>JANDJT010000154.1:2727127-2738756 GCA_024331685.1 Stegophilus panzeri | reverse complement strand
TACACACATATATATACACATATATATATATATATATATATATATACATATATATATATATATATATATATATATATTCTTTTAAAAATAAAGAGAATTGAAGAGTTTATGTGCGCTGTTATATAGTCACACGACACACAAAATGTCACATCACCTGACCATGGCAGGCCTATAAATATATAGGTGTGATTTTATACTGAATTCAGTTAACTGTTGCTTGAGAGGGCACTGCCCACTGCGTGAAGCTCAAACAATGTTGCGTTACCTTGGGAAGGGAACAAATTACTTTGCCCTTTCCATTCATAGTTGCCCTTTCCATTTCCATAGTTTTGGAGGGGACAGTATAAATAGAAAGTTTTTGAGAAAATTCCACAGGATGTCCAGTTGAGACCGTTTCTAAACTCGAGTGATGTAGCTGAGGTTGAGGAGCTGTTGAAATTCAGGAAGTGAATAAAGTTATGTTATTATATTTTGTAAATGAAAACTTATTTTTCTTACAGCTGTTCCGTTTCAAAGGGAACTCAGTGCTGTGTGAGCTTTATGTTGTGGGACGCACCATCACACAAAATCGGTATCTGAAGCTTGTGTAACATCACTATCTTCAGCGAGACTGCCTGTCAGTTGTTTGTGTAACACTCGCAAAAAGGCTCTTCATTTCCTCTCTATCTTTTCCAAAAAATGAAAGAAAAAACTCTTTACTTTTCTGTCCATTCAAAAATAAAAGAGAGAAACGTATGATTGAAAGAGAATTCAGGAAGTGTGTCACGCCTTGCTCCTGTTTCATCACGTGGGGGATGGACACACTTTCTGTGTGAATTGTTTAGGAGTGGAGCACGCCAGGGCAGCCCTCAAGAGGTCTGACTGTGGCATTGTGAACCCCTTACAATTAGGCAGTTCCGCTTGCAACTCGCTCTCTTCTCTGCAGAAGGGAGTTGGGTTTCAGAGCCTCGCAGATCCTGGGGATCTCATATGGATCTGGAAGAGGAGCGCTGCTCTATCTCTTGCTCTGTCTTCTCTGTCTCTTGGGCTCTCTACCGGATTTTGGAGCTCGTGTAGCGACTCCTCCTTCCACTATGAAAAGCCAAAAATAAATAAATAAATTCCTCTGGATGAGCTTTTTTCTCCACAGTGAAAATAAATCTCCCTCACACCGAAGAAAACTCCCCTTTTTTCCAGAAGTGCATGACAAAATATCACACCTCTGTGCTGGTGGGCAAGGCCTATGTGGCAATAGGTCTTGCTTGTGGGTCACTGCATGCAATGTCAGTGTTGCAGGCCTACCATGTAGACCTGCTGAGTGAGCTTGACATACGGCAGCAATCAGCTCTAGTGCGAGGGAGGCACAGAAGGTGAGTGTGGTGGCCTGCCTCCCCTGCGGAGAGCCAGGGGAACCAGGCAGCCACAGGTGCAGTCTGCTAATAGGCCTGATCTGAGAATGGTCCAAGCAGACAAAGGAGGAGCGGCTCAGGGCCGCAGAGGGACATATCAGGGACATGAGGTTGTTAGGGCAGTTAGCCCCCAGTACAATTGTAGGGCCTCCCCTAGCCAAGGCTGTTCCAAGTTTTCAGTGTTCTCTGGTCAGCAAGCTGTCATAGGGCAATGAAAATCTGATGCTTTACCTCCAGTAGGAATGTGGGAAAGTTAATGTTACTAAAATACCATCTGGCAGCAGGGGAACTACTGCCAAATGTGTCTCCATGGGTTCTGTCTACCATAGACAAGGGTTACCAGGTACCCCCCACCCCCAGTTCAGAAGTGTGCTCACCACAGTAGTCAGCACAGTGCAAAGCCCAACGTTAGCACAGGAAGTAGGAAGGGGCCATAGAACATGTACCCCGTTCCCTGAGGGATTGAGGTTTTTACAGCCATTAGTTCCTGGTCTGCAAAAAAATGGGAGTATATCTTTCAATCATACTCAGTTCTGCGTCAACTGAACTGTACTCTTCAAACATACAGGTTCAAGATGCTGATGCTCAAACTTATTGTTCCACAGATTCAGTTCGAGGGCTGGTTTGTGATGTGTACCAGTATTGGGTACTTCCAATCACTCTAGCTTTATCCCCTCGCACGTTCATAGGCTCAGAGTTCTATAGGGTCAGAGGCTCCATCCTCAAATAGTGGAGTCCGGTATGGCGGAGATTTGGCCAAGCAGAAATGGATGTGTTTGCCTCTGAGGAGACAACGCACTGCCCACTGTGGTTCGCCGTCTCTCCTCCCACACCACTGGGGCTGGATGCCATGGTGCACACGTGGCTGAGGTCACATCTGTGCTCTTTTCCCCAGATTGCTCTGCTCTAGTTCTAGCAAAAGTTTGCTAAGACCATCTACGTCTGCTGCTAGTAGCACCTTAATGGCCAGCTCGAATATGGTTCTCAGAGATAATATCTTGGTGTGAGGAATGTCAGCTAGATCCAGTGAACTGCGCAATAGCTACAATCCTGGAGTTCTTACGAGGACATTTCTCAGCAGGGTTGGCACCCTCGACAATTAGGGTCTACGTGGCTGCCATTTCGGTCAGCCACACCTCTACTGATGGCGCCTCTGTGGAGCATCATCCTCTAACTTCAAGATTTATGTGTGGTGTCAGGCGCCTGAGGCCTATCTGCAGACCTTTTTGTGGACCTTTTTGTGGTCCTGGAAGGTCTGTCAGGTGCCCCATTTGAGCCCTTACAGTCAGCCTTTGAGAAGCTTCTGACTCTAAAGGTAGCTCTTCTGCTGGCCCTGGGATCTCTTGAGTGAGTAGGAGATCTACAAGTTCTCTCTGTTGCCCCTTCCTGCCTTGACTTTGCCCCTGGATTAGCCAAGGCCTTCCTATATCCTAGGCCAGATTATATACCTAAAATGCCTGTGTCTGCTGCCCAGCCAGTAGTGTCGCAGGCTTTCTGCCCTCCCCCCTTCCTCACACCGGAACAAGAGAAATTACACCTACTGTGTCCAGTAAGGGCTCTCTGTACTTACGTCCACTCCTCTGGACAACTCGGGCTGCTGGTCTGCTTTGGTAGCGACTGTAGGGGTGATGCTTTGTCAAAGCAGTGCATCTCTAATTGGATAATGGAAGCAATTTCTATCGCTTATAAGGCGCACGGTCTCGCTACACCTCTGGGCATAAGGACTCATTCCACTAGGGGGCTCACCTCCTTGAAGACTTTGTCCAAAGGGGTACCCTTACAGGATGTATGTGCTGTGGCGGGGTGGTCTATGCCGCACATATTCATTCAATATTACAACCTGGATATATGTTCCACCCTGGGCTCGAGTGTCTTGCAATGACCCTCGGGCTCGGACCTTTTGAACAGGCCATGCCCCCAGTTTGACTGAGTGGGTATACTCGTTCCCACAGCATAAAGCTCACACAACGTTATGTCAACAAAAAGTTGAAAGGGAATGTCTGGGTTATGCATGTAACCCTGTTCCCTGAGAAAGGAACCACATGTTGCGTAGCTTTGTCATACTGGGCATTCCTGTGAATTGCGTCTTCGCTTTAGATAATAGAGGCTGACAGCGTGGTTCACAGGTGCCGTTTTTATATCATTCGACTCGCTTAATTGCCACGTGACCTTATCACGGCAGGCCTATAAATAGACATGAAGTTACACAAGCTTCAGATACCAGTCATGCACGAGGGCGCTTCCCACGGCACAAAGCTCACTCAATGTCTCGTTCCCTTCTCAGTGAACAGGGTTACATGTGTAACCCAGACGTTTTTTTGTTTTGTTTTGTTTTGTTTCCCAATGTTTCCAGAGGCATAGTGGAGGTGTGCACATTCATTTAAAAACATTTTCTCTTTTTGGGTAGCAATGGCAAATGGTGATTCATTTCTCACTTGTGGTTTCATTTGTCAGATGTGATTCATCATAGTGTGGTCATATATTGCACCACAGTAGCTTCTCCCTTACTGAGAGACTCTATAATAAAGCTATAAATTCTACTCACACTGAGTATTCATTGATATTAAGTGCTGCTGCTCTCAGCCAATCAGAAGACACAATCCTAACCTTATATTAATGAAAAAGATGGGATAGAAAATAAATTACTGTTTAAAAGCTAAGTTCTTGGTGGTGCATTTATACTTTTTTCATGTGTGCACTTGAGCTGATTCCCTACTCGTGTTGTTTCCAGCATACGCTCATTACAGACTACAGAAAGTGCCTGTGCATGTGTGTGCGTGTGTGTGTATGTATGTGTGTGTGTGTGTGAGTGTGTGTGTGTGATGCGTAGAGTGATAGAAACTCACATTAACACCGAAACTAAGCCTCTGAATTATTAATGAGCTTCTCATCATTTATGAATCGTATAGACAAATATGGGCAATTATTGTAAACCTGTGAGAATAGAAGGGCAGATCGTAATTACGCAGCCGCCAAGCGCCATGTGTTTTCTGTCTCTAATGGAGACGAAGAACGAGAGTGAGATGGAGGGGAGACATTACTGCTGGAAACACGGCTGCCTTTACATCTGAGGGGAATTGGAGGCTTTTAATGCACAGAAATGGGCAGAAATTATTCTGGAGGGAAAAAAGGATAATAAAAACATTTCTCATGGCATGACAGCTACTGAAAGGAGGTTTTTGGCACCAGTGTTAGCAAGATCCTTTATTATTACTATAAAATGATTATTATTAAGGCTCTTAACTGTGTCATTGGCTTTGAATAAATAAAGGCATTTGTAAATGTTTTAGCAGTAAACTCAAGCTACTTGAGGTAAAGTGAAGAAATGTGTCTCATTTATTATAAAAAAAACAACAAAGTTCAATAAAAATAACATGACATTTGACCTTTACATTATTGCTGTTATTTATGATAGTGGAGACAATACAGTAGTAATAAAGTAATATTTTTCAGAAACTCCTCCCATTTTCATGCACAACAGTCTCTAGAGTTTGGACAGGTCACAGTTTTGAGGACGGAAACGCCTTTTTCTCATTAATCTGAGAAGTGAGACTAATCAGAGAATAGCCACACTAGTTCAAATTGACAGGAAGTCTATGGTAGCTCAAATAACCACTCTTTACAACCATGCTGAGTAGAAAAGCATCTCAGACCATGCAACACAGTGAGTCTTAAAGGCCGATAGGCTACAGACTCACCTGGTTTGAAGGACCTCGATTTCTTCTGAGGATGTTATGGTCAGAATTAATCTACGTCTCATCCTTTTGCTTGTTTGCTCTTCAACCGGAATGAGTTTGTGACCGATTTCCCTTCGATGTTCAATTTCTTGAGGGAAAAGAAACTCATGAATATGCAAACGAGGTGGCTGTTAGAGTTAATTCAGCATTACGTCTGCAGAAACAATTAAATATTAAACTGCTGAAAAATTCACGAATCAGTAAAAGCCAGA
Source organism: Stegophilus panzeri (assembly GCA_024331685.1). NCBI lineage: Eukaryota > Metazoa > Chordata > Actinopteri > Siluriformes > Trichomycteridae > Stegophilus > Stegophilus panzeri. Next base: position 2,733,419 of record JANDJT010000154.1, on the reverse strand, counting down.
TTTCGCTCACTGCAGGAGCGTCGGCCACTAAAAGAATGCAGAGGATGCTTGAGCTACATTAAAGCTGTAAATGCTGCATTTTCTTCATTTTCATCACTGCTTTTTTCAATAATGGTGAAAATGTCCTCCATTGAATCATTTTAATGAAAAAAATTGCATGTTTTACTATTTTGCATGTTCATTGATGCATTTTTTCACTGCTTAATTTTTTTTTTTCTCTTTTCCATTTTGATCAATGCAATTTTTCTAAATGAATTTCCGCTGATGAATTTGCACTTGCTGTGTTAAATCGTCCTCATTAGCCTTTGTTTGCTCGGAGTGTGTGTGTATGTGAAAAAGCAAAGAGCGATGAATTAAGCGCTGAACAGCTGATTAAAAATGCATTGCTCAGATTAATGGCGGTGCAAGTGGTTTTTATACTTCAGTTCCCAGACAGTTTTAGCGGGAAGTGTGTGAGAGTTATTGATGCGACCGAGGTTCTGTCGGACTCCACAGCACCTCCTAAGACCACAAGCAGAACTGCAGAGATTTTTAATCAGAAAAATAAGGCATATCTTAGAAGTCTTAACCTGTTAATGACTTCAACATGTGTAATCATCGAGCAAAAAACCCGTGGAACATGTTTACGTATTGAAATTGTTCTAGAAAATACTTCTAAAATAAAATAAAATATTTTTACCTTTTAAAATAAATTCAGTATATCTTTATTATACTAATATTCAGTCAGATTACTCGACTAAAAATGTCTAAAACTAAACTCTAACTATTTAATTATATTTTTCTTTGTGTAATTAGTCTTATGTAAATATTAATGCATTGTTTAACATAATAAATTTAAGTTGGAAAAAGTCAGAAGAACTTTGTGCAGGACTTAGCTGAATCCTTAAACACACTTTTAATTATGCTCACACACACACACACACACACACACACACACACACTCACACACACACACACACACACACATTTTGACCTCAGTTAGTCTTACCCTGCAGCAAGTGCTTTAACCTTTCGTTTTGTGATGTGAATTGTTTCTGCTGGGTTTTTTTTTGTGTAGGGGTTGGGTTTAATTCCCATCATGGCCCGAGGTGACACGCACACGACACGCTTTGAGCTACAATTAAAAATCAAATGTGTTTACAAAACCTGTTCTTCTGTGAACAATCGATATTTCTTGGCATGTGGAGGAGCCACGAGGCAAAGCGTGGCAGTAACACACACACACAAACACACACACACACAAGCCTACGCAATGCGCATTCGGAGAGGTTCGGAAGCCTCCAGCCAATCAGAGTGCCCGAGGTGAAACTATTCATTTTCCTTTCTTCTCATTGGCTATTTTTCACGCTAGCTGATGTAAACTGTGTGACATGTTCTGCCCTGCAGATTAAATGATTAAACTTGTAAAGCAATGGCCGGAAATCTCAGTGCAACAAATTAGTGCTCACATCAAAGTGGAGATTAGATCAATCGGAGTTCTTCCTCTGGTTCTCCCTCAGGAGAGGAGCTTCACCCCGTAACGTTACAACACAATGTCGAGGTTTTAAAAAAAAAATGGAAATAACTCTCAGCTTTTTAACTGCAGCCCTCTCGGTTCCCTGCGGAACGCTCCAAGCTGCATACGTGATCACAGTTCCAGACTCTGGAGATCGGGATACGTGCCAATGAGAGATGTTTCAACTGCTGACAGCATTTTATACAAGGACTGATTTCCAAAACCGGAACGGAACAATGAAGTAATTTAGCAGGTCATGCTGAAACTCTCACTACTCTGGTCTGATGAAGCAGCAGATCTCCTCCAGCAGGAGGAGAATCCCGGGTTATCATGATTCCAGATGAGTTATGTGACATCACTTCCTGTCTGATTTATTAATAGAGAGTGTGTGTATGTGTGTGCCTGTGTGTGCGTGTGTGTGGGTTTGGGGGGGAGGTGGCTTCACACTGAGATTAATTACAATTCCAGAACTCAATTTCAGGAAGTGATCCGAATGTGATGTCATTTCAGCTGGAATTGCGAGGAGGGTTCGGGCCAGGAGCTCAAATCAGAACACACACACATACACACTGATTATTATTCAAGTAGTGTCGTTTCATCACACACACACATGACATCCTGAGGAAATGATCAGCTCAGATCAGAGAGATTCTCGTCTATTATTAGGTGTGTGTGTGTGTGTGTGTGTGTGTTATAGAGACAGACAGACATTATCATGAATGAGAATGCTGTGCTTTGCGCATATTGAACTCATTTCTCATGCACAGTGTGTGTTATGGGGAGAGTGTACAGAAAGCGTGTCTCCTCCATTATAACACTTTTCGTTTTCCGTTTACGAGCACAGCAGGGACGCAAAACTGAATATTACACAATTTTTATTCCAAACATTTTTATCTGCTGATGATAAAATCACTGCATGTGGGGGAGAAGAAGAACACAAACACACTTGGGAAAAAAACCCAGATATATAATTAATATCTGACTATAGTTAAATAAATAAGTACGTTATCGTTTCTATAGTAACAGCTCATTCACAGTTAGCATTTATGGAAGGAGTCTAATGTGTCAGCGCTTTGTAACAGGACAGAGGGGTTTGCATGTCTTATTAAATTCAAAAAAGAGAAAAAAAGAGGGAAAAATTATCTAAAACGTGAGTAATAACACGAACTAACTTGTTTCATGGACAATCATTAAATGTAACTATAAACAGATAAAAAAAAAGAATAATGTGATTTAGTAAATAAAAAATGTATTTGGTGGCAAATTGCTCAGGAATCAGAGAAATAAAACACTTGGTGGTCTGCTGTTATAGGAAAATAATCAACCCTGAGTAACTATTTTCTTTCTTTTCTTTTTTTTTTTTCTGTGACAGCACACAAAGTGGTTTACTCTTTACATAATGAAACAAACCCCCACACAAAATATCAATTCGTACCCTCAGCCATTTCTGAAAGTGATATACTTGTATATCCTCTGTTTACCTTTATATACATTTTTGAATGGGTTGATAGTTCATCAGGTCTTTTTTTTTTTTTTTTTTGTAGATTTCCATTCAACTTCAACTTCATTTCAACTTACTGAAATTCTTTTATTTGTAGATCAGTTCTAAAATCCAAGTATATTTCCCAATTTCTCCGTTCAAAAAAGCACAAACCTTTGCACTCAACTGTAAGAATGGGTCTGCTTTCATTAGACTGGCTTGTCAGTTTGTAACACACACACACACGCACACTTACATACGTGATTTGTACTCCAGACATAGTTTTGGTACTTCAGAAAGCAAAAGAACGAAAAAATTTCACACTCATTAGAGTGAAGATTCCTGTGATTAGCTACACACACACACACACACACACACACACACTTCTCACTAAGAAACACTTTAGTAATCAGTAAGGACACACACACACACACACATGTGACTTCCCTTCTCTCATCTTTTCAATTCCATGTGAAACAGAATGACCAAATTTATGACAGAATGTGTGTGTGTGTGTGTGTGTGTGTGTGTGTGTGTGTGTGTGTGCGCGTGTGTGCATATTTGTCTGTGTGTGTTGTACCTTATTCACCCTGCAGTTGCTCATATTTAATTCACCCACATAAATAATTGTACAAACAGAAATGAAAATTTGTGATGAATAATTCTCTGCATATCATTCACGGAATGAAAATAAAAACGCGCAAATAATCAGTGCAGACGTTAAACATGACTCGGTTCCGTTTAGGTTCTGTTTATCAGTACATTACTACATGCTTCTCAACACAGACAAATCATTCGAGTTCCTACGCTCAGAGGTACTTGCTACAGTCCCAGAGAACATTGTTAAAATGTCGGACTGGAACATTCCAAAAATAATGTTGCAGCAATGTTTTAAAATATTCTGCAGTAATAATGCTGTGCTTCATGACGTTATTATCACGACATGCAAAAACACATGCAAATGCAGAAAACGTTCTTGAGAAGGGAACGAGACATTGCGTGAGCTCCATGCTGTGGGAAGCGCCCTCTTGTGTGACTGACAGCTGAATCTTGTGCAACATCATGCCTATTTATAGGCCTGCCATGATCAGGTAACGGGGCAATTAAGCGTGTTATAAGTTAGTAAGTGTTGTAAGTGTTGTAAGCTAGCGTGATATAAAAACGGCACCTGTGAACCGTGCTGTCAGCCTTATTATCTGAAGCGAAGATGCACTTCCCAGGCATGCCCGAGTATGACAAAGCTACACAAAATCTCTTTCCCTTCTCAGGGAAACGTGTAACATGTGGTTACATGTGTAACCCAGATGCTCCCTTTCAAAAAGAACTCAATGCTGCGTGCGCTCCACACTGTGGGAACGACAATATCCACTCCGTCATACTGAGGGTATGACCTGTTCAAAAAGATCCGAACCTGAGGGTCACAGCAAGACACGTGCCCGGGGTGGAATCCATGTCCAGGCTGTAATATCGAATGAATGTGTGTGGCATAGACCAACCTGGTACAGCACACACATCCTGTAAGGATACCCCATTGGATAAAGCCTTTGAGGAGGCAGCCCCCATTGTGGAATGAGCCCTTATGCCCAGAGGCATAGCGAGGCCGTGCACCTCATTAGCGATAGAGATTGCTTCCACTATCCAGTTAGAGATGAGTTGCTTTGACACAGCATTACCTCTACTGTCGCCACCAAAGCAGACTGCTCAGACTTACGCCACTGGCCTGAGCGGTGGACTTAAGTACAGAGAGCCCTTACAGGACACAGTAGGTGCAGTTTCTGCAACACTAACAGCTGGACAGCATATGTCGGCACTTTAGGAATATAATCTGGCCTAGGATATAGGAAGGCCTTGGCTAATCCAAAGTCAAGGCAGGAAGGGGCAAAAGAGAGAGCTTGCAGATCTCATACTTGCTTGAGAGATATCAGGGCCAGCAGAAGAGCTACCTATAGAGTTAGAAGCTTCTCTGAGGCTGACTCTAAGGGCTCAAATGGAGCACCTGACAGGCCTTCCAAGACCACAGAAAGGTCCCAGGAAGGTATGCATGGTCTGCAGAAGGGCCTCAGCCACCCGACACCACTCATAAACCTCAATGTTAGAGGTAGAGAGCCCCACAGAGGCTCCATCACTAGGGGCATGGCTGGCCAAAATGGTGGCCATGCAGACTCTGATTGTAGAAGGAGCCAACCCTGTTTAGAAACGTCCTTGTAAGAACTCCAGGACTGTAGCTATTGTGCAGTTCACTGGGTCTAACTAACGTTCCTCACACCATGAGACAAAAAGTCGCCACTTGAGCGCATGCAATTTTCTCATGGATGGTGCTCTAGCATTCAACATGGTCTCAACAACCTCAGTTGCAAGATCAGAATCTATGAGCTGATGCCCCTCAGGGACCAGACCCACAGTTTCCATAGTTCCAGCTGAGGATGATAAATCACCCCTCTGACTTGAGCCAGTAGATCCCTGTGAACAGTAATATCCCAGGGAGTGCCGTCTAGCAGGAATATTATCTCTGAGAACCACATTCCAGCTGGCCAATAAGGTACTACTAGCAGCAGACATAGACAGTTTTGGCATACTCTCACTAGAACATGTGGGAACAGAGCAATCAGGGAAAAGAGTACAGACATGACCTTCGCCATGTGTGCACCATGGCGTCTAGCCCCAGTGGTGCGGGAGGAGTGAGGGTGAACCACAGCGGGCAGTGTGTTGTCTCTTCAGAGGCAAACACATTCACTTCCGCTTGGCTGAACCTCCACCATACGGACTCCACCACTGGATGGAGCCTCCAATCCCCAGGCGTCAGTCCCTGCCTCAACTGGATGTCTGCCCCCACATTTCTGGTTGCCTGGAATGTACATTGCACTCACTGACAAAAACTTTCCTTCTGCACAGAGAAGAATTAGTTGCTCCTGCCTGAACAGGGGGTGTAAACGTAACCTTCCGTGGTGGTTGATATACAGATTTGGACTTTAAGAATGCGCATTTTTTCACACGGTATCATGCGATTCATCGTATGTGATCACGCGATTCATCACGTGTGATCACGCGGTATCCTGCAGGCAATGTTCTAAGAATTTAAATTCATTTGTTGTGCTTCACACAATAACCACCAGGTGGTGCATGGAACAACATACCAGCTGAACACAGTACAATAAAAATGGAATGGTCGAATGGTTCATACAGCACATCCGGAAAGTATTTACAGCGCTTCACTTTTTCCATATTTTGTTATGTTATAGCCTTATTCCAAAATGCATTAAATTCATTATTTTCCTCAAAATTCTACAAACAATACCCCATAATGACAACATGAAAGA
>JANDJT010000154.1:2716962-2727027 GCA_024331685.1 Stegophilus panzeri | reverse complement strand
CTGACAGCGTGCTTTCAGTTGATGGACGCCCCATTTATATTTTTGATGAGCTGCAGAGATATTCAAGACAACTATATAATATATTTTTAAATTTAATATATAAAATTGTTTCATTCACAAGTGTCATGTTTGTGATTTTTATTCGTTATTCAATTAAATTTTATTTGTATAGCACTTTTTACAACTATCATTGTCTCAAAGAAGCTTTACAGAAATATATAAGCATGGGATACAGATTTTAAATGTGTGAATTTATACCAATTGAGCAAGCCGGTGGCGAAAGTGGCAAGGAAAAACTCCCTAAAATGTTAAGAGGAAGAAACCTTGATTGGAACCAGACTCAGAAGGGAACCATCCTCATCTTTGTAACAACAGATAGTGTGAAAGTAAAGGGAAGTTCATTATGGTCTTTATATGAATTCTGTTTGTTGAACTAGTCCACTGTTCAAAGGAGACCTGAGTGCAAAACTGCATGTGGTAATTGCAGTCCCAGGGCCAAAGTAGCAACTGTAGTCCCAGCAACCACATTGGAGTTGATGAGAGCTCCATGCGGAGGTAGGGCGTCCAAACGGATTGCAGGTCCGGAGAACAGAAAGGATCAGGATCACTAGCATCTCTATAAAATCATGTGTGGCTCGACAGAAGGAGAGAGGGAGAGGGAGGTAACGAGAGGGAGAGATTGTTAGGTAAAACTGTGCTTTGCGTAAAAGAAAGTCTACTCATAGTAAGCTTGTGTAAACAAATACGTTTTCAGCCTAGACTTAAACACTGAGACCGTGTCTGAGTCCCGAACACTAATTGGAAGGCTGTTCCATAACTGTGGGGCTTTGTAAGAGAAAGTTCTTCCCCTTGCTGTAGCCTTCGCTATTCGAGGTACCGACAATAGCCTGCACCTTTTGATCTAAGTATACGTGGCAGATCATAGAAAACCAAAAGTTCACTTAGATACTGTGGCGCGAGACCATTTAGTGCTTTATAGGTTAATAATAGTATTTTATAATCAATGCGAGATTTCAGTGGGAGCCAATGCAGTGTGGATAAGATCGGGGTGATATGCTTGTGTCTTCTGGTTCTAGTAAGGACTCTAGCATCTGCATTCTGGACTAACTGGAGCTTGTTTATGCTCCTACTGGAACATCCAGACAGTAAGGCAATAATCTAGTCTAGAGGTGATGAAAGCATGAACTAATATTATATAAAAATATATGTAATATATATAACATATAATATATTCTATATAATATATACTAATATATATAATATAATATTACATTATATTACCGATCTGCAGTGACAACGGACTAAGTAACATCATTTGGCTTACACCCAGCCCTTAGACAATTTCTGGTTGGTTGGAAACCTTAGAGGGCAGGACTAATCAGAAAGAGTTAAAATCCAACGCTCTGCTTTCTTCTGTTTTAAGTATGTGTTTGGTTCTCTCTGCACTCTCGGCTCACTAAAATCAACTCATGTCACCCCACTGGGGGTGCGGGGGGAGTCTTCAATCAACATCTGCTCAGAGACTCAGTCTAGAGCTCCCTAGCTTTCAAAACTCCTGCCGCCAGCTCTCCAAACAGCCCTCATACTAGACGCCATTCCATTCAGCATTCCGGTTGGTTTTCCGAGACTTCACTCAAACTCTGACCAGACGAACAACTAACCATCGCAGGAATCCCCTCAAGACCATGATGTAAAGAGGACTTCCCCTCAAACAGGCAAGCACAGTACCTCCAGAATCTATCTAAGACTGGAGCACATAAAATTAAGTTTAAAGCCCTTCTAAAGAAGTGAAATACCTATTCTCCGCAGGGGGAGGCAGGCTGCCACATTCGCCTTCTGTGCCTCCATTGCACTAGTGCTGTGCCAGGCTCCACTCATGGATGCCCAGGAAAACTCAACACGATGGGGAAGGAACTGGCTGAACGCCGCTGTTTGCTGTTGCACCTCGTTAAACCGGAAGGTTTAACAGGGGCGTCCAGCAGGGAGTCCTTAACCCTTATCCCCCATCCCTGAGAGTTTGAGCCATAGGTGCCTCTCTACCGCAACCAAGCTACCCATTGAACGGCCGATATGATAGGCCGTTTGCTTGGTCACCCTGAGAAACAAATCCGTGATGTGGTGAAGCTCCGCCACTTTCTTGGGTGCAAATCTCTCCCCTTTGTCAAGCTCACTCAGCAGGTCTGCTTGGTAGGCCTGCAATACTGCCATTGTATGCAGTGACCCACAAGCGAGACCAGCTGCCACATAGGCGTTACCAACTAATACTGAGGTGGCCTTACATGGCTTGGATGGCAAAGCCGGCCCCACTAATTTTCTGCGGTGTGAGGGAGATTTATTTTCACTGGGGAGATAGCGCTCATCCAGCCTACTACAAGCCACTTCCTCTTCCCCAGTCTAAATAAAGTTTTTCTACTGCCCTAGTAATCACTTCAAGCAGCTCTTTATATGCTTGATAGCTGCTCTCCATTTTTGGTGCAATGGCTCCCCTCTTTGGCTCCTCGGTGTCAGAGAGGGTGGGTTGGCTTTCCATACCAGGAAGGAGGAGTCGCTACGCCAGCTACAAAATACGGCAGAGAGCAGGTCTCAGAAGACAGAGCAAGAGATAGAGGAGCGCTCGTCTCTGGCTCCTCTTCCAGATCCATACGGGATCCCTGGGACCTGAGGCTCTGAAACCCAACTCCCTTCGGCCGAGAAGAAAGCGAGCCATGAGCAGAGCTGCCTGATTGTAAAGCACTCACAATGCATGCAGTCAGCCCCCTCAAGGGCCGCTGTGGCATGCTCTATCCCCAGACACTTCGTACAGAAAGTGTGTCCGTCCATCCCCATAATAAAACAAGAGCAGGGTGCGACAAACTTTTGAATTCTTTTTCACTCATACTTTTCTTTCTTTTTTTTAAAAAGGGACATAAACATAAAGAGATTTTTTTTAAAAAAATGAAGACTCTTATTGTGAGCGTTCACACAAACAACCGACATGCAGGTTCACTGAAGATAATGAATCTGAGGACATGGTTTACAGGTGCCGTTTTTATAGTCAAGCGATGCATGTAATTGCCATGTCACCTGACCATAGAAGGCCTATAAATAGGTGTGATTTCACACAGATAGATACCCTATAGATAGGCATACCGTGGTCAAGTGACAATACTAAAAAAAGCTTTCCACATGTGTTCTTTATAAAGTTAAAGGTTATTAGCTATTTTTAAAAAGGACTAAACAATCTTTTGGTAGTTAAGGATTCTTTATATAGGGTTCTTTATATAGTCAATTGCTCTTGACACTAAAATATCATCAATGGTTCTTTGGGTAATAAAGGGTTCCTGGTACTTGGACGGCCAAACTTCCTTCCTGGAAATGGTTTCACATAGGTTCTTTGGGCAATTTAGGGTGACTGGCTCTTTTTTGGCAGCACATTTGTTGGATAACCCTTTCACCCATTTTGTTGTGATACTGACAGTGGAACCGACATTCTACATTTATTTTGGCATAGAATTAATGCACTGCATGCAAATGAGTGTCAAGTATGTGCAGCTTGAGTGTAAAGCAGCAACTAATTAAATAAGCATACCAGTCTCAGCTCATTAACCTGATTTCTGAAGCTTCACTATGTCTTAGACTTTAACTCTTCAATTGAGAACAATGAATTTTCTTATTTATAAAAAGGAGGGGGAGGTCTTGTGCTTTTGGATCTCAGAAAAAGGATTCCTCAACAGTTCTTCGCTATTATAGAAAAATAATTCTGCAAGAGTTCTTCATTATTAGAGAAAATGGTTCTACATGGGTGTATGCATAGATATGTGTTCTTGACAGTTAGAAAAAGGGTTCCACATCCCTATTATAGAATAAACCCTTAGGGTTTCACAGGACCTATCTGGACAGCTAAAGTTCCTCCATGTTTAGGAAAAAAACAGTGCCATAGTTAGGGATTATTGGCTCTCAGGAAAAAGGACTACACAGGTGTACTTTGGATAGTTAAGTATCGTTAAGATAGTTAATAGTTGAGTCCATTACTTAGATAAAACTGGTTCTTCCAGAGTGTAGCTCAAGGTTCTAGGCACTAAGAATGGTTTACTATGGTGGGTACACACTGGTTGTTGGGAATTAATGGTTAGGGGTGACTGCCTTTTTCAAAAAATGGGTTCCTCAAGTGATTTTTGAATGACTATTGGTTCTTCGTTCTAAGAAAAAAGAATTTCACAGAAGTTCCTCAGACAGCTAGGTTCCTTTACTCTTCTGCAAGAGTTCTTGGGCCTCTCACCAAAAAGTGTTTCTCAGGTGTTCTTTGGATAGTTAAAGGTTCTTGGCTCTTAGAAACAAAATGTTCCTCAGAGGTTTAGACAGTTAAGGGTTCGTTACAATTAGGGTTGTCTGGACAGTAAAGGGTTCTTGGTTCTAAAAAAAAAAAAAAAAAGAGGGGTTACACATGGGTTCTTGGGTTTTTAGGACAGCAAAAGTTCCTTCCCTTATTGATGAAAGCCAGTCATCATGGTCTCTTTGAACAGTTCTCTAAGAAAAAAATGGCTCCTCGATAATTCTTCACATAGGGAAAGGTTTTAAGCTCTAGATTAAAAATGGTTAAAAAATTCTAGTAAGCCTGGTGGACAATTATGCAAAATGCCTACAAGAAATTATGTCTCCTAATGGGGGCAATACTAGCTTCTGAAGTCAATGATGTACTTACTTTTTCCCCAGAAGAATATCTATTAATATTCCTGTTGAATAAATAATTGAAAAAGCAATTTTTCCTTTCTTTGTTCAAGTATATCAACTATATTAATAGATACTGTTTCAAAGATGATCAAAATATGTCTAAAAGCCAACAATTTCCATGGGGTGTACTTATTTTTTCACATGTTCTTTAGATAGTTAAAGATCCTTTGCTCTTAGAGAAAATTGATTCTTCAAGGGTTCTTTGGATAGTCAAGGGTTCTTTCAAAAATTAAAGGTTCTTGGCTTTGATAGAAATGCACTCCACATGGGTTCTTTGGGTAGTTAAAGGTTTTTGGCATTTATACAAATGGGTTTCCTCAAGTGTTCTTTGGATACTTAAGGTGTCTCTGCTTCCTAACAGAGATTTCTGAAAAAGGAAAACCCTCGTTTTCTAAACCTATGATGACTCGCTTGTGTTCTGTGTTAATTGAACATTGCAGCAGTTAGAACCGACACTGTGTGTGTTTGTTCAATTAAGCACATTTTATTTTGGAAAAGTGCCAAATGTTGAAGAAATGCTGAGAATAATACACAGTGAGAGGGATGTTGATTTACTGTATGTGTGTGAGTGTGAGAGAGCGAGAGAGAGAGAGAGCGAGAGAGAGAGAGAGAGACGTTATTGACGGTGTCAAGTGTTAAAAATGCAGCTGAATAATGTACCGCTCATTAAGTGTGAATGAGACTCGGAGGTGCAGTTATACAGAAGTGTGTGATAATGTCACAGTGTAGCCGTGCCTGATGTTCTACACAGTTAAACATGGTAAAATTTTACGTGTGTGTGTGTGTGTGTGTGTGTGTGTTCAATTTATTATCCTGAAGACAGCAGCTTCTACACTCTCAACACACTAATCATCAGCAGGATGGTGAAGCGGCATTACTGTTACATCCCGAAGTTGATTATTTTCTTATGACAGCACGTCCCAACGTGTTTATTCCTTTTATACCACAGCAATTTGCCAATGACTACGATTTTAAAAATAGTTTTTATTTCTGGATTCTGATTGATCAAAAGGTGTTGACTGAACAGCAATTCTGTTAATAGTACAGTTGCAAGCCACAGGTTTCTAAAAACGTGCTCATTCTAATACGTTATCATTTCTATAGTAACAACTTACACTGGGACTTTTTTATAACGTGTATGTAGCTGATACTAAGGAATCTAAATTAAAGATACAGGCTTAACTTTTAATGACTGCCTGTGATAAATGAATCTTGACCTAATATTTGACTTTTATGTTGCTTCCATGGTAAACAGTAAAGTTGTGTTTTTTATTTTATTTTATTTATTTAATTATTATTATTAAGTGGCAGGTGTGTTGGGTCACTGTAAATTTTTGTTAATAACTTTCTGTTTCTGTTTTTTTTTTTTTTCTCAACCAAAACCAAAACTCTTGAATGTAGCATAATTTGGACGATATGGAAATTACACATGTGCTCCATAGATAACTATAAAAAAAAACATCAAGTATTGGACAAAACATATACACCAATTGGCAGTAACATTGAAACTACCTACCTAATATTGTGTGTGTTTTTTGCAGTCAAAACAACTCTGACCCATCGAGGCATAGACTCCACAAGACCTAGGGAAGATCTAAGGAATATGGAGGCCAAATCAACACCACAAACTCTTTGCCATACTCCTCAAACCATTCCTGAACAGTTTTTGCAGTGAGGCAGGCCGCATTATCCTGCTGAATGAGGCCACTGCCATTAGAGAATATCATTGCTATGAAGGGGTGAACTTGGTCTGCAACAATGTTTAGGTACATGTCAGTCAAGTCAATATCGAAATGAATGCCAGGACCCAAGGTTTCCCAGCAGAACATTGCCGTCACACTGCCTCTACCTGCTTTCCTTCTTCCCATAGTGCATCCTGGTGCCATCTCTTCCCCAGGCAACTGACACACATGCATGCTGCCATCCATATGATTTAAAAGAAAACGTGATTCATCAGACCAGGGTTCCATGGTCCAGATCTGATACTCACGTGCACATTGTAGGCACTTTCGGTGGTGGACAGGGGTCAGCATGGGAACTCTGACCGGTCTGCACTGAGTGTTCTTACACCTTTCTTTCATAGCCAGCATTAACCTTTTAAGCAATTTGTGCTACAGTAGCTCTCCTGTGAGATCGGACCAGATGGACTAGCCTTCGCTCACAACTCATATCAGTGATCCTTGGGCACCCATGACCCTGTTGCTGGTTCACCGGTTGTCCTTTCACCACTTTTGGTAGGTACTAACCACTGCATATCAGGAACACCCCACAAGACCTGCCATTTTGTAGATGCTCTGACCCAGTTGTCTAGCCAACACAATTTTCCTGCTTCCAACACATCAGCTTTGAGAACTGACTGTTCACTTGCTGCCTAATATATCTCACCCATTGACAGTTGCCTCTGTAATGAAATGTAATGTAATCAGTGTTATTCACTTCACCGATCATTGGTTTTAATTTTATGGCTGATCAGTGTAGAACCAATGCCTCAAATGATACAACGAAGAAAACACAGAAACCACTAAATTAAAAGTTTAAACCTACAATGCTGAAAATATGGCGTAGATGCGCCCTCTTGAATTTCTCATGAACAAATCATCCAGGCAAAGACAAACAACAAACCACATTTTAAAAATCAATACTCACAGAAGGTGGCTTTTCAGAAGAGACTTTGCAAGATTATTTTTTCACAGATGCACCGTGTTTGTGTGTGTGTCGTAATGAAATGTGTGTATAATGTGAAATAAATAATAATAATAATAATAATCACACCTCTATTTTGGAATTTAATGGAGCTGCAGGATGTAAGAGTGCTATAATAACCAGAGCTATATAACAGAAATATTCTGTTTTACTTTGAAATGCAGTTAAAAGATGAAAGTCGAATGCTAATGAAAGGCTAATGCTAACCAGTTGAGATCAGCTTCAGTTCTATAGAAAGAGAAGCTAGGATGGGTTAATTCAGAATTTAGTATTATTTGGTGAGATGGTGTTTGACATCACAGCTGCCATGGAAGGTTCCTCCTTGCCATCTTTTTAGTCCAAGTCCACACTACCTAAACGGCATTTAGTGTGGGGGGTGATTAGGAGGGTGGGGGCATTTATTTTTTTGCTGGCATGACTGTGTGATGAATGCTGAAGGTGAAAAAAAAAGGAAATAAAGACATCTCAAACTGTAGAGTGTGTTATTTGATAAAGGGGTGTGTGAGAGGATGTGCAACAGGTGTGTGTGTGTGTGTGTGTGTGTGTGTGTGAGAGAGAGAGAGAGAGAGAGAGAGAGAGAGTGAGAGAGAGTGAGAAGGATGATTGTGGGGTCAGAAAGAGGTCAGTCTTCCTGTGGATCTTCAGTGCAGTGGATCAATACAGAGTTATTTCACTTTATCATGCACACACACACACACACACACACACACACACACACAAAAGACTGTTGCTGATGGTGGGGGATTTTCCCTCACTAACGCACGCATCCGGTTTCCAGCACCAAAAAGTTTGACTTACAGTAATGTTGACATTGGCAGAACCCATGGAACTTTGGTTACTATTTGATGTAAAGTGTATTTACAGTGTAATTTTATTTGTACAACATTGTTCTTACTAATTAACCAACACATCTAATGAAAGTGTTGATGTTCTTGATGGATTTGTCTTGTATTACCTTTACAGTTCATATAAACAATTTAATGGCTACATGCTAGCAAGATAAATCATTAGCTAGACTAATTTTGTGTCTGTATTTTGTGTCAATATGTGTTCACATAGCTACTTGAACAGCAACTGAACACATCGTGTTGTGCTTGAACACATGTTTGTGAACACATCTTATCTCCCCTCAGCTCTATATTTTCTCAGGTATTTCCCAATCTTTTAGGTGGCAACTAACAATTAACCAAAAAATCAAATTAAAAACAACAAGATATGACTCTGGAAACATGGAGCGCTGGAAATGTAGAGCTCTGGAAATATAGGACCCTGGGACTATAAAGCCTGGGGACATGGGCCCTTGAAATGTAGCATACTGGGAATATAGGACACCAGGCACATATGACCTTGGGAACATAGTGTCTTGTCTCTAGGATAGGGTGAAACTGTGGATATAAAACACTATGAACACATAACCCCAAAATTTTAGAACCTTGCATAATTGGGAGCCTGGGAATATATGAATATATGACCCAGTGAACAAAATGTCATGGAATTATATGATAAAAGGAACATAGGATCCTGGAAATATAGGAGCCTGGGATTATGGGAGTATAGGAAATTTAGTACCCTGGCAATATAAGACCATATGAACATATGGTGCTGCCCCTGGAAAACTAGGACCCTGCAATATACACCAGACACCAAGAATACATTGCAACACATGACATTCTCCTGGGGTTGTGTAATGCTGAGATTGTGCAATACTCATGGGACAATTTAATACTATGCAACAGGGAAGATATGGCTCTGTGCCTGGGATTTTAGGACCTTACCCATAGGGTAATATAACACCCTATGAACATACGTCACTGGAATTATGGAAACCTGGAAATATGGGACTCTGGGAATATATGACCCTGGAATTATGGAACCCTGGAAATCTTGGACTCTGGAAACATAGGACACTAAGTACACATGAACCTGGGAACACAGAACCCTGGGAGTATATTTTGGCATTAGTGTATAGTTCTGTCTGGGTTAAGAATGAATGGAAAATAGAACCTTATAACACTAAGGTCACAGTATGACCCTGGGAATATTTGAGATTAGTATTATGGGAATCTGGGATATTTACGACCCTGGGAGTATATGACCCTGGTCATGTTATTCTAAAATCCTGGATACTCAGGACTCTAGGAATATAAGGCCCTATAATAATAAGAACCCCTGGAATATAGGACCCTGAGAAGATGATAACTCTGGGAACATTGAGCTCTGGGAATAGTGGGTCTTGGGATTGTATGATTGCTTCCCTGGTAAACACATTGCTTCAAATATTATAGTGCAGCGCTTCTGGTTGCAGATTTACGATATTATTATCAATGCTGGGCTGAAGTGACACTAAAAGTAATGAAGCTATTGGTTTTCCAACATTTTCACATAGTGCAGTGAGAGCATTACTACTTTGAAATGTAAGGACTCCAATATTTATCACATATGTATGACAGTGAAATGTTTCTGATAGAGGAGCTCCACAGTGCAGATCCAAAGTCAGAGCCCTTTTTTTCTGTAGTAAAAATGAATAAAAGAATAAACTATTTCTTAGACAATTTTTCCCCTCGTTATTTGTAACAATAATAATAATAATAATAATAATAATAATAACAAAAGGTGGTCGCAATCATAAACACTTATAAAGTATCCTTACAC
>JANDJT010000154.1:2665684-2687635 GCA_024331685.1 Stegophilus panzeri | reverse complement strand
CACACACACACACACACACACACACACACACACACACACACACACACTTCCCTTTGATCATGGGTTAAAGAAAGTAAGTTATAATAATAATAATAATAATAATAATAATAATAATAATAATAATAATATGGTCATTAAGTAGGTGATTATGGAGGTCATTGAGGTCATTATGGAGGTCACTGAGGTCATTACTGAAGACAGTATGAAGTCATTTCGAAGCTCACTGAGCTAATTATGGAGGGCATCCAAGTCATTGTTGGGGTAGTTGTTGACATTAAGTAGGTGATTATTCACTACGAGGTCATTATGGAGATCATTAATGAGTTGATTATTGTTGATTAAGTTGATTAAGTAGTTGGTTAAGTTCATGGTGGTCATTGTGAAAATCACTATGAGCTAATATAATGCTCATTAAGGCCACTATGGAGGACACTATGAGGATGACTATGGAGATCACTAGAGATTAGGTCACTCAAGATCGTTGAAGTCATCTTGTAAGTCATTGTCAGGTCACTATGGAGGTAATTATAGAGATCATTATGGAATTATTTAAGGTCATGAAAAGGTCATTGAGGTCATTGAGGAGTTGATTATGGAGGTGACTATGATGTCAATATAAGGCTCATTGAATTAATTATAGAGATTATTGAGGTTAATATGGAGGTCACTATGAGGTCATTATGGAGGTAAGTAAAAATCCATGGACGTCACTGTGGAGGTGACTATGAGGTCATTATGGAGGTCAGTGAGGTCACTATGTAGGTGATTATGGCAGTCACTATGAGGTCATTATGGAGCTGATTATAAAGTTCATGGAGGTCATCATGAAGGTCACATAGAATTTCAATCTCTCTCTCTAGGAGAGAAAATTACATTTGTCAGTATCAACCCAGACTAAAGAGAGGGAAACATGCAACAGGTGTAAACAATCAGTGAGAGACCCAATTAACAGACAGAGGACAGGAATCACTGACCATAAAAGGAAAGCAGAGGGCAAAAAGGCCAGACAGGGTATGATGTACAGAATATGAATGGTAAACATAGACAGAATTGATATTTGAACATTAATAATAAGCTTTGTGTTGTAACTTTCATGGCTTTATCTATAAATACTGATAAATATCTCTGACATTGTTCTCAGAAAAGATTGACATTCATTTTAAAAAAACATTTAATTAAAGAGGAAGGGCATTGTCTCTCTGTCAGTCTCCAGTGTGTGTGACGGATGAGTGAAATCTCTCAGAAGGAAAAGGAGTGGACGGGCTGATAAAGAAATTTAATTTATATGCAAATCCAAAGGGCAGCCAATCAATTATCTTATTTTAATAGAGATTTAAACTCTTGACTCTGATTGGTCGCTTCATCTCACTCTTAATTCTGATCATCGTGACCTCCTTAACTCTGAGTGTGAGGTATGACATCATCGCTCACACGCAGAGTTGGGGTACTCGATCCCGGGCTCGGACTCGAATCCGGACCCAATTATGAACGAACTCGGACTTGTCATGCACTCAGGTAAATTTGTACTTGAGTACAGTCAAATCTGTGTCATGTGTAACATGAAAAGAAAGATAAAAAATAAATAACAATGTAAACAGTGATCCCACCTCTCCCAGAAGTTCCAGGAGTCTCCCATATACTGATAGCGGGTCCCTGTTGGCCGCAAATTATATACAATATCCTGGAAATCGATTTTTTTGAGAGAAAGCGAGAGACCAGAGATCGAGTGACAAGCGTGAGAGAGTGACAGAGAGCGTATCCTGATTGGTCTCTCTTTCTGCTAACTAGACTATAAGTGTTCTCTGTGGGCAGGCTTTAAAGTCAACCTCTCTCTCTTTAGTTCACCACCATAGTTCAGTATCACTGTAGTGTTATGCAGTGTCATGGCAGAGTGTCCAAAAAAGAAAAAGAAAATACAAAACACTCTTCACCCCAGACTACACTAAAGTGTACCCCTCCTTCATAGGGGTAAAAAAAATAACAACAGTTTTGTAAGTTTTCAACAGCGACTTTTCGATTGCCCATGGTGGGTTAAATAATTGTGGAAGACATGTTGAGGTGAGTTTAACAGGTGTCATTTATACATTAGCATAGCTAACTTTATTTAAAGTAGCTGGCCAGCTGCTAAGGAGCTGCTCTATTGATGTCCTACATGATGAGGCCAAACTCCTTGTAGACTTGCTCCTGATAAAGGGACGTTTCTTTTTTTGCTGAGTATATTTATATTATATATACATATATGGGTGAGATGGGGCTGCAGGGGTGGAGGAGCTACCACCGTGAACTGAATTTTTGCAGGGTGGGATGTCAGCATAAAATTAAGATAACAAGAAATTAATGAATGTCTCCCTGCCTGACCAGGGTTCTTTCTATGCACACACACTTGAAGCACATGCGCAGAAAGTCACCTCATCATGCGAGTACTGAATTGAGTTCTCTTTAGTGGCTTATTACACTTGGATGGTCAAATATAATAAAATACACACACATCATGTCAAAATGCAGGTTTGGCCGAGTATTCATGCAAACACGGTCAGTTATGTCTTAAGTGAATGTAAACAGTTGGGGAAAAAAGTCGGAGGTGTGTCAGTACAGTATATTGGATCTGTGTATTAGGTGTTAAAGTGACAACGGTCTTATAAACCTGCTGCTGTCTATGTCATTAATGTTAATATTTGACTGAATAACTTCAGTAAATCTAATAATAATCACTGTACATGTAAAACAGTGAAGTCTATTTTATTTTATATTTAATTGTTTTTATTCAATTTCCATAGTATTTCTTACTTGAATTCTGATAGACCTACTTGAGAAAACATATTGTTATCGTGAAATAAGACTGTAATCGTATCGCCCACCCCTAAAGATTAGGGAATTTGGTGATTCCAATCTTGAATTTCACGTAAAATGTGAAATGTACTTCTTAATGTAGTAAATATTATAAACCCTGCTGATAGGGATTTTTTTTTTTTTTTTTCCATTTAATTAATATGAAAAAAGTTACAAGAACAGAGCTGTGTTCAGAAATGAGTTTGTTGTCATTCATATACAGATTAAAAGCAGTAATAAACCATGAAGCTTGTTATGACATGCTGCTAAATGTAACCCTCTCTCTCTCTCAGACTATATAACTGTGGGGGAGACGCATCAAATCATTGAAATGTCAACTCGAACTGGAGGACACAATATAGTGTGATACAATAACAAAACAGGTCCATTTGTATTTTCATACACTTGTAATATAATAAAAGATCTACACATACCTCTATATCCCTTTTTTTCTTTGAAACCATTTTTTTGAAGGAAACTAGTTGAGGTGCTGATGACGTGAAATAAAAAATATTAAATGGCAATGGCGAGATGTAATAGTGGTATTTTTTGTTACATTTATATTGCCATTGGTTTGTGAAGGTTAAAATATTAATCTAACAGCTCAGTGTTGAGTTTACAATTGCAATTTCAAATCTTTTTTTCAATTTAATTACTTTCTGGACTCGACCGGACTCGACTTGGACTCGGCCTCGATCGGTTAAGGACTTGGTCTCGACTCGAGCTCGACACAGGTGGACTCGGACCCAACACTACGTAGCAGTAACCCATCGTCTTTGCATTGTTTGATGGACAGCCTGCCAAAACTGTACAGAAAAATTAAATTTAAAATGCGATCATATGCTTTTTTCACATGTGATTATGTGGAAAAACACGTGGAGGTGCATTTAAGGTGAAAGAGAAATATTCATAGAACAAATTCTGGAAAAAACAAGGTGACAAAAAACCCACATTTATGAATAAACTCATGCAAAAGAAACATCACATGACCATGTGAATGAATGTTTTTTTAGTTATGTCACATGCTATGTTTCACATATTTTAAAAAAATGTTACCTTTTTCTATTAGTTTCTTTTGACCTATGAATTTTCCGCATGATTTGATAATTTAAAAAAATTTTATGCATGATTATTTTATTTACTAATTATATATATATATATATATTTTTTACATTTACATTACATTTATTCATTTGGCAGATGCCAAGCGGAAAACAATACAAGTAGTGAGAGATTCAGCGGTCCGGATTGAGGTTGGAAGTTCATTCCATCACTGAGGGATGGTTAGTTTGAAGGTTCTGGAAAGGGACCTTGAGCTATGCTGAGTAGGCACTACTAAGCTTCGGTCGTTAACCGATCACAGGTTGCATGAGGGAAATCAAGGAGAGTGTTGAGGTAGGGGGGCGCTGTTCCAGAAAAGGTCTTGATACAGGTCTTGGTACATGAGCATCAAGGCCTTGAATTTGATGCAGGCAGCTACAGGAAGCCAGTGGAGGGATATGAAGAGGGGTGTGACATGGGTCCTTTTGGACTGGTTGAAAACAAGGCGTGCTGCTTCATTCTGAATCATCTGAAGGGGTTTGATGGAGCCGGCTGGGAGGCCCGAGAGTAGTGCATTGCAGTAGTCCAGTTTTGAGAGAAGAAGAGCCTGGACTAGTAGCTGTGTAGCTTGTTTGGTGACGTAGGGTCTGATTTTCTTGATGTTGTAAAGAATGAACCTACAGGATCGTGCAGTTGTTGAAATGTGGTCTGTGAAGGTCAAGCTGTCATCAAAAGCACCCCAAGGTTCCTGGCTGTCCTGGTTGTCTTGAGTGTGGTTGAGCTGAGCTGTACAGTGAGGTTGTAGTTTATTGAGGGACAGGCAGGAATGACTAGAAGCTCAGTTTTTGCCATGCTGAGCTTAAGGTGGTGTTCCCTCATCCAGTTTGAGATGTCAGACAGGCAAACGGAGATTCGTGCAGAGAGAGCTTGATCATCAGGCTGGAAGGACAAATAGAACTGGGTTTCATCAGCATAGCAACCCTTGGGGAAGCCCAGATGTGAGTTGCTGAGTTTCAGAAGCTCCTCCCCTCTGCAATACCTTGAAGGATCTGCCTTGTGAGATATGATTCCACCCAGCGCAGAGCCGTTCCAGTGGTGCCTTGGCCAGATGAGTTGAGTATTTCCATGGTTCCTTTCATTTTTTACTTGTAGGACCTGTTTACTTGAGTTCATGTGCAGAATTTCACAGTCTCACACATTGAAATGCACCTTCACATGCTTTTCATGTTGACACGTGAAATGGACGTGATTTCCATACATTTCTTGAGGAACTTTTGTTTTCTGTGTCTGGTTTCTTCACCAGCTGCATAAATCAATACAAATTCAGGTTGAGCTCAAAAATGTTAAACATGTAACATTCTGTTTAATTATTTCAGAATTTCCTGCTGGTTTAGTCTCACGTACCGTTACTCAAATATTCAACAAAGCTCACCATCAGAATTAGGATGCCTCACTAAATCTGTGTTGATCTGAAGGAACACTTTCTGATATGATTAGAATATTCCTGCATTATCACACTGTTTAATGCCGAAGCTCAGAAATGGTGGCTCAGCGCTGAACGTGTACAAATGCGACGCTAGGATTATTCTGCCTCGTGATTTCCATCAGGAGGAGAAAATGAAGCTGCTGTCAAAGATAGAATGAAGGGGAAAAAAAAAGAAAAGAAAGAAAAAAGAAAACATCCGAGCCTGAAAAGTGCAAACACAGACACCCACATTCCCGCTCGCTCGGAGTTTATGCGATCAGAGCTCTGATCGTGTTTCCCATCTGCATGTTATCCTCAGTAATCTTCACACAGCCGAGCTAATTTACTCTCACCGGCTGACGATAATGATGTCGCCGACGTATTTTCTGTACAAAATTTACACAGTGTTACGGGAAGTCATCAAAATGATGCATTTCTTCTTTTTCTTCCTCTTCTTTGGCAGTGAAGTTACTCTTCTTTTGTCAGACTGAAGTACACACTTGACAGAATGGTTGCCCAAGAAAGCAAATGTCCATATTATACCTCTTATATTCTTAAATGTCATATGAACATAATTTCTGAATAGTTACATGACTCACATGAGAAATTTGCATGAGGTTTATAGACATTTCACATGTTATATTTCACACACGTTTTATACTGTACATAGTGCTTGTACTTTTCTTTTTCCATGTGTGATTCACTTATTTCCACATGAATTTTTCCTCAAATGTTTCATCTGAGTCTTTCACATGATTCATTCATTTTCGTATGTAATTACAGTATTTCACACAATTGCATAGTTTTTCATAATTAATTTTTCACGACTTTTCACGATCTATTGTACACATCTAATTTTCTTAGATGATTCATTTATTTCCGTGATTTTTTTTCCCCACTAGTCATTTTTCCCACTATGTTTTTTTTTCCTACACGAGTCCTTTGTTTTTAAATGTGATTTTTTTTTTCCCCTTGATTCATTTCTCACATTTTTTACATGTATTTTTTTTCCACCTGATTAATATTTTACGTGTATTTCTTTTCCACATGATTCCTTTGTTTTCACATGTTTCTTTTTCCACATGATTCATTCCTCACGTTGTCACGTAATGCAGGTTAGGACAGATGCAAGTGCATATGAGAGAGTAGAGACAGGCAGAAAAATCCAAAACGTGAGACAATAGCGTGGTCAAAAACAGGCAGATGGTCAGGCGATCTGCAAACAGGCATGGACAAGGCTAAACTAGAATCGGACAACGAGGGCGAGAACAAGATCAAGACTATGGCACAGAAATAAAGAACAACAGCTTGGTATTTGGAAAAACTCATGTAAAACTTTGCAACAAACAAAGAGACATGCGGGGTTTAAATAATAAATGAAATCAAAAGTGAAACACAAAACAGCTGAGTATAATGATGACACATAAGGGAAACAACCAATAACAATACAGGGGTGGAGACAGGACATAAACCATAACAAAACACACGTGTCAAAAGTAAACGAAGTCAATGTCACTGAAACCCGGAAGCGCGCGCTCTCACTTCGAGCTTCGGAAATCGTGACACACGTGATTTTATTTATTTCGCGTGCAGTTTTCACAATTTATTTGGATCAATCATGTGATTTTTGTTACATGACTCATTTTTCACATGTCATTTCCTTCACATAAATATTTTATTTTCACATATTAATACACACATAGTGCATATTTTTATTTACACTTATGATTTTTTTTTTTACCCCGGATATGATTAAATTTCCACATGATTTTTACACAGGAAACATTTCTTTTCATGTGATTTTCTTGAAATAAATCATTTATTTTCACATGTACTTCACAGGATGTCCATCTGGTTTTTAGACATGGTTAATTTATTTTCGCATGCAATTTGTTTTCCACACTTTTAATTTATTTTCACATGATATTTACACTATTCATTTATTTTCACACTCAAAAAAAATTCACATGTAAAACTGTTTCACATGTTAACGCCATTGTAACTGCACTTGCAATATCACAGTGTTAAACAACCACTGTCGATAATGCAGCGCCAGTATATTACCACCAGAATTGGTAAACTCATCACAAATATTTCAGTATGAACATATTTCACGTGTTTCACACCGGAGTTTCTCTTCTAGCATCATAAAACATTCTAATCAAAGAATCCCAGATTTGAAACTTTTTTTTTTTTTTTTTTTTTTAAACCTGTAAGCAAGCCATTAAAAGCAACCACAACTGATTTATATTGCACCTTTCTCATTAAAAATGTCTTAAAGGGTAAAAAAAAAAAAAAAAAAAAAGGCAAGTATATGTAAGTACAGTAAAACAAGAATGTGCAGTAAGAGGGTGACAATAAAATAAAACAAAAACTTGAAAGAAAAGCAAGTGAAAACTAAAAGAAATTTAAAAAGAATAAAGACAGATTGTAAAAATACTATTATATTATTATAAGCAATGATTTTCATTATTATAAGGATGTTGGAAAGGCATTGAGAACACAAGCTGAGTTTAATAGAGGTGAGTGCTTTCATATTGAGTGGATTAAAGGACGTTAACTACTCTCTCTCTCTCTCTCTCTCTCTCTCTCTCTCTGCATTATCTTTACTGCTGCCACAGCTAGTAGGGTAAGTGGGGAAAAACCTTGAATTTTTTTTCTTTTTTTTTTTTTTTTATAATTACATCAATTCTGTTAGGAAAGAAATTCATAAAATCATTACTAGAGCTTAAGGAGATCTGGGAGGTCAGCGCCTGACTGATTTCACATCGATTTTAGATGCAGTATTAACAGGAACTTGTTTAAGGCAGGAGGGCGATAATTAAACAGTAACAGCCGAAGGTTGGCAGCTCAATCAGGGGCGGACAAAAGAGCTGCTCGCCAGGGGGAAACGGTGAAGAAGAAGACAAATGTGTTACTTTCATCTGCAGCCCAGCACCGATGAGTGTTTATCTCTGCACAACATTCTGAGGACACCGAGGACACTGAGGACACCAGCCCTCCAGCTTATTCAGAGTCAGCGACTTAAATTCGACTTAAATCAATATTTACATGGGAAAGTTCCTTGTGTTCAGAGTTGGGATCCCTAATCAGATTATTAAAATCACCTGTGTGTAGTTCACATCTCTGGGGTTGCCAGATTTTTCCTGAGTACAAGAGCTCAAGAATTGTTTTCTTTTTTTTTTTTTCACTAGTCTAAAACACTTCTCGTTAAACACTTGCCTTTAAGCCTGAGAAAAGTTAAGCGACAGAAAATGCGAACTGAAGAAGGAAATACAGTAACTTTTTATCTGTGCTGTCATGTGCAATACCATGTAACATAAAAGCAAGAGACACTTTAAAAAATGAGGACTTATACATTGCCTAATACAGAATACAAAGACTAATACCATGATATATGAATGAGAAGATGGTGAGCATTGGAATAAATCTAATAGAAGTCTAGTATATTTCCAGAGTATTGCCACATTAAAAGTCCTAGTACATAATCACATTAATTACTGCAAATTTGGTTTAATTAAAAAAAATATATATGGCTTCCACCCTCATTATTCAGTGGCTTATAAAATAGCACTTGATCCAGCACATTGTAATATTTTGCATTTTATTTGTATTATATCGTGTGGTGACAGATAATTGTTCACACAACTTAATGAAGCCGTGAAATATTACATACAGCTGAGTTTGTGGCATTGAGTTTTGTGTGGGATTTTTCTGCTTTCTAGCCAACAACTAACAACAGAGAAGCTCCACTGAGAATTAGCATGCATCCCAAATCTTCAATCTGAATTTATTTTAAGTATCAGAAACTTGTGGAGTCTTTCAAGCTGAAATAGCAGACATTATAAAGATCCCCCAATACTGTGGGCGGTGTTGTGTGTCAGTAGATATCTGTGTGTGTGTGTGTGTGTGTGTGTGTGTGTGTGTGTGTGTGCGCACGCCTGTGTCTGGCCTCTGATTTGTCTGTCTGTGCAGTTGCGCCGTTATGCAAGACAGACTGTAAATGTTACACTAATATTTCATAATGTGAAAAAAAAAAACGGAAACACCAAACACAACCACCCACCCACCCACACACACACACACACACACACACACACACACACACACACAGAGCGCTGCAAGAAAAAGAGGCAGATGATGAAAAACCCCTAACACACAGAGCCATTAATCACAGCACTAAGGCCTAATGGAGAACATACACACACACATACACACACCCACACACATACACACACACACACACACACACACACAGCTGTCTCTGAATCATAATGAGAAAAAAGAAAAAAGATCAGAGAGAAATAGAAAGCAAAAACTGTTGCTGCTTCAACACGTGTGTGGAGTTAAAGAGAGGAAGCAGGTTTTGAGAGAGTAGAATGGGGCAGGGTTAGAGAAATTAAGTTAGACTGGGGTGGGGTTAGAGAGATTAGACTGGGGCAGGGTTCAAGAGATTAGAATAAGGGTAGGGCTAGAGAGTTTAGGATGAGGGTGGGGTAAGCATCCTTTGCTGATGAGTTA
This sequence comes from Stegophilus panzeri, assembly GCA_024331685.1. Lineage (NCBI taxonomy): Eukaryota > Metazoa > Chordata > Actinopteri > Siluriformes > Trichomycteridae > Stegophilus > Stegophilus panzeri. Next base: position 2,677,779 of record JANDJT010000154.1, on the reverse strand, counting down.
ATCTAAAGAGAGAATCTGAGACACTGCAAATTCTCAAGTATTCTTGTGTGTGTGTGTGTGTGTGTGTGTGTGTGTGTGTGTGTGTACACAACTAGTTATTTCCATGTGAGCAGAGTGTGTGAGATTCGGTACTTCTGCACTGACAGAGTGTAATGATGAAACTAAACACCACTGACATGAGAGAAAATACACACATCTGCTCACACATCACTTGCTGTCAAGCTTGTCGCCAAGGAAACAACAGCAGTATGCATGTATTGAAAAAGCAGTAGTGTGCATGTGTGTGTGTCTAAAGAACAGACAGCAGTTTGTGGATTAAAACAACTGGTTTTTTTTAGAACAACTGTGTGTGTCCTGAAACAGAAGCAATGTGTGTACATAAAATTGATGGCACTGTGTGTATATTGTTAGACGATGGCAGTCATGATAACTAATACACACTAATAACAGTAAACTACATTGACATATGTTAAAGAAAGTCATGTGGCAAAGAGAAAAACATGCTTGGATACACACACACACACACACACACACACACACACACACACACACACACTCACACACACAGTCCTACATATTCTGGTTTCGGTATTCCTGGAAAAGCCAAGTGTTCATGAGTTTTGTGTGACTCTTCAAGTTCCACCATCCTGGAACCATACACGAGAAAAATCTTGTTCTAGACTCAAAACTGCCCAGTGATGTCACAATTCCCAGGATTTCATTGACTTATGTGGGTGAATTTCAGCCTCAGGGAGTAGAGTTTTGGTGAAGTGGGGAAAATGATGGGCACCATTCTGTTGACTGAAGACCAGATACACTGCTGTGCTTTTACTCATCCAACAAGTATGGTCTGATCATCTCAGATGTTATACAGAGCAAACCTGAAAGACTGGGATATTTCCATGATATGGTTTGAGAAGGCAAGCTAGTTGTTGAATGTTACCCCAAGTTTCTGGGTAGACCCTGATGGTACACTCTCAGAAATAAAGGTAGCAAATGGTACTTTTCCTTGTTATTGCCGTGATACCAGCAAGGGTACATCTTTTGTACCTTTAATGTGTATCTTTCACCTTAAGGTCCACTGCTGTACCTTTTAAAGCTTTACTCTGAAAGCCAATTAAAGGTACACCAAATTGTTGTACTAAAAAGACTAAAAATATATACCCTTCATGGTACCAACCCAGTGGCAAGGAAAGTGTAGTGTGGTACCCTGTAACTGTTGTACCCTCTTTTTTTCTGAGGTAATAACAGTTGATGAGCCAAGCTTGACTGTGATGTTGTACTCGGATTGCTGGGCACTCCAGGTTGATGAGAAGCTCTACTGAAGGTGGCAATCTTTCATCCAGGCTGAGATAAACAGGGACTAAGGCTGAAGCTCCCTCTTGACAGGTAGAATAATCAGTATAACAGTGATGGAAGCCTGTGTGACTTGATGACTCGTCACCAGATGTGACTTGTTCGTCGAGCTGTAACTGAATACGAATACATTACTAAGAAAGAACAGACAATGTGTTCTAAACAAATACAAATACAAAAATGAATAGCAGGTGCTCTGTTTTGCTTTTAAATATTACCATAAAGGTTCACAGGCCATCTGTTTGAGACTAGAAATGTGAATCGGGATGCAACAAAAGAACTGCATGAGCAGGAAGCTTTTATTCTAATGCAGGCATAAGTAGTCATATATAAAGCTTGCAGGAGAAAGAAAGAGCATGTTTATTGTTCATAAAAATGTGAAAACCTAGTATCTGGCTGGACAAATGAAAAAAGCCTTCTTGTTTATCTGTTATTTTGTGAAATAGAACAAACTACATTGGTTACAAAATATGGCAGGCAAGTACAAATAAAAATGCTCCACAAATGGGATTTAAAAAAAAAGAAATTAAAAATAAAAAAGACCTGTACACATCTCTAGTTAAGACAGATTATGAACTAGAGTGATTAGGAACTGTCAAAGCTCCATGACACTCTCTAGGAACTTCATGAGAAGTAAGACTCAAACCATTAAAGTTACAGTGCATGTGATGTCAGTATTGGAGAGCATTTCCAGAATCATCTGCTGGCTCACTGTGCCAAAAGCCAGCAGTCTAATAGCACAGTCTCTTGATGGAGTTGCCACTCTTTCCACCAGACTGGCTGGGGCACAGCTTGGCATTCTTTAAGTAAAAGAGAGATTTTTGCAAAAGGCAATGCTTGTGTTTCACATCTAATAACAATAAAAATTTGACCGTCACTTTTATCCAAAGCAGTTAGGTATTGCTCAGTGGCAGCTTGGCAATTATGAAATTCAAACTCACAACCTTCTGAACTAGTAGCCCAAAGCCTAAGCTGCTCTGCCACCACTACCCATGTGAATGCAAGTCATATCAATGTTGGTGTTTGCATGATATTTAAATGAATTGCTGCTGCATAACAAACAGGGTGTTCATTTTAGCAAACCTGGTCCACCCTTCTTGCCTGATTGAGTAAGGTGTGAGAAAGAAGGAAAAAAATTACTGTAAGACAGTAATTGCTGTGAGCTGCTGTGTTTTATTTTTGGATCCATGTTTTGTCAGTGCTAGGACTTGAAGTAAAGATTGAGTGGTGTGGAATATGTCTGTCTTCTTCATAGCATACAGGTACTTTCAGAGTTCAGAGAACACAGGAGTTATGCAATCTGCGTCGAGTGGCATAGATGTGTTTGCACCTGTAAACAAAACAAGGTTTGCAATGGCTTTGAATAACAGTGATGTGCTAAAAGCTTTGGGTTGCTTAGATAAAAGTTGTTGGGGGGGGCTAAGTGGACTTGCTAAGTGGACTTGCAAAGGTAAACGTACAGCAGGAAAATCATCACTACAAGGCTGGCACTTTCATTGACACATTGGTGGCTTCCTAATCATACTGCTGTGTGCACCTGAGTAATTTGCAAAAGAGGTTTAAAAAAGTTGCCACAATAATTTACTGCTAATTGAGTCCTAAATTCTTGCATAAAAAAATAAGTCAAACACATTCAGGTGTTAAATCAGACAACAGTACTGTGTTGAAATATTGCTTTGCCAATCAAGCAGCTCATTTGTTATTATTAAACCAAGAGCAGAAAAGACAAATGTCACAGAATTTGTCTTCACTTTTATTAATTAATAATAAAAGGGTTAGTGGAAGATCAACACTTTATTACCCCGTCATTAAATAAAGAAATGCATATCTAATACATAAACATTTACATCTGTACAGACACAGAGGCGAGTGAGACAAATAAAAAGAGGGACAGATGAGATGACAGATGAGAAAGGGTCAGGGTGAGAAATGAGAAATTGTGGGTCAGGGTTAGTACTAGGATAAGTACAAGGTTTTAACACTGTCAGTTACAACATTATTAGTTAACTTCAAGAATAATGGTACAACATTCAAGAGAGCTAAGATTGTCAATGTTTATTGAACAGAAAACTCATTGCTAATACTAATATCACTAATGTAGCTATGAAATGCTAATTACAGTTGCACATGTGACCCATGTTAGTTTTTTGAATATGTTGTGCATCCGGGGGTCAAAATTACTGTATTGGTCCTAATATAAAATATATTATTCTTATATATTATTACTATATTATATTATCCATATATTTGGACCAATACAGTAATACATGAAAACGTCTGGGTTATGCATGTAACCCTGTTCCCTGAGAAGGGAATGAGATGTTGCATGAGCTCCACGCTGTGGGATGGGCCCTTGCGTGTGACTGGTATCTGAAGCTTGTGTAACATCATGCTTATTTATAGACCTGCCATGATCAGGTGATCAGCGAGACCGCGTGCCTCATGAGCGATAGGGATTGCTTCCACTATCCAATTAGAGATGCGCTGCTTCGACACAGCATCACCACTTCTGTCGCCGCCAAAGCAGACCAGCAGCTGCTCCAACTTACGCCACTGGCTGGAGTGGTGCACCTGAGTACAGAGAGCCCTTACTGGACACAGTAGGTGCAATTTCTCTTGTTCTGGTGTGAGGAATGGAGGAAGGCAGAAAGCCTGCAACACTACTGGCTGGGCAGGAGACATAAGCACTTTAGGAATATAATCCGACCTAGGATACAGGAAGGCCTTGGCTAATCCAGGGGCAAAGTCAAGGCAGGAACGGGCAACAGAGAGAGCTTGTATATCTCCTACTTGCTTGAGAGATGTCAGGGCCAGCAGAAGAGCTACCTTCAGAGTCAGAAGCTTCTCTGAGGCTGACTCTAAGGGCTCAAATGAAGCACCTGACAGATCTTCCAGGACCACAGAAATGTACCAGGAAAGTATGCGTGGTCTGCAGATGGGCTTCAGCCACTTGACACCACGCATAAACCTCGAAGTTCGAGGATGTTGCACCACAGAGGCTCCATCAATAGAGGCATGGCTGGCTGAAATGGTGGCCATGTAGACCCTGATTGTAGAAGGAGCCAACCCTGCTGAGGAACGACCTTGTAAGAACTCCAGGACTGTAGCTATTGCACAGTTCACTGGGTCTAGCTGATGTTCCTCACACCACGAGACAAAAAGTCTCCATTTGAATGCATACCATTTCCTTGTGGATGGTGCTCTAGCATTCAACATGGTCTCTATAAACCTTAGTTGTGAGACCAGAATCTATGAGCTGGTGCCCCTCAGTTTCCATAGTTCCGGCCAAGGGTGATAAAATCAGCCCTCCAGGCTGAGAAGTAGATCCCTGCGGACGAGAATCTCCCAAGGAGTGCCATCTAGCAGGGATATTATCCATATTCGGGCTGGCCAATAAGGTGCTACTAGCAGCAGACGTAGATAGTCTTGACAAACTCTCGCTAGAACTTGTAACAGCAGCGTGATCAGGGGAAAAGCATACAGATGTGACCTTGGCCACATGTACACTATGGCGTCCAGCCCCAATGGTGTGGGTGGAGTGAGGATGAACCACAGCGGGCAGTGTGTTCTCTCCTCGGAGGCGAACACATCCACTTCTGCTTGGCCGAACCTCCGCCATACGGACTCCACCACTTGAGGATGGAGCCTCCAACCACTGGGCCTCAGCCCCTGCCTTGACAGGATGTCTGCCCTCACTTTCTGGTTGCCCAGAATGTACATTGCACTCACTGACAAGAACTTTCCCTCTGCTCAGAGAAGAATTAGTTGTGCCTGGCTGAACAGGTGGCGTGAACGTAACTGTCTCTGGTGGTTGATGTATGAGACCACCGCTGTGTTGACTGTCACAACTAATACATGGTGACCTCTTAATTGAGGATGAAAGAATTTCAGTGCTAGAAATATGGCCCGCATTCCTAGGCAATTTATATGTCACTCCAGATGAGGGCCGCTCCAAAGACAGCGAGCTGGACAGCTGTCTAAGACCACGCCCCAGCCCATGAGGGAGGTGTCTGTCATTACTGTCTTGCGATAAGGAGATGCCCCTAGAGTGTGACCCAAGGTGAAAAACTGGGGACACTTACAAATTCTCAGAGCACGTAGGCATCACCGTGTGACACTGATTACTCTCAGAGGTTTCATCCTCGGACGAAGCCCACAACTTTTCAGCCACCAATGAAAAGGTCTCATGTGCAATAGGCCCAACGGTATGACATAAGCCCCAACAGACTCTCATAGAGACTGGAGGGGATGCCTAGATCCAGCTTTATCTTTCTCAATGTTGATAGGATTGACCCTATGCATGTTGGGGATAGAAATGCTCTTATTTTAGTAGAATTGCATATAACCCCTAGAAAAGTTATCCCCTGCACAGGAGAAAGCATACTTTTCTTTAGGTTCAACCTGAGCCCCAAGCTCTTCATGTGGATGATAACAACACCTCAATGTTGAATCACCAGTTCCCTATGCTAGAATTAACCAGTCATCCAGGTAGTTTAGTACACGGATACCCTGGAGTCACAAGGGAGCCAGAACGGCATCCACGTACTTTGTGAAGGTGCGAGGGGATAAAGCTAGCCTGATGGGAAGAACCCAATATTAGTACGTGTTGCCTCCAATCATGAACCTCAGGAACTTCCTGTGACAGGGCGATATTTCCATGTGGAAATATGCATCCTTTAGATCTTTCATCAGAAACCAGTCCTTGAACTGAATCTGTGGAACAATAAGTTTGAGCATCAGCATCTTGAACCTGTATGTCCGAAGAGTACGGTTCAGATGACGCAGATCTAAAATTGGGCTTTTGGGCACAACTGTATACACACACACACACACACACACACACACACATAGCTTATGTGTGTATAAACACAGAGCTACAGCAAGCAGATTATGGTGTGTGTATTTATGACATAATGTTAATATTACTACTGTTATTCACATAACAAATACAGTAACAAATAAGAACGTTGGAGCTTGTTTCACATTCCAGACATCCTGTGATCCGCTGTGTCCGTTAAAAGTTGAAAACGCACAGTGGATAGGTAACAATTAAGTGAATGTGACTATTTAATGTGATTTGGATTGCTGCTTGGATTTTACCTTTGTTACTTTAACAACTGTGTTGTTAAAAAAAGACAGTCACAAAAACTAAACGTTTACCGGCACAAACCAACACAAATGAAGCACAAACGATTGAGGCTATTTTGCTGATGTTTTGCTTTGGGTTGGGGGGCCAAGTTCATGCAGTTAGAGCACTCTGGGCCCGATAGATCTCGAGTACAATGACTATAGGTCTGCATAGGTTATATGGTTACAAAACCGTGTTATAACAGTTAAAAAGATATTTTCAGTAGCTTTCAAATGACACCAGCCTTGCATCCCTGCAGTCTTCACTGCCCAAGAAAGAGGTTGTGGAACTCTGACATTTTAGCCGACTTTAGAGCTCTATGTCCAGCCTCACGCGGAATGACAGTTTAGGCGCTCCTACGGAGCTTGTTATGTTTTCATTGATCATTTTCCCCACATCAGAGACTTTGTTTATTCAATAAAACTTTTGTTCATAGAAATTATTTATTTAATTAATTTTATACAGACATTGTCTTGAATTGTTTACAATTCAGAAATAATAAAGGAGTCTTTTCATTCAAATATTTTTCTAAAGAATTCTGAGAGTTCAATTCAATCAAATTGTGAAGCCAGTATCATGAATTCAATTAAATTGTGAAGCCAGTATCATGAATTCAATTGAATTGTGACCGGAGTGTATTGTTACACCCACAGTATTATGCTTAAGAAGTGAAGGCTGAGCGTACAATTAGGGTTTGTTGGATATAGTTGAGATTAGGGTTTAGAGTTTATTGGACGTATTTGGGATTTGAATTGGTCAGGATTAGGATTAGGGTTTATGGGTGAGGATCAAAAGTAGGATTAAGGTATAGGTTTCAGGATTAAGATTTGGTTGAAGGTCGATACATTTTGATAAAGATGGGGGTTTTTGAGTCAGGGTTGGAAGCAGGAATAGGTTTAGAGATTAGGGTTGGGATTATGGTTTAATGGGAGATTCAAATTGTGGATTAGGGGTTATGGGTGAGGATTAAAAATAGGCATCTGGATTGGGATTTTGATAAAGTTTAGAGGTTTAGAGTTGGGAGTGCAGGATTATGGGATGAGGGATTATGGGTGAAGATTAAGAGTAAGATTAGAGCATAGGCGCCCAGATTGGGATCCGGATGTCTGTGTGAATGTTTATGAATAGGTGTCGTTTCTCTGCTTTATCGTAACTAGAAATTATCCCATTGGGCTTTAAACTGACCAGCCTAAAATCCAGAATTATGACAGACATCCCAAAAAAATACTTAGAAAAAAAACTGGAGATCCTTTGGTGGGCCAATTAATGGGAAGACCCAGTAGGCTGTGCTGTAGTAGTAGTATGTGGTGAATGGAGGGATAAACAGCAGAAGAGAGATTACAGATATATTATGGTTTTCAGTTCCACAGCGGTGTGTTGATTTCTGCTGTATTGATTTCTAATTGAAAAGTGTTTTGTTTTACGTGGTCTTATGCCAGAAGATAAATGAGCCCACAGCGTTTGGTAAAAATCACATCCATCTCCCATAACAACATGAGATCTTTTAGTCTGCCATCCATCGTCGTCTTCTACCATCGTTCAGTCGTTCTTCATCACCTCTTTGTAGCAGAGTTATTAGTGTGCGGTGTCAACGCTCTGGGTTTCGGAGCACATTTAGTTGTGTCACACAGATGGATCACAGCACCGATAAAGAGATTTCAAATGCATGGTTATGCTGTTATATTATTATGTTTCACTAATACATCTGTTTTTCACAGGCTGCTAGAAATAAAAACAGAGTTGAAGTCATTTCATTGTAATAAATACACAACACCATAACAGCTACTGTCTCCAGTGTTGGTGATGGCAAACAGTCATTAGTAATGAGTGGGTGTGCTGGTGGGCGGAGTCAGCAGTAATAAGTGAGCATGTTGCTTCGCATAAAAAAATAGTTTGTCATTTCTCCAAAAAAGAATTTAATACCACGAACGTTCTCTCTTTTTAGTGTGAGGTTCACATTTGTAACAGTTAGAAATATAAAGTATATCATCACCCTGACCATGAGATTTCATACACCAGCTGCAGGATTTACAGACCATTACACTCTCACACAGTCACACAGCTGCAGGGGAAACATGAACAACAGAGGTGTGTGTTTTCTAGTGTTTATTAAGGTTAATGCAATTTAAGCACAGCACTGCATCTAACATTACAGCTTAGATGTCCTTGATGCTGGTTTGCCGTAGGTGTGCATGTAGGCAGAGATTGATTATAGGTGAAATGTATGTATTTTGTGCTATAAACAGTAGATCTGTACACATTTAACTGTGAGCTCATAGATTTTTAGGAGTATGGCTCTGGATGTGGACTGGCAAACACCTCTTTAACATCAGTGTGATTGATTGAAGCCTTGTCTCAGTCCATCTCCTATTGTCTACTGCAAGGCAAAACTTGTCTTGATTAGTTTTGCTCTGAAAGTATTACAGTTACCATCCTGGAGATTATTTTCCTACATAATAGCACATCCCGGTGTTTTTTATTCCTCGTATTCCAAAGCAATATGAACAATAGCCGTAATTTCTTTTATCAGTTATGCTATAGCAGCTATACACAGTTATTCACTCACCAGCCTCACTTGTTTCTCTTGAAGGTAATGATGGGGGAAAAATGCATCTTGTCATGTTCCTGAGAAACCCACAATGAATAAAGTCTACTGTTCTGAAGATGGTGGAAAAGTTAAAGTTACAGCTTTTCCTCTGACACTTACAAAAGCACTGACACTGGAGACTCCTTCCATAAATGCCACATAAACATGTCCTGACAAAAAAACTTCACCACAGCAAAGATTATACGTTTTGCTTTGTTAAATAACAGAAGATTATAAATCCATTTGTTATAAGTATTAGATTATGTGGAGTGTGTGGAGTGTTGTTACTGGAGAAATGATAACATATCAGAACAGAACATGCACATTGATATCAACTTGTGATTTGCAGCTGCGCTATATTCAGAGATGCTGTTATTTAAAAAAAAAATTATCAACAACTTCTGACCAGTCAGATTTGAGGATTCAACTGGGTTATGAACTTCTGCTGTTCCTATCAATAGAGTATAAATCTGACACCCTCCTGAGCCGCTGAAGCATCTGATAAAAATGTTTCATTGTTTAAAGTCTTTTCATCGCACTACAGCTGCAAGCGTAATAAACAATTATGCTTGCTCTGTGCGTGTGTTTGTGTGTATGTATGTGAGAAGGGTGATTTCACAACATATCAAATTAAACCTGTTAAAATTCCTGCATTCCTTTCTGGTGCAGGATCAGACGGAAACACAGGGATTCTCACCTGCAGTGGGAGTTCAAGGGATTTATCGTTGTGTTAATGAGGAATGCTCGAGTATGTAGAGGAATTTGAAGTGAGACACGCGCACACACACACAGAAATTTATGTACAATATCATGTTCTCCACTCCTCCTCCAGTAATATGATACAATATGTGCTATATTTCCATATTTCTAAGAGCAGCATACAGTATATCATTAATCGTTACATTCATCTTTGGTCTCACTGTTGAGAGATTTGATTATTTGCTATACCATGTAATAGATCTTCAATTTCTTTTCCACAGAGATCAGTTCTTGGTCCACTTTTCTCCTGCTTATACATTAAATCAGAGGGCTGTGTGATCAGATCACATGACTCATCTTACCACACTGCAAACCCAAATGTTGTCTTTACTTAAACAATAAAGTAATCATGACTAAACCTTACCTAAAATGTTGCGTTTTGGACCAATAAATAAAAAAAATATATACGTTTGTTTAACTTATTTATGTACAAAATAACTCAAAATCATGATTTATTAAAATAGCTCACTCATGTCTTTCTTTGATGTGATTGGCCATGCAAGGAGTTCCTCCTGGCAACAAGTGAACTAATGGTGCGCTCGAGTCATTACAGAAAGATCGTATTTACGAGTTCAACACACATGAACGGCACCACAATGTCGTATTTACGAGTGTCAAACTCTGGATTTTCTTTGAGCCACAAGTTGAGGGCGTGTCAGTGAGAAAACATGGCGGAATCAATAGATGCGACGTCTGGAGTTGACAGTAAATTTGTTGAAATTGAATGTTTACTCACCCCAGAAACTGATTTGAGTTGTTATGTGTTTGGCGTATGCAGCAATTATTGAAATACAAGCAAATTGCTTTTTTACTGTTAAACAAGCTAATTTCCTGCACAAAATATGCTAGCATTGTACAGTTACGATAAAATATGTAACGATATAGTTTACAGTGGCTTTAAAAATTTATTAGAAACATAAAAAAGCTAAACACACTGTATGTGTTTGTAGTTAATTAAGAGAAGGTACACCACCATCTTGCTCTGAACAAAGTCACTTAAACACACCTGGCGTCATAGTTATGACTTCCCAACTCGTAAATACGAACTTCCCAGGAGGACCTGAACGCACCATAATGCACTGCTTGGTAGATAATTGCAAAAGGCGGTCCTCTTCGTCTTGCCTGTTGCTGGTACCAGTGTAGTGAAGTTCAAGAGTTCATCATGAGTAGGAAAGATGACTCTGTGTGTGTTTACAAAGAAATGGCAATCATGTAGAGGATTTTTTGTAAATAAAGTTTATGGTACACCCTGTATTTAAGTACACTAGAAATGAACACCAAGTTAATTGAACTTTAATATTTACTTATTTAAATTGAGGGAAGGAGTTTACTCAATCAGGCGTGTACAGTCAACTTGTTAGGGTTTTCAGTGCACTGCTTGCTCAGCCACAGCAAGTCTCACAGAAGCTCTCGGACTGTCATCCCCCCCCCAAAAAAAGATCCATCATACCTTGAAAAAAACAGACTTACAAACTCACCTGTGTTGACACACGGCAACGGATTTTGGTGTGATACTAGATGACAAGCTCAGCTTCTTCGATCACGTCAGCCGTCAGATCTGGCTAGCTTTTTCTTCACACGATCATATGAATCTCTTTTTCCTGACTACAGAATTTACGTAAATTCTTAGACAAGTTCTGGTTATTTCTAGAATTCTAGACTGCCTGCTGGTTTTCTGTCTGAAATGACAGTTAAATTGAGATTTTTCTCATCTTCATGAAGGAGTAAAGTGACAAATCCAAACAATTCCTCGTACCAGTCCATAGTGTGTGGTGCTATGCTTCTATAGTTCTCCATTTACATCTTTAGTTCCTACCTGCAGTTAGTTTCCATTTACTGACTGACCATCTTTAGTAATGAATCGTTTAGGCTATGAATCCTTACAGATTCAAAGTAATCGTGAATCATTGCACTTTTAGATGAAGTTGCTCTGTCAAACAACTCAATGTAATTGTATTTAGCCAATGATGTCACGCTGTTACACAGTATAATTCACTCACGTCTGGAATTTATGACTCATTTTTTAGCATCAGATGTAATCAGGACCTAGTTATTACTATACATACATATGTATTACTCTGCACTCACTGTGTAAATGGAAATAAAAATATTTGTTATAATTCTTAATTAAATCTTGAACACATGTCTTGTGATGGCGTGTGTGTGTGTGTGTGTGTGTGTGTGTGTGTGTGCGTTTTGTAGAGCTGCAATGTGTCAGGCCTGACCTGGGTGTCAAACTGAATAATTTTAAATTATAATTTCTAG
>JANDJT010000154.1:2647633-2660584 GCA_024331685.1 Stegophilus panzeri | reverse complement strand
CACACACGCACATACACACACACGCACATACACACACACGCACACACACACACACACGCACATACACACACACACACACACACACACACACACACACACACTTGTCATTTCTCCGAGCCAGTTTTGAGACGTGTTGTCTTTAATAATGCGTCGGCGTTTTCTACAGTAACTGTTTTGTCTCGAGGTGTTCTGATCCACCGCTGTGTGTTTTAAACATCTTTAAATGCCTCGTCGCTCGACGACGCCATCGCTAATTTATTACACCGCTGTTTGTGTTTTTCACACGCCGTTAATTTTACGGTGTTAATTTTAGTTTCAGAGTCGTTTCTGAATGGCCTTCTGTGTTCAAGGACAAACAAACTCTGCTCTGTGTGTGTGTGTGTGTGTGTGTGTGTGTTTATGTCTTAGTTGGGACGAAATGTCCCCACAAGGATAGGAATATCTGACAGTTTTCACCATATAGGCATATTTTTTTAATTACAACAACTGCAGGTTATTTAAAAAACTAAAAAGTATAGCATTAGTTATCTCCATTAATAAAAATGTTAATGTAAGGCCCTTATAAAGACAGTACACACACACGCACACACACACACACACACACACACATATGTAATTATGCATAAAGACAATAATAATGAAGGATCATCAATGTAAGGTCTGGCTAATTAACACTTTTTGCACTTAACACCAAAACTGTCTTCTGCCCTACACTTTATACTTCTAGACTAGCTAACAGTCTCTCTGTCACACTTAACACTCTCTTTTACCTCTGAATCAATACTCTTTATTATCTCACAGTTGACACTCTCTTTGACCTCACACTTTCTGTCAAACACTTAACACTCTCTTTCATCTCACACACAGAACCCTCTCACTTAACATCTAAAACTCTTTTAGCACATACTTCACACTTTCATCTATCCCAGATCTCTGACTAAACACTCTTTGCCACCCCACATGTATCACTCAACACTGTTTTATGTCCCACACTTAACATTTCCTCCTACACCACACTTAACTCTCTTCTGGCCCACTCTCTCTTAATGATGTTTCATACTTAACACTTAACACTCTCTTCTGTCCTACTGTGCCATTTTTTGGGAAATTATTGTCATGTATTAACTTTGCGCATGTTTAAACTATGCGATTCGGTCACTCGCATTTAAATTCTCCACAGTCTGAGAACAAGTGACATTTAAATATAAAAGCAAGAACATAAATCTGTGCCAGAGGTTCTGCGTATCCCATCATGCACTTCTGTTTGATAAGTGGAACTGGGGAACCCCCTCGAGGCTCCACATTCTCTTTACTTAATGAAAACTAAAAATGATATTTTAATGAAAATGAAAATAGCTGCTGGCTTGTATGGTGCAAACTTCTCTCTCTCTCTCTTTCACTCTCTCTCTCTCACACACACACACACACACACACACACACACACACACACACACACACACAGAAGCAGCAGTTAATCATGTAATCACCATAAATCATTTCATTGTTTGTTCATGTTTCCTGATTGTGACACCAACACCATCTGCAATTGTTTTAAGTTAACTGGCTGTATTGTAATCACATGGCTCTGCCCACCTCTTCTGCCTCTCTTGGTCTCTGCGCCTCTGTTTTCTTTTGTCTCTCTCACTTGCTTGCTCTTTCTCCTCTGACTGAGTGAGTGATGATCAATGTGACAGGTGAGTCTGATAAATTGAGCTGCAGTATGACTGATAGCACAGGCGGCAGACGAACTTTGACGTCTGACCTTCTGAATGTCAGACCATCTCTAATCTGATGCAGAAATAAAAGAGATCTGTCTATCTGGACGAGTGCGAGGACGGACGTTTCACTCATGCTGAAGAGTGATGAAGCATCTCAGCAAGAAGAGCGAAGAAAAAGCGAGGAGCAAGGAAAGTGAGGAGAATACGAAGAGCATGGAAAGTCGGATGAGCTAAGAGAGCAAGGATGACAAGTATAGCAAAAGGGATGAAAAGTGAGAGAAAATCAAAAAGAAGAGCAAGTAAAAAAAAAAGAGGAATGAGTGGCGTGCAAAGACCAAGAATAACAAGGGAATTTGGGACACCAAGGTGTGAAAGAAGTGGAACTAAAGAGAGGAGAAAAGACATATAAGTAATAAGAATGAGAAGAGTGAAAAAGTTTAAGAGAGGAAGGTAGAAGAGCAATACAAATGTAAAGAGTGAGAAAACATAGAAGATCAAGGACTTTGAGTACAGTGAGTATAGAACAATAAACAGTAAGAATGCAAAGAGACCAAGAGGAATGAAGGGAGTGGGAATAGCATGGCTAGTAAAAAAAAGTGAAAAGAGCCAGAAAAGAAAAGAAAGTAGGAAGACCAAGGAATGGGAAAACAGCACGCGAAGAAAGGAGGATGAGAACAGCTTGAGAAGAGTAAATAGAGAAAGAAGAGTGAGGATGCCTAAGAGTGCAAGAACTTTTAGAACAAGAAAGGTGGTGAGAAAAATAAGAAGAACATAAAGAGCAAGATGAATGAGGGGAGTATGAAAAGCAAGAAGAGTAAAAAAAAAAAAAAAAAGCAAGGAGTACAAGAAGGACAGTGAGAGTATGAAGATGAAGGAGTGAGAGAAGAGCAAAATGATGAGAGCAAGGAGAGAAAGGAGATCAAGGAGAGCAATAAGAATGAGGAGAGCAAGGACTTCAAGAAGAGCAAGAATGGTAAGAAGTGAAAGATGAGCATAAAGAGAAACAAGATTAGAGCAAGCAGAGTGAAAAGAATGAAGAGACCTGAGAAAAGATAGGAGAGTGAGGATGTGGCCATTCAGGGCCGGGATGGTAGAACACATACGCTTGGCAGACAGAGGTGGTGCGAATAATGGGTGTTCATTTAAGATTTATGTGTAAAGGTGCAGGTGAGGGGGGTGCTGAGGGTGGGCATGTGGATTGCTGTCTTCCTGGAGTGAGGCGCAGCAAATGGGCTGGAGCGGCCATGAGGCGGGACCCAGGAAGCCTGAAGGAGGTCGTGGGAGCC
The DNA here is from genome assembly GCA_024331685.1 of Stegophilus panzeri. NCBI lineage: Eukaryota > Metazoa > Chordata > Actinopteri > Siluriformes > Trichomycteridae > Stegophilus > Stegophilus panzeri. The sequence goes on along the minus strand of JANDJT010000154.1, from coordinate 2,657,580 downwards.
TGCGGGAAATACTGCACAGCTGGGGAGTTTCTCCTGGGTGAACGTTGTCTTCGTCATCTGTGTCTGTAACGAGAGAGACAAATTACTCACTTTGCTTGCAGAGAACGAACTCACCATGCCCTCTCTGCTGTGCCCTTTTATATCTGCTCCTCTTCTCCCAAGTGGTGAGAAGAAGCTGCGCCAATCATCCGCTGCCAATCATCCGCTGTGTGTATCTGCCGCCCTGCCTCATAGCCACGTGCGCTCTTGCTGTCCAAAAAACCGGGGTGCTGAAATGGATCTGTCCATTCAGCACCCCGCCAGCAGTTGTGCGTGGAGCTTGATATGCGTTGTGTGTGTGGGCTGCAGGCCCGCCGTCACAGAGGAATGCGAAAGAGCAAGAAAAGAAAGAAGAACTTGGAGAGATAGAAAAGCAAGCAGAGAGAGGAGCATAATGTTCAGAATGAGCAGTGTTTAGACTCCTAATCAGAGCTCAGTGTTCAGACTCATAATCCAAGCTGCAGCATTTGGAATACCAATCCAAGTTTAAAAAATCACCTGATCTGATTTGCAGTGTTCAGACTCCTATGATACGGTCTTCAGACTACTGATCTGCAGTGTTCATACTCCTATGCTGCACTGGTCAGACTCCTGATCTAAAGTGTTCAGACTCCTAATCAGAGCTCAGTGACCAGACTCTTAATGTGAGCTGTAGTGTTCAGAATCCTGATCTGAATTACAGTGTTCAAATTTCTGATATGCTGTGTTCAGACTCCTAAGTGGGAGTATTCAGACTCTGATTTTTTCATTGTTCAAATCAGTGTTCAGATGCAGTCCTGATCAGAGTAACAGAGATAGGGGTCCTACTCTGAGTTGCAGTACTCAGACCCCTATGTTGCAGTGCTCAGACTCTTAATCTGAGATGCAGTCTTTAGACTGCTCTAATCTGCAGTGTTTAGACACCTTATCTGAGCTAAGTGTTCAGAAACGTGATTTAGTCTGAAGTATTCAGACTCTTGAACTGAGTTGCAGTGTTCAGGTTCATGATTTGATGTATTCAGACTCTTGATCTGAGTTTAGTGTTCAGACTCCTTATCTGAAGTGAAGTGTTTATTGTCCAAAGATACAATGTTCAGACTCTTATTCTGAGGTGTTCAGACTACTGATCTTGATCTGAAGTGTTCAAGCTCCTAAAATACAGTGTTCAGTCTCTTGATCTGAGTTGGAATGTTCAGACTCCTAATATACAGTGTTCAGACTCCTAATTTGCTTTGGTCAGACTCGTGAGCTGCAGTGTTCAGGCTCCATGATATGCATAGTTCAGATTTCTGATCTAAGTTGCAGGATTCAGAATTCTTTTGATGCAGTGTTCAGTCTCCTGATCTGAGAGGAATTTTGATCTGCAGTGCTCGGACTCCTGTGTTCCTGTGAGTCTAGGTCGGACATGTCTTTTTTTGTGTGTGGGAGCTGTCTATGGTGCTGATCTGGGAACCGCATCCTTTTGTCTTTAAATGTTATGATTAATTTACTGGCTCCTAACTACTGAGGCTAAAGTCGTTCATTTACCATCATTTGGGTTTCTTCTTTCAAAATAAAATTAATTTTAGCAAAGCTGATAATGTGAAATGACAATATTGCTGGGGGGGGTGTTATATTTTTACACAGTTGAATGTGTTTCATTTGGAGAACAGAGGCATCCTACTGTGTAGTGTAAGTTAGAAAGGGGATGATAGAGAGTCCTGCTGTTTCAGCTACAGCCGACAGCTCTCTCTCTAAACAGGATGTGTGTGTCTGTTTGCCCTTGTTATTTGTGCTATTCTTGCTTTAAGCTTTTTGTTTTGAAATGCTCCACACAGGAATCTTGCCTTGCAGTAATATCCCATTTGTGTAGCTGTTGTTAGTAAGTGGATGATGTTTTGTTTTCTTTAATGACAGCTTTCGTACTGATTGTTTGTAAAATTGCTGATGGTTCACTCCATTCCTCTGCTGGCTTTCTTGTTTGATATCAATCCATTTGTACACACACGTTTTTTTTTCTTCAGAATTTCTATCCTGTGAATTAAAAAAAAAAAATGTTACTTGACTGTGTTGATAATCAATATTTAGCCACAATTCTAGCTACAGTGTTAGAGAAGGTTATCCAAGTCTGAATGTAATAAAAGATCTGATATAAAGTTCAGATTAAACACTACATTTTAATCAGTCAGCAGTAAGTTTGTCTTTGTGTTCTTTGAGACAGGTTATGTTCACATTCAGAAATATTTTATGATCTTTAATTTATCTTTATAATGTTTAAAGTGGGAGTGTGAAGAGTGTGTGCAGGATTCATGGCTGTAACTAGCTATATGAGGACACAGAAGGCTGGACGATGATATGTTGACAGCAATTTTTTTTTTATATAAACAACAATCTGCTTGTTATTAGCCTTAGACTGAGGAGTATATGCCATACAAGCCCCTGTGTATGAGCTGTTACTAGTTTTGTGGTACTTGAGACCGGGCATGGTCTTGAGACTACTCTTCAGACCACAAATAAATGGTCTCGGTCTTGTCATAAACTTGGAAGAAACTTTACTCAGTCTTGTCTTGGTCTCGACCTAACAAGACTCAAAATATTTTTTCAACACCACCTGAGACCATAACATAATTTCCATGAACAAATATTAATTTTCCCTTTTTAGTTCAAAATGTAAATGTCAATCTCTATCTAGCTTGTAGGTTTTGGATCATGAGCAAATCCTTTATTTTTCCACACTCTGATCTTTCCATCACTTTGGTAGAGGTTCATTTTGGTTCCAGAATTTTGTGGCTCATTTCTGTATTTTTTTGTTGCGAATTCCAATCAGACATTCCAATTCTTACTGCTGATGAGTGGTTTGCATCTTGTGCTTTGGCCTCTATATTTCTCATCTTCTTCTTCGAATGGTGGTTTGTGATACCTTAACCCCATGCCCTGTGGAGGTTGTTGGTCACTGACTGTTGTTTTTGGGTTTTTCTTCACAGCTCTCACAATGTTTCTGTCATCAGCTGTTGTTGTTTTCCTTCACTGATCCATTCAGTGTCTGTTGCTCATTACACCAGTGGTTTCTTTCTTTTTCAGGACATTCCAAATTGTTGTTTTGGCTATGCCTAATGCTTGTGCAATAGCTCTGATTGATTTTCCCTCTTTGTTAAGTTTGAAATGGCTTGCTTTTCTCCCATAGACAGCTCTTTCTCTTCTCATATTCATCTTTTGATCTTAAACCCAAATGTCTTCAGTCTACAGCAAAAAAAAACAAAAAACTGAATTGGCCTTGCTGTTCCAATAGTTTCGGAGGGGACTTTATAGCACCTATAAATTTCAAGTATGTTACAAAATGCTTCATCTGCTTATGTTCAAAATAATATAGCAAAAGTTCTTGTAATTCACAGCTGTATTTGTTCTCAGAAAGTTGTACAAGCCTAAACAAATTCTAGGCAGCGTGTTCTCCTCGTACCTACAGGGTTAAGGGTTCGATGCCCACCTCCGCCCAGTGTGCACGGAGTTTACATGTTCTCCCCGTGCTTCGGGGGTTTCCTCCCCCAGTCAAAAGACATACGCTGTAGGCTGACTGGCATCTCTAAATTATCTGTAGTGTGTGAATAGATTTGTGAATGTGTGTGCGATGGGTTGCCACCCCATCCAGGGTGTCCCCCACCTTGTCCCACAAGTACTCTGGGATAGACCCCAGGCTCCCTGCGACCCTGTGTGGGATAAATGGTACAGAAAATGGATGAATTCATTAGAACTAGCATATCAAAGCAAACTTATCATTTATGCTTGGGCTCGAATATCTCTGAATTTTAAATAAACAGTGTAGAGGAAAATGGAGAGAATGAAGTTTTTATGAACACCTAATACCACAGTAACATACAGTTACAGCTGCTGGTATAGGAAATATACACACCTTCTGATTTGAGAATTAAACTTTACTATAAAGTGCATTTTTAAATATTGTATGGGTGGCAATGTATCATGTAATATAATTGAGAAATCTCAAATGATCTTATAAATTCTGTCACATCTCATTGCCCGCCTCTCCTCATTGCTCTTAAACGAACCTTGAACCCAGTGCATAGAGTTTCCACTAACTTCTCCTTTAAATCCAGGACAGCTTAACCATGGTGTGTGAAAGAGAGAGAGAGAGAGATCATGAAACAGCTGTGTGTGACTGTAATTAATTCTCTCTTTGAAGTGAATCTGCTCTGCTGATCTAATTTGGTCCTTTTCACTGTTGTGTGTATGTGTGTGTGCACATGCATGTGTGTGTGAGACAAGTAGAAACGCCAGAGGAACCGGTTCAGTGTTCTAGAAACTTCTGTACCGTTTGCTGCTCTAAGAATAAAGCTAATTACATCAGCAATGCCCTTTACTGCCTCTATTTTAAGTGTGAAAAAGCGACACATCTCTTCTTTTAGAAATTCTTTTCACTGTAAGTAAATAACTAAGGTTCTCTCTCTCTCTCTCTCTCTCTCTCTCTCTCTCTCGCTGTACTTTTTTAAACAAATCTGATGCAGCAGCTGAATGTTTGCTATGTTGTGTAAGTTTTATTCTGTAGAAATATTTGTGTAGAAATATTATCGCAAGATTATAAAGCTAATAAACATTTAAACAGAATTTAAAATTCTGTTTTGTGGAGGGGGGGAACTCTACGATTTTCATTAATGAGATTTTAAATGAATCAAGTAGATTCATTAATTATTAATCAGGTTTTCATTTTCGCCACAGAAATGTTATTTAAACAGTCTAAATTAAAAACCAACAATGCTTCTCACCTTCCAAATGCTCACTCATATTAGATGTATTATGAAGTTGTTTCAGGGGTTATAAATGTTGGCACCCATGAGAAAAGTTCGAGTCGTTGAGCTTTTCAGTGACTTGTGCCATTTGAGTCCTTACAGGGAATATCACCATATCAGTCATTATACAGGTTGTTTTTTTTTTTAAACCGGTCATGAGGACTGTTTGCTATAAAAGTTCATGTCAGTTACAGGTTTGAACGCGTGCGTTAAAATCAGAAGAATGAAAAAATATATACTTGGTTTTTAAACAATCAAAAAAACGGGGAAAAAATAACAACATTCGCTTTTCAAGGATGAATAAAAACACTGTGCTTTTGGTGCCATTCTTATTTACTTTAGTTAAAAAACTGCTCTGATACCAACATCCAGTGCCACAAATGACAGCCATCTGGATGTATTTCACAATTAATGATGGCAGTCAAAACAAAGCAAAATGCAAACTGTGCTCTGTGAAAACACCAAGAGAAGGAACTACAGCATCTTCTTTCAATACAAAAAACTTGACCTGGTCATTAAAAATGAGCAGAAGGTGCTGTGAATTGCATGCACACTATGGTAATTGTAAGAATGGTGAGTGGAGCAATAGAGTGAGCGTGTAAAGCAACTCTCATGCTTGAGAGCACTTCACTTCTGCTAGCATTGAGCACTAAGACACTCACTTCATTGGCACATTGCTTGAGGTTCAAGGTGCACTCATTTTTATTGATCACATTTGCCGATATTGCTCTACATGCTCTGGCCTTCCTCATGCTATCTATTACAGATACTGCTTCGCTATCATAACATCTTAAACATAAAAATCATCAAGAGGAGTTCATAGCTAGCAACACAAAGTAGCATGCAATATAACCAGAGCTAAATAAAAATATCAACGACACCTCTGATCAATTATTATTATCAATAATAATAATAATAATAATAATAATAATAATAATAATTAGGTCCCTTTGTTTCTATCAGTGTTGGTGTTGATGAATAAAGAAAATATGTACTCATACTCTGTCTGAACAAAAACAGTATTGATGCGTCCCTTGTATATTCGACATCAATATATATTAAATTATATACTCTAGAGAAGGTCATGCACTCAAAACCCTTCAGAACTGAAACACTCCATGTGTTTCACCTGAGATTTACACCCAGAGGAGCTAAAAAAGTCAAACACACACACACACACACACACACACATACACACACACACACATGCTCACTGAACACTCTAAACTCCATAAGGCTTCATTTTTCCCCCAAACTGATCCAACATTTGTTCATCTCAGGAAGCGAACACACCTGACCTTTCCATTACAAAATCAACATTATTAAATCGGCTTGTCTCCACTTTATCATCACTGTCCTTTAAAAGCCATTTTCTGTAAAGATCCACATTCCTTCATATAACTTATTAAACTCATTCCCAGTTGAGGGCATATTACCTTTTATTTCTATTTGCCTTATTGAATTATTCTCGTTAGCCCTTCTATAGCATCCTGGTTAATGCTTTCTTGCCTTCTTTGTAACACAATGGCTTATAACTGTATTATACATCAATTGCTGTACACAATTGTTCACAAATACTGTATTATGGCTTATACTGTATATACATCAAAAAGGTCTGATCTATGAAATATGGCTTCTGTACAAATCTATACACTCCATTATGAATTATTATGAATGAGGAAAAACATGTACTGAGTTTCTCATTAAGCAACATATTCACTAGTTTTTACTAACTAGAATGATAATATATTTGTTAAAAACGGATACACAGATGAATAAATAATAAATTTATAAATAATAAATAAAGTCTCAGACTTTATTAAATAAAGTCTCAGACAGATGAACACATTATGCATCAGTACAAATTCAACAAGAAGGTCAGCTTTTACATGATAGTCCAGCTAATGCTTGAGGCCAAGTGCCCAAGAGGCCAAGGGTAGCACTCAACATGATACAACATGATGCTACAAACCACCGATATGGTTTACAGTAAGGATGGTCTTCTCAGGGTGATGAGCAGTGTAGTGTATCTGCAGTCACTAAGCACAAAAGCTTTGAACAAGCATCTTCCAAGGTTTTAAAATGTATCCTGCTGCTATTCAGTGAATTTCATACAGATGAGCAAATGGAGAGGCAGATGATTTAACAGATAGGTTAAAGGAAGAATAGTAGCTTAAAAGGACATATTGATGGATGGATTTGCTTATGGATTGTAGGATGGATGAAATAATGACTGAGTGGAAAAAAGCAAGGGTAGACTGATGGATGATTATAGATTGGGTTGATGAATAGTTTTATAGATGGATGTTTTACAGCGTGGGTGGTTGGATGGATGGATGGATTGATGGCTGGATGGTTGGATGGAAGGACTGAAGAATAGATGAATGGATTGGTTAGTGGATGGATGGACAGATGGAAGTCTGGATGGATGTCTGGATGTCTAGATGGATAGATGGATGGATTGGTTAGTGGATGGATGGATGGATGGATGGACAGATGGATGTCTGGATGGATGGACTGAAGAATAGATGGATGGATTGGTTAGTGGATGGATGGATAGATGGATATCTGGATGGATAGATGGATGGATGATTGAATAATAGATGGATGGATTAGTTAGAGGATGGATGGACAAATGTATGTATGTATGGATGGATGGATGGATGGATAAATAGACAGATATTCTGTCTCTTTTTCAGAGCCAGGGGTTGCGCGATAACATATATTATTAATTATAATATTGAACATTTTATGGGAAATTGAGCTTTGAATTATAAATGCTGATTAGTGTGTGTGTGTGTGTGTGTGTGTGTGTGTGTGTGTGTGTGTGTGTGTGTGTCCAGGAGTAAACTCAGATAGTATTAACACTGCTTAGTTTCTCCTCATCTCTGTTGTATAAAAAAATGCTTTCTGCTTGGCAGAGAACAGTCTTTCACTACATGTTTTAATTTCATGCTAAAAAATCAACACACTCTTATTATTTTCAATTTGAATCTAATTTGTGAGGCCATAAAAGACCACTGTTGTTCTGATTCCTGTTAATAATGATGTCATCAGCATAAATCGACCATCTAATTCCCGCACTGCTGTCGAGGCACCATATTTATTGAGTTCACTTAGAGAAAGTCACATTTTAATTAATAACTGGGTTTTATTAGGAGCAAACAGTCAACTTCAATTCTCTTCTCTCTCTCTCTCTCTCTCTCTCTCTCTCTCTCTCTCTCTCTCTCTCTTTCTCTCTCTCTCTTTCTCTCTCTCTCTCTCTCTTTCCACACAGATTTATGTAATGCAATGTACTTACTCATATCACTGATATTCTTCAGGCTTTTAGCATCCTCTAGTGTTTAATACTGGAATTACATTCTCAATACAGTATGCAGTATGCGGTACTAATCCAGTTCTCATCCAGTCTGCTTAGATATTCATAGAAATTCAAAAACAGGAGGAGCAATATCTCTATAAACATTACAAACCAAATGTGGGTATGTGTGTGTGTGTGTGTGTGTGTGTATGTGTGTGTGTGTGTGTGTGTGTGTGTGTGTGTGTACTGACTGAACTTGATTATAGTCAACAAATGCAGCCAACTTGCAGCCAAATGTAGCCACAAAAGTCAACTTATTTACATGCAGCAGATACCATCAGCAGTGACCACTCTCTTTCAGTGTGAAATGGTTAATGAAATGTACAAAAAGAAAGGTCTTTATATGGAAAATTAACACTAAATTAACGTACCTTCAGAATACCAAACAATAAATAGATTCTCATGCCTTTTGTCCGTCCAGGTCACATCATTAGAGCATTACTAACGTGAGGATTTAAGCTCTTCAGATAATAATGATGATGAAATTGATTGGCTGGTGATTGGCTGATTGGATAACTGCATGAACATGCAGGTGTTCCTAATAAAGTGGACAGTAAGCATATAGTGTTAATTCGTCACTAAAGCCAACACAGTGCAAGCAAAACCCTAATTCAGGGAAAGTATCGGGTTTAAAATTGGTGATTAGTCTTCATTAACTTCATTCAACCTATTAAAAAAATACAAAATGTTAACTTATACTATAATCATGATTTATTCCACATGATTTTATACCACAACACTGTCATAAATTCTTGAAAGTGATGTCTTTATTTGATGAGATCAAAAAAGCACAACTCTATCAAAAACTCAGCGCTTTCACAAAGATTACGGAAGATGTGCAAACAATATATATTTCATTCGTTATTTCTCAGTGGCATTATTACATTAGCTCACATAAAAGACATTTATTTCGATTCATTAAAAAATTTCTATTTGGGATTTGTGCTAAAACTATTCTGCATACTGTCGTGACAAATCATATGAAATATATCTGTGCAGAAGAAGCTATTTTATTATGAATTAACTGTATGAGTCTAAACCTGACTAAACCTGTTCAGATTTAGCAATGATATATATTTTTTGCGCTGCAAGCGTGTGTGTGTGTGTGTGTGTGTGTGTGTGTGTGTGTGTGTGTGTGAATCCTCAGTAAGTGGGATTTCAGAGGATCTGGCTGATCACCGTTGCGCATAAAAAGTGAAACTAAAAGCAAACAAAGAATAAAAGAAAACAGAGTCACTCGGTAAGAAAAGCAATATACATTAAATGTACGTGTATATATCTCAAATAATAGCTCTGTTTAGTTTTGTGAGTCGACTAATTTAAGTTAATTTAGATAAAAAATAGATTTGTTCGGATCAGTTAATAACACTTAACAAATGTTTAGAATCTCCTGATTCTTTCTGTAGTTAAAGTACATTATGAAAAAAAGTGTATGTGTGTTTGTTGGAGTGGGGTGGGGGGTTCAGAGGTGCTTCTCATTATTTTGACTGTTTTGTTTTGTTGCCTTTAAAGATACAAAGAAAGGTAATGATGAAGCAAGGACAGAAAAATTGACTTGAGGAAAGTTAAGCAAAGAAGCGCGGTAAAAGTAATAAAAGTGGTTTAGGCAAGCAGGGGCAGGTACAGCTTACACGATTCATAGATGAAAAACCCTCACAGCATTTCATTAGAAACTCAGGTATGTACTGAAAATGTAGTGCATGTTTCATGTATGCATGTATAGAATTTGGGCCCATTGCTTACACTAAGCACGCAATGCAGTACTTGAATCATGTGCTATCATTAAATGT
>JANDJT010000154.1:2626090-2638282 GCA_024331685.1 Stegophilus panzeri | reverse complement strand
ATATTACTCTCTATATATATTGCACAAATTGCTCATAATATATTCACTCTTCTTCCAGAACCAACAGTCATCAACTGCACCATCACACAGAGGTGTTGATGCTGATCTACCAGTTCAGGAAGAGGAAACAATAACTTCATTAGAAAGAAATTCCCTTTTCTCTTTTTTTTTTTCATTCAGCAATAGCTAAAACAGTTTTCATATTAATGGGTTGGGAATGCTAACATTTAATCAATTTAGAATCCACAAAACAAAGATGAACCTGCTGAACTATTTTCTCTGAACACCTAGTTCCCAAAGCATTAATATTTCATTCATCATTAATCAAATCAGTGTATACTGTACATATTTCACTTCACACATACTTCAATGATCTTTAATCTTTAATATATTAAAAAGAATATGTGCAATTATGATTATTATTATTATTATTATTATTATTATTATTATTATTATTATTATTGTTGTTCTCACCAGAAATGTTAACTTTATACTTATGTTATGATCTTGAACAGTTATGAAATATCTGCCCTATAAAGAAAGACAGGATTGTTTATTTTAATCTTATCTTTAAGCATATGATTTTGTTTTGAATCAAACTATATATGCATTAATGATTATGGGCCATGTTACATTTGAAAATTCAGTGTTTCCTTATTCAGTCCACATTTTCTAGCCCTGATTTTTTTTTTTTTTTTTCAGGATTAAATTGTTTGTGTTTAAAGAGACTATTCAACAAGTTTAATAAAGAAAACCTGCATAATATGACTCTGAATATGAGGAAAGTTCCCCACATAAATACTTTTGGACTTTAATCACACACTGTGAATAACGGCCCTCGGTTATTATGTTTTTCCCAAATATAAGTTGTTTTTTTTTTTTTAAATAAATCATTAATGAACTGTACTTAATATTCTAACAGCTGTATCTGTGAGACAGCTAATTTTTAAATAAACAAATCAGTCAAAAATAAATGATTAAATAGGAGCATTTCAGTGTCAGTGACTCATTTTTCAAATCATCCTGACATAATAACAGATGACTGTCAAGTCTCTGGTGGTCTCCTTCTTATCGAGTGTGTAGATGTGGATTATTTCTGTCGCTAAGATCAGCGGGGTAGAAATGTTCAAACCCTGTAAAAGCTCTGTGACAAGTGTTTTTTAGTGAATATTGTGACAGGACTTGCGTTCACACTCCTCACATTAATCTCAGTGTGGGACTGACTTTATACCTTCATTTAAATATTCTCCACAGAACATTTCTCTTTAGACTGCACACACATCTGCACTCCAGAAAAATCACACACACTTCTCCTGTGATTATGCCAGTTTGTTGGTTTATATTACAGCCATTCAAGTATGAAAGTACAGATTTTATTTGCTGTAAAGACCTTCTCTTAAGGAGAATAAATCTTCAGAGTTAACATGGTTCTCAGATCACTGCTACTCTAACTATGAAATTTAACAATGACAATTCTATGCCCTTACAGCATAGCATAGAGGTGAATGGAGGGGTGGATAAATGGATTTAAATATGGATGTATGCAGGGTTGGGAGGGTTACTTTAAAAATATATTCCATTCCAATTACAAATTACTTCATGAAAAATGTAATCAGTAACGTAATCCAAGTATCACAATATGATAGTAATGTAACATATATATATATATATATATATATATATATATATATATATATATTTGTTTATATATTTGCTGCTTATAGTGTGTCTTTTTTCAGATGACTTTTTTTCCTACATTGCTTTGAATGCCCATAGAATAAAATAAAATATTAGATGTCATGAGTGTACCGTCTGCCATCATTTACACATTTGAATGGCCATGTAATATGATGCAATTTGATAACATGAAATTAAAAGTGACCTTATATGGCCATGGGCATTGTTTCCCCCTCAGGACAGCTGTCATTCGCTGCTATTGTCAAGCAACTGTTTGATGCCGTACACAACTTCGCACTTTCACTGAGAGTAGGCAAATATTTGAGAGGCTGGAATTTGGCCAATAGTTGCTACAAGCCTTTTATAATCTTCCAATTCGTGTGCGAGAAAGCGGGAATTACAGAGGAGTTAAAGCAATGCAAATATGCACACACATTTGCCGTATTAGTCCATAAACACATCATAATGTAACTAAAGTGGAATCCCGGACATTTTCTCAAATTTCAATGCTTTTTTAAGGTCCGAAAAAGAGGACGTATGGTCACCCTAACAAAAACATTTCAGAGAACAATTTGTGTTAATTTATTTGTGCACGCACCAGGAGGTTGCTTATGTGAGTCACGACTGGCAAGAGAGAACCAGAACTATAATCAAGTAGCTATCTATATTGTGTTATGTCAGAAGATTAATTTCTTTCATTTTAAATGAAAAAAAGGTGTAATCCTGATAGTATTCCCAGTTTTTAAAAAAAAAATACATTTGTACCTGTAATCTGATTACTTTTTTTTTTGACGTAACTGTAACGAATTACAGTTACCAGTTTTTGTATCCTGATTACGTAATGTCGTTACATGTGTTCCGTTACTCCCCAAGCCTGGATGCATGGCAGGGTGAATGGTTTGATGGACTAAAGAAGGGAGGCATTGATTCATGGATGGCTAGATGGATGGATACATTTTGAGATGAATGAGTAGACGAATAAGTGGATGGGTGTATGAATGTGTTAATGAATGATTGATGGTTGGATGACTGAATGGATAAATTAATTGAATAATAGATGAATGTATACAATAATGGATGGACCTAGCTTGGTGTATAGGATGATGTATAGGCAGTTGATTGGATGAATTGATGGAAGTGTTGATGGCTGGATGAATGGATTGATGGATGGATGGATGGATGGATGGAGGGGCTGATTGATGGACTGTAGGAGGGGTATATGGGTGGATTGATAGATGGATTATTGGATGGATGGACAGATAAAGAAAAGAGGGATAGATGGATGAATGGAAGATGAATGGTTGATTGGATGGTGGAATGGATGGATGGATGCATGGAATTTTATGACAAATAGGTCAATAGATCTATGGCTTGATAGATAGGCAGATGCGTAGATTAATGTATTAATGGATGTAGGGGTTAAAGAACAAATTTATGGATTAGTGGCTATGCAGTTGGATGGATGGATGGATGGATGGATGAACAGATGGATGGATTAATGGATTAATGACTATGCAGAAGAATGGATGGAGGGATGGATGGAAAGACACATGTCCCGTTACTGTTTTAGAGCCAGGGGATGTGCAATAATACTTTGATAATAATACTAATGAACATTTAATAGGAAATTAAGCTCTACATTATAAATGACTGTGTTCAGTTGGTTCAGGAATTTGATGAGATGTGTTCAATAATCTCATGTAGAATTAATACTGCTCACTTTCTCTGACCTTTCACTACATGTATTAATTTCATGCTATAAATCAACACATTTAGATATAACTTGTGAAGCCATTCAAGTCCAATGTTGTTCTAATTTGATGTCATCAGCATAAACTGACTATTTAATTCCCACACCACTGCTGAGGCTCCATATTTATTGCAAATCACGTTTTATAGAAATAACTAGGTTTAGAAACAACTGTTGTTTCAATTCTCATTCAGTTCTCTCTCTCTCTCTCTCTCTCTCTCTCTCTCTCTCTCTCTCTCTCTCTCTCACACACACACACACACACACACACACACACACACACACACACGTCCTGAAATGCATTTAGTTATATCACTGATATTCTTGATATTCTGCAGGCGTTTAGCGGCCTCTACTGGTTAATATAGGAATTACATTCTCAATTTAATATATGCAATGCTTTCATACAGTCTGTTTAGTTATTCATAGAAATTCAAAGACATGGGGAAGCACTATCTTTATAAACATTATAAACCGCACGTGTGTGTGTGTGTGTGTGTGTGTGTGAGAGAGAGAGAGAGAGAGAGAGAGAGAGAGAGAGAGTGTGCACTGACTGATCAGATATGCTGAATTGATTAAACACAAATAATAAGATTCTATTATAATATAAGACCCATATGTGGTTCTTCACCAAAATGTTGCCACAAAGATTGAAACAAACAATTGTCTAGACTGTCTTTGTATACTGTAGCATTAAGGTTTTTGTTCACTGGAACTGAGTGAGCCAGCCGGAACCTGTTCCAACACTGACAGGTGAAGTGAATAACATTGTGTATCTTGTTACAATGGCACCTTTCAAGGGGTGGGATATATTAGGCAGCAAGTGAACAGTGCTTGAAGGTCATGTGTTGGAAGCAGGAAAAATGGGCAAGTATACGGATCTGAGTGACTTTGACAAGGGCCGAATTGTGATGGCTAGACAACTGGGTCAGAACATCTCCAAAATGGCAGGTCTTGTGGGTGTTCCCGGTATGCAGTAGTTAGTACCTACCAAAAGTGGTCCAAGGAAGGACAACCTTCCTTCTGAGTATGATTAATTTAAAAAAAAGTCACCTGGGACATGTGCCCCAGTAAACAATATAGCAAATAATTTCTCCTAAAATACATATCCATAGTAACAAAAAACCCACTGTTATATAGCCATTTTATTATTTTTGTTACAAGCAAAACAAATAGGGAAAAGGATTTAACTTTGCTAACATTAGCTAGCCAGTGCAAGCAGGATCAAGGTAAGGTATTTTGTCAAGCACAGATCCTGATCGTAAACTGGTTATGTCATAAATAATTTAGGGGTTATGCTGTAATTGTGGATTTGTGTAGATTCATGACATATTATCCCGAATGATGTAAATTTCATTTCCAGGTAATAACATTATGAAAACTTCAAAGGGGGTGAATACTGGTTTCACCCATCACTGGGTTTAAAAAGGTGGAATTGATACTAAACAGAACGCTTTTAAAGTGAGTCAAATGTGTATATAACTGAAACATACCTAACTGAAGAGTCACATGAATGGGATTTTTTCCCCATTTATTTTCATACCTGAATCATTTATATTTTCACACATCTGTAATGAATGAGGCTGCCCCACATTCATCCACCCACCAGAGGGAGCCCTCACCTGAATACTAAACACGGACATGTGCCTAACACTAACTTCCTTTTTGCTGCATATATAAACATGCCATTTCCACCTCACCTTTGTAAAGTATTGTTAGTTCGTCTGCATTACCGATCTGTTTTCCATTGTCTGCCGTATTCGCTTCATGTTATGACCTTTGCCTGTTTTTTGGAAATACAAATTCTTTGGATTACCCTTTGTTTTGTTTGCCTGGTTGGACTGTCTTTTGGTTACAGAACTTTATGTGCCTGCACCTGACTATGTCTCTCTGCCTGTCGATTTGGGTTGTTTATTTGTGTGTTTTCAATAAAACTTCCTGCATATGGATCCTAACACCGTCTCCATGGCCTGTTCGTCACAACATCATTATATTTATGCACAATTCATTTATTTTTACTCATGATTCGGTCATTGTTACACATGATTAATTTATTTTCATAGGCGATTCACTCCTTTTAAAACACATTTAAAGTTTTTTTCATACCTGATTCATTTATTTTCACACATGATCCATTTAATTTTCACACACAACTCATTTGCACAAGTGATTCATTTATTTTCATAGACGATTAGTTTATTTTTTTACAATCAACATTTAATTTGGCATGTGAATCATGTAATGGCTTTATCATCTTTCATCATGTTTACATATTTTTAACTGGACAAATCAGCCCAAGAGACTTTCATCAGCCAAATATTTATTAAAATCTCATCTGGCAACCTGGTATACTTACTTTACCAGTTTTATAGTCTATAATGTGTGCAAGCTGAACAATAGGACAAAACAATAGAAGTGAAAGTATTATCTGTCAACAGTGACAAGGGAAAAAACAAGTTTTATGTGTCAGAAGTGAACTCTGTACAGCTATTCTGGTTTCTGTATATGAAAAATGGCTGCTGTTACTAAACACATCACATTACAAATATTTAATGACATTTATAGAAACTACTATATAATATGCTTAAAGATGAATTGTAACCTGAGACTGTATGTCTCTATTTGTACTGTGAATGATTTTACATATATATATATATATATATATACACACACACACATATATTCTTGCAACAGAAATCTATCAGGTGAATTAGTATGTTTTATTGTTATTACTGAAATAGGCCTACATAAATAAACTGTGATTCATGTGTGGTTATGTGCGTGATATGTGAGTGACGTGAAACGTGTAAAGGTGCATTTCAACATGTTAAACTCTTCATATTTCTTATGCACATGTCTTATGAATATTATGTGATAAACAGATACAAACACCCTAAATATGATTCAAACGTGTTAAAATAAAGTAAATGAATTGTATGTGTGTGTGTGGGGGGGGGTGTCACATAAATAAATGAACAAATCATGTAGGTAAATAATCACAGGTGAAAATAAAAAGACATGCTCTATGTGTGAAAATGTAGAAACATGTAAACTAATGGGGGGAAAGGGTACATTTCATGTGATTATTCTATAAGGAAGTCGTTTTTAGCAAAGTACAAATGATTTTTAGTTTTTAAGATATGTGAGCTTGTATAAATGCCATGTAAGGAAGGGGTGTGTGTGTGTGTGTGTGTGTGTGTGTGTGTGATCCATTCAGATCCATTCACCATGCTATGTCACGCTCTGGTGATCAGAATGCAGAAGTCACGTGACGGAGCACAGCCACAGTAACCGGATTTTCAGCTCAGTTCGTCGTTACAGATCGAAAGAAGAGCTCTGAATCACACGGTAAGAACATAAATCACTGTAAATACTGTAAATGAAACATTAACCTGCTGCTCAAGTGTGCTGTTAAGTGTTCACAGCTAGGAAACTTTACTTTGTTACTTTAAAATAAACGATAGTGAAACTTGTGTAAATAATCCTGACTGTTTAAACGATTAAAACAAGTTAAACGATTCGGGTAAAAAAAAAAAAAACGAATCGAAAATGATTTTTATTTTATTTAAAAGAAAGTTCTTGTATTTAAATACAAAATTCTTGTATTATAACCTCGCTTTATGAGCATAGTTTTCTTATTCTCTCTTCACGTGCGGAAATTTTAAAGTGTTTCTCCATGTACATGCAGGAAGGGTTGCCAGATTGTGTTTTGTTTTGTTTTTTATTTAAAGTACTTTTTTTTTAATGGCTTAGGACTGGTAGGTGGATTTAAGACTCTCTTTTAATTGTTGATGATTTCTGAATTCTTATTTTAAATTCTTTAGAATTGAACTGTAGAGATGGTGCAAAAATAACAAGTTAGATGCTGTCGTGGAAAACAATCTTTCCAGCCTAAGTCAAAAAACGTCAAAGACAGAGGGTTAGTAGTTGTCAAAAAGTAAACTTTATTGAACCAATAAAGTGAGAAAGTCTAAATTATGCAAACACACCCAGCCCTTTTTATACCTTTCACCACAGCGTAATCATTGTAGGCGGGGTTTTGCCTTTCCTCATTAAAACAGACCAATCTTCTTTGCCACAATTAAATATTCACGTCTATATGTTATTTTAAATTTGAGGAGCATGTACAGTTAGTTGTTTTTCTTGAAACGGTTTCATGAGGACATGGTTTCTTCTTTTTTTTTTTCTAAAAAAAAAAGGTTTCACTCAGACTGAGTCCTGACCTTGATCCACACTCCCTTTTTTTTAGGCCTCAATGGGCTTCTTCTTTCCCTAAAGCCTTATCCTAACTTGTTAATTGGTATCTGGCTTCAAAGTTATCTGCTTCTGTGGAGGAACATACAGGCTGGTAGAGAAAGAACAATTATTGTACAATAAGACACAGTTCATCTAACTCAATACACTCTCAGAATATAACTCGATCAAACATTGTGCCATGGACTTAGATTATGCTTCTAAATATTGATTATACATATAGATTATGCTTTTTAACTAATAGTGATTATTCGATTATGCTTAAGTAATAATTCTAAATGTTGGTTATACATATGGAATACACTTCATTAACATATCCAAATGTTAGTTACACATATTGATTACACGTCATAAATATTTTCTATAACACCTGAAAAGCCGAGGAGAAAGCAGCAGAAACCAGTCGTTTCATCAGTCTTTAATCAGATAGACTATTATCAGCTGACTGCAGGATGTGATCATATGACCACATGGCACATGACATATAGATCACATGGTGACCTACATACGTAGGTCAAATCATACGTAGGTCAAACCTATGACGACATGTATGAAAGACATACGTAGGTTTGACCTACGTATGTAGGCGGGGTTTTGCCTTTCCTCATTAAAACAGACCAATCGTCAAACCTACGTATGTCTTTCACATGTGATCAAATTATTCTTTGTATTTATCAGACACTACGTCACATCTCCAGCTGTGCATGTGTGAGGAGTGAGAACTGCATGATGGGACATCACATGTCAGGACATGGGCAAGAAATGCCAAACCCAGTGTGAGTAGCTTTCCATAAACACATCACAGTTGTTATGACTTTAATAAGGAAGACTAAAATATAAAGCTGTAATAACTGCACACAGGTCAGAGACAGCAGCAGGTGCAGTAATGAGCTTTACGTGCACAGGAACTGATCTGAACACGGATCATCCTGCTTACTTCAACATCTTAACTAATAAAAGGTGAGTCTGACTCATACATACCTTCATAGCTTCATGAAGAGACACAATGCTGTATGGACATAGTCACGCATTCAGCTTCTACAGCATGTACTGTAATGTAGTGCATGTTATTTTCACCTGGGATTATTTTACTTACTGAAATTATTTTAACGATCTGAGATTTCATTTTTTTTTTTTAGCTATTTTTGTTTATGAATTTAAGCAATCCAGAAATGCATCAAACTTAGATTTATAAAAACAATGAAATAAAATTCAATGATTTTTTAATTGACCTAATTGTTTTCAGACTGCAGGCCCTGATCACAGAATTTCACCACCCCGACTGTAACCAGTGGAGTATCCAAAGATTAGAAGAATTTTAGCACCGAGCAGAGCAACTTGTTAACAGAACAAGCTTTTCTTATCTTTCAATCTTGTCTTTCAATCTGTTGTGTTTACGTGACGTCAATATTATAAAGATGAACAACATGATGATTTCAAGACAAGAAGCTCAATAAAGCACACAGTCATGAAGGAATCACGAATTGCACTTGCTACATCGTTATTTATTCCGCATCATTATTTATCCTCTTTTATGTTCCTGTTTACATTAGGAACATCCCAGTCCCTCCAGGATTTTGCGATCACAGAAGTGAACGCAAAATCAAGCAAACCCTGCAACATTCGGAGGAGCTTGCAATTTAAAAAAAAAAAAAAATTCCACAGATTTGGGCCAGGACGCATCATGTGACATCATCACAACACGCGTTCAGACAAAGTCCTCTTTGATTCACATGCGTCGAACATGAATACAGCTAAAACGTCTTGTTTACAACCATCGCTGTGAAAGACTGTGCAAAACAATTTCGTGCAATCGCAATTTCACCAATGCAAGTAGTTTTCTGCAAAGCAAAAAAAAAAAAAAAAAAAGCACAAAAACCTCACAGCAAAATTAAGCATTTTTGGCTGTAACGCATCACAAAAAAACTTCACATAAAAATCCTGTACGGACTGAACATACACCATGAATGAAGATCTTTGTGGAAACTTTTTTTGTTATTATTATTTAAAATTTCTTTCAGTGACATGATGTATTTTCACTTTGATTGACATTTTCCTACATTACCCACAATACTGTTTCACTCCCTGGTGATAGTGGTGCAGTGAGATTTAGCCCTCATGTCATCTCTAGCTGAAGAGAGCGATGCAGCAGCTCTTTAGTCCTTTTGTCTGTCTAGCTGTCTCTCTTGTGTACAAGAGAGTGTGTGTGTATCAGGGTGGAGGTTTCCTTTAAAAAAAAGCAAGGAGAAAACCAGGTTCTGGGGGCCAGTTTTGGGGTCCTGACACCTTGCTACCAGGGAGCTGGAACTGGGGAAGGAGTAGGGAGGAGAGAGAGAGCTGTCACTGATGGGCCCTTGAGCCAGGCCCTTAACCCTCAACTGCTCAGATGTATGAATGAGATAATGAATGTAAGTATGAATGTAAGTCGCTCTGGATAAGGGTGTCTGCTAAAATGGCATAAAATGTCAAATGGAAATGGAAAGAGAGAGAGAAAAGAAGGATGTCTGGACAAGTGACTGCCACCAGGTGATCCTCCACCAATAAAAGGGCTCCATCTAGGGATGTGGGCCGGTGGCACTGGATCCATTCCACTGTTCCTGTCAGGAGTCAAGTGATGAACTGCTCCAGTACCACCAGCTTGATGATCTGTTCTGCATTCTGCTCCTCTGCCAACAACTACCAATGACAGGAGTCCTTTAGCTGCTGCACATAGGCAAAGGACCAATCAATATATAGAGCCGCAATTTCAGAGACATATGTAGTTTATGATATGCTGTGCAATATGGATATTTTACAGTCATTGGATTATTGGCCCAGGCCAACATAACACCCAAAACCCCACACTATCTATACAGATTCTACTTTACCTACCAAAATATAGACAATTAACAAATGACAAGTGATTTCTCTAACTCTTTGAAAAAAACATAGCACCAAAAACACAGACAATGGCATCCAAGTCATACGCCTGGCATCACAGACACTTGGATCAGAAAAATGGGTTGCACTGCATTATTGTGTTCAGACACCAATACCACAAATTGCATATGTTATGAGGCAATATAGCAAGAAAGAACTGGATGAAACAGATGTGAATGTCGTGATGGATGTCTTGGTGATGATGAATGTCTTGGTGATGTAATCATAAAACTTCACTGATGAAATCATTCACTGGCTGTTCACAGTTGGACAACTTTTGGGTCACAGGACATTTGCCATGACCATAATTGACACATAACTGACACACGCTGACACAGACTCTTCAAGTTTGTGCAAAACCTGATGATCCATTAGATCAAACCCATCAGTGTATCATCTGAACACCATGGTTTATGGTTCTTCAATCATTCATAACTTGAACATGCATGTTGTTTTATCCCAACATTGCTATTAAACTAATTAGAAAACAATACGTGAACTTTCCTAAATAATCAAAATAATGTTTTTGGTTGATCCGAGCCACTGATGAATTCTCACATCCTGTAGTTTGTGTGTGGTACAGTGGTGTTGCCACAACAATGTAAATAACTCAGAATGTGCAAGTGACAAAATGTTAATGCAGTGTATTTTGTGTAGGGTTTGGCTCTGATAGAAAAGTGCACAATAAGGAAATACTGTAATTTCTGTGTGGTACCAGGTTGTGGAATGGAGTAAGAATGCATGTAGAAGATCATCTCCTGTGTTGAAGAACTGTAGGGTGAAAACAATTAGTCCTTGCTGCCACCAATAAAAAGGCAGTCGTCACCCATTTACATGATGACATGGGGCACGTTGGTGTAGAGAGTGTTCTAAGCCTGGCAAGAGATCACTTCTTTTGGCCTTTTATGAAAAGAGAGACGAGAGTATGTTGCGCAAAGATGCCACTGCTTAAAGCAGAAGAAACTGGCCTTGCAAGAGCTCCAATGCTAAGTACCACCTTAAGTGTGTACCTGGGGCTTGTGTATATTGATTTCCTCCACTTAGAACCTAGTCAACGGGGCTTTGAATACATCTTGGTAGTAGTTGACCACTTCAGTAAGTTTGCGAAGACTTACCCCACTAAAAACAAAGCTGGACAGACAGATAGATCGAACATCTAAGAAAGAACATCAGGGAAAAGAATTTGAAAACAAGCTTTTCCAAATGCTGAGACAGCTGTTTGGGACAAGTCATTCAAGGAAAAGCCCATATCACCTGTAGCACCCTCTTCCCTCCCAGGTGTGATGGACCTGAGCTCTTCTAGGGCAGGCACTCGGGTTCAGGTACTATGGAATCTCGACTAATTATAGGGGACCTCTCTTATGTTGTTTGCTACAACAGTGGTTCCTGTTACAAAATAGAGCAATATTCTTAATGCAGCTGATTTCAGAGGGAAAAAAAAATCCCCTTCAATTACTATACAGTGTTCATTATGGTGCCAAAAATATTTTTTGACCTTGCAGCATTTTATTAGGCAAAAATGCAATGTGTCTTTAACACAGCAATTTAGCAGTGATTGCAATTTATTCTCTAACATCATGCTTTTATCAGTT
>JANDJT010000154.1:2509596-2525965 GCA_024331685.1 Stegophilus panzeri | reverse complement strand
CTGTAGACACCCTTCTGATCCTCCTGATCCCAGCAGCCATTAATACACACCTTACAGAAACTGTGACCACAGGGGATGGCCACTGGATCCTTCAGGAGATCCAGACACACTGGACAGCTGAACTGATCCACTGATAAGTGATCTAAAATACTGGCTTCGGCCATTTTCCTGACCTCCCACGCTGAGAGAGAGAGAGAGAGAGAGAGAGAGAGAGAGAGATCAGTTTCGTTTTCTCTGGAAACAGTGGGTGTGGCTTAATGTGTCTGTGTGTGTGTGTGTGTGTGTGTGTGTCTGTGAGAGAGAGAGAGGGAGAGACAGAGAGAGAGAGAGGGAGAGAGACAGAGAGAGAGCGCAGAATCATAAATATGTGGAAGTATTTTGTTTTTGCAATTGCATAAATTAGAATCTCGAATGCACAGTGAATTTCCGTTCGACTGTGAGTGACGTCACTTCCAAACACAAACACGACCCATAATATACTCCCACCCAACGCTGATTGTCAGGTTTCTGTGCAAGGCATGGGAAAAGCAGATACAAAGCGATTTGCGATTCTATTTGAATGTTTGCAGGCTCCATACGCCACATTGAGGAAGTGGAACGGGGTAATTGCTATTGTTATTTCAATATGACAGGGTCTATGATATGGGAAATGCAATTGCAAATGGACGTTGCTTTTCCATTTGACATTTGGTAGACACTGTACGTCATGTAAACGAAAATGCAAACGGTAATTAGAGGGAAAACATCCTGCATTTTGTTTTTAAAGCTCATTGAGCTCTTTTATTTCCGGACTGTAGTGTGTTAGGGTGCAGTATGGCTGTTTGACCAGCAGATGGCGGAAGAATAAAGCGAACATTGCCAGATTGGGAAATGAATCTTTCGTCTTCAGTAATGTAGTAGACTACAGCGTCCTTAATGATTGTACTTAATAATTCAGGTCCACTCTATTTTCTCTTTATTTTGCTTTTAATTTATCTATCATTTATATTTGTGGTAGTCTTCTCAACTACCAGTTCCTTGCCTGTTTACCAAGAGTGACATCAAGTCAACATGGCTGTGCTCACTGTGGACAGTGTAAAGTACTCCTTGTCTACCTTTTAAATTATTATTATTTTTTAAAGTCTTTTATAGTTGTATCTAAATTGGCTTAGTCAAAGTATTTGGTTAATTCTATGACAATGACCATACTAATCACTGTTTTGAGAAGGTTATTATAAAAGTTGGCACTGTCACTCATATAACTAATGTTAGCTGTTAAGAGTTTGTCACGCGCATCTGACTTTACCAAGCCTTCTTTACTGTGTTGATTATTCTGGTTTCTTTATTATCTGCCTATTTCTTGATTCATGTGTTTGCCTTTGCCTAGTCCACTCTGTTTGTTGATCGCCTGACCTACACCAATTTTTTTAATCTTGTCTCTGCCTCAGCATTAAAAACGCTGAACTGCAACTGCATCTGTCTCAGTCCAACACTCCTGACAGATTACTTTGTCCATCTATGGATGCAGCAGGACAGCCGGATTGGCGGTACGCCATTACGGCTCACGGACAGCTGACAGGAGAGCAGCGTCAGCATCTCGCTGACCTTGACGCAAAGGTAAGCCTCCTCTCACAAGCTCTTACCTCCAGCGCCTCACTCCACACTCCAGCTCTGGCACCCACGACCCTAATCAGCGCCAGATAACTTCTCAGGTGGCGCATCAATCTGTAAGGGATTCCTTCTGCAATGTTCCCTGTATTTTGCTAACCACGGAGGGATGTCTGAACCACATGAGATATCACGCTTCATGAATCTTCTCACCGGCAAGGCGCTGAAGTGGGCCACGGTGGTGTGGGAGCAAGGGGGCGAGCCTACATCCTCATATGATCGATTCACAGAGCTGTTTCACCGTGTGTTTGATCACTCACATGAGGGGAAGAAGGTGGAAGAACTGCTTTTGAACATATTCCAACGTTCCGGTCGTGTAGCAGAATATGCTCTTGAGTTCCATACCATAGCGGCTGGTAGCGGTTAGAACGATGCAGCCTTGAAAGCCGTGTTCTTCGAGATCTGAACCCAGAAGTCCTCACAGATATGGCATGCCGCAATGAACCGCTTACACTAGACTCCCTGATCGACCTCACTATCTGCCTGGACCATCTACTTCACAGCTGGAGGCTCTCAGCCAGTCCCTCCAGGATTTTGCAATTGCAGAAATTAATGCAAAATCAAGGAAACACTGCAATTTTTCAAAATTACCGCAGATTTTCCACAGAGTTGAGCTAAGACGTGCCATGTGACATTGTCGCAACGTGCATTCAGCCAAAGTCCTCTTTGACTGATTTACCAACAAACCTCACTGCAAAACACCGTGCAAAACAATTTTGTGCAATTGCAATTTCACCAATTCAAAAAGTTTTCTGCAAAAAAGCAAAAAAAAAAACCTCAGCAAATTACATCACAAACCCAATGGCCCTGGTCTCACATCTTTGTCGACAGGACATGAGGTTTTGAAGAAGAAGAAGAGGCCTTTATTTGTCACATATACATTACAGCACAGTTAAATTCTTTTCTTCACATATCCCAGCTTGTTAGGAAGTTGGGGTCAGAGTGCAGGGTCAGCCATGATATGCCACCCCTGGAGCAGAGAGGGTTAAGGGCCTTGCTCAAGGGCCCAACAGTGGCAGCTTGGCGGTGCTGGTGCTTAAACAACCCCAACCTTATGATCAGTAACCAAGAGCTTTAACTGTTGAGCCACCACTGCCCGTTTCCCATCGCTCTGTATGTAAATTGTTTTTGGTATTGTATTTTTTTTTTTTTATGTGATTTGCTCTTAAAAGGATGGTTTTCTTCTTTATTTTGGACACTATTTCCTAGTTTGTTTTTTTGGGGCCTTGTTAGTTGATGTCTCCTTGTAAATGGGAGGAAGTTCATTGTTAAATAGTGTGCTAATGTGTACTGCTTGGAACGTCCTGTCTAAGATTGTGAATCTGAGGGGATTGGAAAATATTAGCTGTTTTTAAATTGTGTTTTGTTTTGTTTTTTATTATAGGACTCTCCCTTGGGGATTTGGTCGCTGGTGCATTCTTGGAGGTCTGAGATCGACCCGCTGTGCTGCCGTCTCTGCCATGGTGGTGTGGGCTTGAGGGACTTTCTGCACATGGTGTTAAGCTAAGTTGCCTTTGATTTACTGCAAGGGAGATATTATTTGGCGATGTTTGCTGTGCTCCTCCTTTTTCTCACTGCACGGCCTCTGGTCTATGCCGGTGGGGAAAGTGAGGCAGTGTGGATCCCATTCCTGGGACCATCAAAGGAGGACTGCGCTGTCCCTGTAGGCGGAATCTTTTATAATCTTTTGTAGGGAGAATAACTGTTTTTATTAGTTATTTTTTTATTTAAAAAAAAAAAACACAAGAAAATAAAAGTACATGAAACAGAACATGGGAAGTCTCTAATGATTGTGTAAATTTCACATTTGACGTTTATGTGAGTTTGTGGTTCCACTGAAGATTAAAAACACACAGTAAGGGTTTGTTCGTGACTCAGATTAAGTTATTAAAGCCGCTGATGAAGGTATCACATGTCTGAGCTGAAACAGTCATACAGGAACATTACTGAATCTAACGAACATCAGTTTAAATCCAATAAAGTGTTCATAAACTCTATTTCAGTGTCTTCATAAATTTTTCAGTGATACTTAATGATATTACATAACAACTTTCCGATAACATGCCTCAAAATCCACACCAATTTGTTGACGATTACAATTTTTATTTACGTCATACTTTTTATCTATTTATACAGTGGTGCTTGAAAGTTTGTGAACCCTTTAGAATTTCTGCATAAATATGACCTAAAACAGATTTTCAGTTGATGAGAGTCCAATTAAACAAATAAGATATTCATTTTATCTCATAATATTATACTTTGTCATTTATTTATTTATTGAGGAAAATGATCCAATATTACATATCTGTGGGTGGCAAAAGTGTGTGAACCTTTGATTTCAGTATCTGGTGTGACCCTCTTGTGCAGCAATAACTGTAGATAAACGTTTGGGGTAACTGTTGATCAGTCCTCCACATCGGTTTGGAGCAATTTTAGCCCGTTCCTCAGTCCAGAACAGCTTCAACTCTGGGATGTTGGTGGGTTTCCTCACATGAACTGCTTGCTTTAAGTCCTTCCACAACATTTCTATTGGATTAAGGTCAGGACTTTGACTCGGCCGTTCCAAAACATTAATTTTATTCTTCTTTAACCGTTCTTTAGTAGAATGACTTGTGTGATTAGGGTTGTTGTCTTGCTGAATGACCCACTTTCTCTTGAGATTTAGTTCACAGACAGATGTCCTTACAGTCATTGTTCCATCAATGATGGCAGGTCGTCCTGGCCCAGCAAAACAGGACCAAACCCTGATACTACTACCACCACCATGTTTCACAGATAGGATAAGGTGGGCCTGATGGTGGCACTATAACACAGTGTTTTACATTTTAGCCCATACAGTTAGGTCCATATATATTTGGACATTGACACAAGTGTAGTTATTTCAGCTGTTTACCAAAACATTCAAGCTACAGTTAAATAATGAACATGGGCTTAAAATGCAGTCTCTCTTCTTTAATTTAAATGTATTAACATCCACATTGGAGGAAGAGTTTAGGAATTACAGCTCTTAATATGTAGCCCCCTCTTTATCAAGGGACCAAAAGTAATTGGACATTTGACTCAAAAGCTGTTTTATGGACAGGTGTGGGCTATTCCTTCGTTATTTCATCAATTAAGCAGGTAAAAGGTGTGGAGATGATACCAGGTGTGGCATTCGCATTTTGAAGCTGTTGCTGTGAACCCACAGCATGTGCTCAAAGGCGCTCTCAATGCAACTGAAACAGGCTATCCTTAAGCTGCAAAAAAATAAATTAAAAAATCCATCAGAGAGATAGCAGGAACATTAAGAGTAGCCAAATGAATAGTTTGGTACATTCTGAGGACAAAAGAATGCACTGGTGAGCTCTGCAACACAAAAAGGCCTGGACGTCCACGGAAGACAACAGTGGTGGATGATCATAGGATCCTTTCCATGGTAAAGAAAAACCCCTTCACAACACCCCGCCAAGTGAAGAACACTCTCCAGGAGATCCAGATCCAGGCATATTATTATCCAAGTCTGCCATAAAGAGAAGACTTCACGAGAGCAAATACAGAGGGTTCACCACAAAGTGCAAACCATTCATAAGCCTCAAGAATAGAAAGGCCAGATTAGACTTTGCCAAAAAAAAAAAAAAAAATTCTAAAAAAGCCAGCCCAGTTCTGGAAAAGCATTCTTTGGACAGATGAAACTAATATCAACCTGATGGGAAGAAAAAGTATGGAGAAGGTTTGGAACTGCTCATGAGCCGAAGCATACCACATCATCTGTAAAACACTGTGGAGGAAGTGTGATGGCATGGACATGCATGGCTTCCAATGGCACTGGGTCACTAGTATTTATTGATGATGTGACAGAAGATAGAAGCAGCCAGATGAATTCTGAAGTGTATAGGAATATATTGTCTGCTCAGATTCAGCCAAATTCAGTGACGTTAATTGAACGGCGCTTCACTTTACAGATGGACAATGACCCAAAACATACTGCGAAAGCAACCCAGGAGTTTGTTAAATCAAAGAAGTGGAATATTCTACAATGACCAAGTCAGTCACCTGATCTCAACCCAATTGAGCATGCATTTCACTTGCTGAAGACAAAATTTAAAGCAGATAGACCTATGAACAACTGAAGACAGCTGCAGTAAACGCCTGTCAAAGCATCACAAAGGAGGAAACCCAGCGTTTGGTGATGTCCATGGGTTTCAAACTTCAAGCAGTCATTGCCTGCAAAGGATTCTCGACAAAGTAGTAAAAATGAACATTTTATTTATGATTATGTTAATCTGTACAATTACATTTGAGCTCCTGAAATAAGGGAACTGTGTATAAAAATGGTTGCAATTCCTAAACGTTTCATATGATATTTTTGTCCAACTCCTTGAATTAAAGCTGAAAGTCTACAGTTCAATAGCATCTCAGTTGTTTCATTTCAAACCCATTGTGGTGTCGTACAGAGCCAAAATTATGAAAATAGTGTCACTGTCCAAATATTTGCGGACTTAAGTATATCTCATGAATCTTTAATCATACCATAAAATATTTTAAGTGAAACGAAAAAAGCCTCAATAACACTTTAACGCTGCCTACTTAGATTTTGAGGTAACTTCTGCAAGAAGATAAACCTTCTTCTGTGAACTAGTCCTAGAATTTTTGGCTTATCCTCTTTAAGTTGGTGTCAAAATTCAAGCAGAATCTGATTGAGATTTTGAAACAATATGACTGCCACATGCCACATTTTTTTCTAGCAAGCCAGAGCATAGTTTACTCACACGTTTGTATATCAGTATCGATTGCATGGGTACAGAAAGGTAAGTTAGTTCAGTTTTTTTTTGCAATATCAGAGGCTTCAAGGCCAACTTTAATGTCAGTATTTCTGCCAATTTATTATCATCAAAAGAGCAAACTCTCCAGGACAGAAGCCCCAATAGAAAAAGTAGGAAAGGGGCAATAGGACATATTTTTGTCCAACATTACCAGTGGTACCACAATAGTAGAGTATATTTAATGAGTAATATGATTAATATGTAATATGTAATTGTTATATGTAATATGATTGATTTATATCGTTATATAGGTTAGAATTGATCTATATGAATGTGATGTTGGATGGGACAGGCATGGTGTTATTTAAGACTAAACATTAACGTCTTGGACTTCACAGGCTGAATTATCAGAAATACCACAGCACTTGGGCTCTATGCAATAAAACTTACATATAATGGTAAATAAGTTGCTTAAATATGGATGTGTAAATAGCTGGACACTGAACCAAATGCAGAATCCCAAAATGGCTTCCTGTAATACATTACATCGACTTTGGAAGCCATTATTAAATGTACATTAAATGTAGTGCACTTACGTAGGGAGTGATGTTTACCTGATGGGACTTATAGATTAGACACATTAAAAATGTGTTTATTAACATAATGCCTAATACATTTTTTTTGTTGTTGTTGAACTTAGCAATTGTATCAACAGAATAAAGCAAATGTGTTTTATGGATGTTTACAGCTTTAAAAAGATGGGTTATATGATTTCAGAAGATCAGTAAGATATGCCAGAGCTAATCTATTTCGAGATTTGTTTCTTTATCAAAGTCTTGTAGTTGATGTCAAACTTTAATAGGCAGCCAGGGTAAGCTGAATAAAATTGGAGTAATGTAATCAGACGTTATTTTACTGGAAAGAACACAAGCTGCAGCATTCTGGATTATTTAAATGTAGAGCCAGCTAACAACATATTACAATGATCCAATCTAATGGTGCAGTTTTATCAGGATTTAGCAGCAGGAAGTTTCTAGTCATCCATGCATCCATTTTGTGTAACTGTGCTGCTGAATCTGGCTGGACTGATAAGTAGATCTGTGTATTGTAAGTTTATAAATAGAAATTAACATTATATTTATGGATGAAATGTCTCAGATGCTCTGTATAGAGGGAAAAGGGTCGAGACCAGAACCCTCTTGGATGCCATATTGAATGTTTTAAGCTATGGAAGATCTCTATTGATTCTTAAAACATTCAATCTAAACCAGGCAAAAACATAATCATCTAAACCAACCATGTTTTAAGCCTATTGAGTAAATATCATGGTTGCAAGTGTCAAATGCTGCCAGGAAAGTCCAACAAAACCAAAAGAGAACCACAATCTGAAGTCAGCAGCAGATCAGTGACCACTTCCTCTAGTGCTGATTCTGCTTCCTGAATTCTGACTGGATACATCATGCTTATTATTCTTCTTTAGAAAAGAGCAGAGCTGCTGTGCAGCAGTCTTCTCCAAACGTGACAGATGTTTACTGTGAAAAAGAAAGTTTTAAAACCTCCACATGGCCACTGGATCGTACATCAACGTTGCCACCATATCGATCTGGGCAACTTGCCATAAATCTCCTAAGTGGACTGGTGAACAGATACTTGACTCTTGTGCAGCTTGGGGCTATACAAACCATCACACACTCCAAAACCAGATCTCAGGGAATTACCTTTCACAGGTAAGACTGAACAGTTGTTTCTGGTTACATTTGGTCATTACAACATTATGTTGACAGCTAACTAGTTGGCCACCAGAGTCCGAGTCAATAGCTAGCAATACCGCTAGTTAGCCTTGAAATCTAAGACTTAAGAAGAAATCATCAAAATGTAATAGCAATTCTCTTAGCAAGTCTCAGGTTATATTATAGTTTATATTCTAAACTAAATTGCCCATAATTGAAATTTTCATCTATATTGCAGTTTTTCTCCAAACTGACTTTTATGACAAGCTCCTCGTTTCAGCTGAGCGACTGACATATTGTGAATCTTACTGTAGTTAGTTGGCTAGCCAACTTTTCTTACACTTTGAAGGTTTCCCCCAAAGAGAAACCATTGAGGAGGCAGCGGGAAGGAGCTGTAAGAAGGGAAGGTGTTTCCGCAAGCGAGTCTTCCGTACTGTCCCGAGAGCACTTCATGCCTTCAGATTCTATTATTCTATTATTTTGATTTTATTATTGACTACATTATACTACTGTTTATATTACATATACGATTTGCTATTATCAATTGATTATTATTATTATTATTATTATTATTATTATTATTATTACCACATAAATGTTTTACCACTGTAACTGTATCTGTAAATGTTTTACCGGATCCACAAAGGATAGTCATTGTTATTGTCTGTTTTGGAGTACATCTGTATGCTTTTATTGCTAATAAAAAATATAGAAAGCAGACTGACTGCCAGTGTCTCATTCTCATTTGTAAGTCGCTTTGGATAAAAGGGTCTGCTGAAAGAATAAATGTAAATGTCTCACTATTTGATTCGTATTTCCATTCCATTTTCTCAATGATGGTCAATTATTACTACTTAAAGATGCACTATTTCGATTTTTTTTTTTCTTCTTCTTCTTCAGTATTTCAAAGTGAACGAGTGGTGTTCTGACCTGGAGCAGGAGAAAATGTTACAATGATGGGCTACAAGACAGAAAACTTTCAATGTAGATGAAATGTGTATTATCATATTACATCAGGAATGTCCGCACAATTATTGTCCAAGAAAAATGAGCCGACTCTATGCTTGACAAGAGTGACTTTTCACAATTCATTATGACAGTGAATCATTTTCCAAGTCTAACTATGGAGATTCTAAGTAACTGGAGGGAAAGCTTTTTTGTTCTCCACGTAGATCATAAACCATTGAGAAATGGTTGAGAAATGTAAACGTTATTGTACTTTTTATACAGACAAAAACGCAGTTCGCTTGTTTACTTGTATGCGTTTATAGGGAAGCCTTGCCCAGATCAATATGGCGGACGCATCGACGTATCGCAGCAACGACCCAATGCGGCGAATATGAAGACACGTCGTATGACGTCATCACAACGCGCCTTCAGCCAAATCCCCCTTCGATTCGTGTGCGTCGAACATGAATACAGCTAAAAAGTCTTATTTGCCAACAAACATCACTGCAATTTCGCCAATTCAAGTAGTTTTCCCACACAAAAAAAGAAGCAATGTGAGACAACAACCATACTCCGATCATCTTGAGAGAGATGACTACTATATTCAGGTGTTGTGTAAGGAGAGTGTGTGTGGACGCTGTTACTGGGAGGAGTGGAGCAGTGTTAGGGTGTCCATGTCAGTCTCGTACAAAGAGATCAGGAGGAAAGGACGGGGTAAAGAGTGGGATTGGACACAACAATCAGTCCTGGAGTCTGCGGTGTTCTTCCTCTTCCTCTTTCTATCACAACAACACAACGACATTAAAACTGAGCTCGGACTTCCATCATCCTCCAGAATAGGAATTACGGGGTTTAAGGATTATGGGACTCTGAGTTTGTGTGAGGCAAAATAAATCTGGATGGAACCTCATTTCCTTATTGTTCCTCAACTCTGAGCATTGCCCTGACCGAATCCTGTTTTTTAAATAAATGTAAATCAGTCACGACGGCATTTTGTAACGTTTTATTCATTCTTGAACTTTAAATTGATGATATGATTAATGATCAAATTGTCAGATAGTGCTTCTGCATAAAGCATACTGTAATACTGTATATCTCTGTAAGGATTGTAATAGAAAACGACTGCCTCTAGAGGACAGTAAAGTCGTGCATGGCCAGAATGCCAAATCATTTCAGTGCTCTCCATATAATAGTCCTAAACTGTTTCATATTGCATTGCACATACAAAGCACTAGATACAGTTTTTAATACCCTCTATAGACCATGGAGGCACAAATTGCTGTCTATTAGCAATAGAGAGCCTTTCATTCATACACTAGCTGAATATACAGTGCACAATATACTGTAGGGTGGAAAAACTATTCATTTGTACCCTTTGTGCACTTTAACAGCCAAAACACTTTGGCTGTGTCTGAAATCGAATATTGTGACCATATGTACTAATCAGTATGCGTGTGTAGTATGAATACAATCCTGGACATACTACATCCGCCATATTGGCATTGTCATGTGACCTTCAATGTCATCATAAACATAAATATCTTAAAGCAACCGCACTCACAGCAAAATGCCCATCAGGAAAGTGAACTGAATTAGTGATGTAATGTGGGCGGGGTTAACAGGCTGAGGTAAATTCGTTGCAGTTAGCTTGGCCGGCTAAGGCGTGATGGAGATCACGAAAAAGGTTTCAAATGCTTGTCGTGGAAATTAGACAACACTCGCAGACTCGTCCTCTGAAGGTAAAAAGGTTTATTACAGAAAGATGGTTGATACAGGATAGAATAAAGCAGGATAGAATAATGCGAGCGCTCTAAAGCGCTTGTGTTGAACCACTACTATATATATGAAGCGCAGAGCATGACACACTTCTGTGTACCGATAAGAAGCAGTTTGAGACAATTCAAACTGGCTTTGTTTTAGGGTCTTAGAAGATGTGCAGACAAACCTTGAACAGAAGAACATGTTTGTGTCTCTGTAAGCAGATAAACATTCTGTACTGATCTCAGTGACATGACATGGCCTTCTTAAGCGTTATCCGAAGATGAACATGAACAGAAACAAAATTATTACAAAGTAAAAATGAATAATTTCCCTCACACGCTGTGACGACTGTTTTCTTGTTTAAACCTTCAACAAATTAACAACTTATACGGGTATTGTTAAACAAGTCCTGTTTACCCGAGGTTTAATATGCTGTCTTCCACCATTTTTTTTTCTTCTGAGATCATCCGCACCAGTCCCGTTGCATTATGGGCATTTTTGACTCACGTAGTGACCATCGGTTGCACGCAGCAAAATCTCCCCGGAAGCAGTACGCCATCCGGGTATTTCTCACCTACTGAGAATTCGGACATGATACCCATCTCACCTACTGTTTTTCGCCTACTGTGTAGTAGGGTAGTAAGCGCTTTCAGATGCAGCCTTTATATGGGATATCAGCCATAATGTTAAAACCACTGACAGGTAACGTGAATAACATTGATTATCTCAATCATGAGCATCAGAACTGGACCATGGAGCAATGGAAGAAGGTGGCCTGGTCCGATTAATGACGTTTTCTTTTACGTCATGTGGATGGCTGGGTGCGTGTGTGCGTGTGTGGTTTACCTGGGGAAAAGACGGCACCAGGATGCATTATGGGAAGAAGACAAGCCGGCGGAGGCAGTGTGATGCTCTGGGCAATGTTTTGCTGTGAAACATTGGGCCCTGGCGTTCATGGTTCATGTGGACGTTACTTTGACACATACCACCTACCTAAACATTGTTGTAGACCAAGTACACCCCTTCATGGCAAAGATATTCCCTAATGACAGAATAATGCACCCAGCCACACTGCAAAAATAGTTCAGGAACGGTTTCAGGAACACGACAAAGAGTTCAAGGTGTTTGACTCGGCCTCCAAATCCGATCGAGCATCTGTGGGAACCGAGTCCGCTCCACGGATTCCCCACCACGCAACTTACAGGACTTAAAAGATCTGCTGCTAACGTCTTGGTGCACACCTTCAGAGGTCTTGTGGAGTCCATCTCTTCCAGGATTATTGTGTTAGTGCAGAATGTGTGTGGTGGGGATAAAGAAAGAAAAAAATGTACAAGAAATAAAATCATAAAAAATAAGTAAAGATACAAAAATCTCATTAGAAATAATAATAATAACATTATTATAATATTATTACAAATATAATAATAATAATAAAATTATTATATAGTTGTTATTATTACAGACAGTATCATCAATATTTTTTTTATGTTTAATTTTTGGTTATATATTTATGTGAACTTTTCCTTATTTGAGCATATAGCCTATTTATTTTGTCCTTACTCATAGTCATTTATTTTTGTTTCGTAACGGTTGCTCGCTCCTCCTCCTTTCGTGTGTGTGTATAAAAGGCAGCGTGCGTCAGGAGCACATGTTCGTGTCTCACTCTATTACCCCATTGCAGGTACACAGTGAGAGAAGACACAAGAGCAAAAATGGTGAGTACAAACTTTACATATATGCGTTCGTGAAAAATATTCCTAAATGATAAACAATAATTTCTCAGTGATGGGCAAGAAATGTAAATTTAGCGCGCGCGCGCGCTATTTTAAGCTAACGATATATATTTTTTTATTCTTCTTTTCTTTTTTTTTTTTTAAATCGACTATAGACAGCGGTTTGGCGTCTACATAGAGAAATGATAGTTTTCTTGATTTATATAGCTTTATTTCAGACGATAATTACTTGTTCAGCAACCCTCGCGCCGGATATACTACTGCGTACTTCGAGGAGCGGTTTGCGCATGCGCGGAAAAGGGCGGCTAAGCACTGCGGAGTATGGTGTCTCGGCAGACCAAAATAACAAAAACAAAATGCGTTTTCAAAATTATTGGGCGTTTTCAAACCGGGATAGACGTTTGAACCGCTTTACATGATTTGTTTAAAAAAATAACCGTAGCTGATTGGATATTTGAAGAACGCCTACACGGTCAACGCCCATTTATGAGACATATACTTGTAATTTCATGAATCACCATATTGTTTGAGCATCAGACGAGTTACGTAAGGGGTGGGGGAGGGTGACTGGTTAGTTTTTTTTGTGTGTGTGTGGTGGTTTTGGGTTTGTGTTTTGGCTGTTTGAGAAATGATTGGTCATTTTCAGTACTGAACAGTGATTGGTTGTTTTTCAGAAGGGTTTGCTCTGGGGTGTTTTTAATGGTGATCACTGACTGCTTAGTTTGCTTAGTTGGTTGCTTTTCAGAGTGCGTCACTGACCTGCTGTGTTTTTGTGGTAGCTAATGATTGGCCATTTTTCAGTAGTGAACAGGGATTGGTTGTTTTTCAGTAGTGATCTGTTGGTTGTTGGCTGTTTTTAGTGGTGCTCAGTGATCGGTTTATCTCCAGTGGTTATGTGTCTGGCTATTTTTCACTGATAGGTAGTTGGTTGTTCAGCAGTGATCCATAGATTGGTTGGTTTGCTGTAGTGGGTCACCGGTTGGACTCTTTTCAATGGTGGTCAATGATGACTCATTTTCAGTAGTTGGTTGGTTTGCAGGGGTGACCACTATTTGGGTGTTTTTAGATGTAATCGTTGATTGTTGGGTTTTTTTGGAGTTTTTTTTTAAACTACATGGCTCTCATCCATTCATTCGGACGTGACAAATTCTAAGAGTGAGCTCCAGATTGCTTCCTATTTGACACGCCATGTTGAAAGCATTATTTCGCAGTGTAGTGTACTCGTGAGCTAAAATAAGGAAACCAAAATGTCTGCCTTTGGACTTGTGCAATCCCTGCAATAAAACTGAAAAAACGATATTCGACAACAAAGAAATGATCTAGTCTTAAGTGCTACTGTCTATTTATCCTCATTCAGGTCCATGTGATTAGCGGGTGTGTCTGTTTAGCTTTGTAGCTTCCTGTTTAACCGCTTCATGAACAGTTGCTCTTCCAGTCATTTTTACAGCTTTAGTTGTTACTGTGTGTGTGTGTGTGTGTGTGTGTGTGTGTGTGTGTAAAAAGAAAAGTCTCATTCAAAAGCTCTCAGACATCCAGCTTTAGAAGGGTGACCTAGAAAAGCTGTAACACGCACACAAAACACACTAGATTATTTCTAAGTAGCGTTTGTTGTCTGTAATCCTGAGAGGTGACACGTGGAGCCTTGTGTGGTTACACAATGTAAAAGACAAACATTTCTCACAGCTTTCTGAAAGCCAGATGTCGTTTTTCATCCCCCCCCCCCCCACACACACACACACACACCATCACATAGCGAAGGTAGTCATTTGGAAGTAATTTGTGTGAGCGTGTTTAATGTCCCCAACAGCTGTTAATTTATTTTGCCTGTTAAACCAATGACTGTGCAAATAACCATTGATAAGCATACACGCACTACATTCATTCATCTTTAGTAATTGCTTTGAGAAATAGCACCAACTTCATTTGACGGACAATTTCTTGGCTGGCAGGAACATAACCAGGATTTAAAAAAAAAAAAATTTAAAAAAATCTATTTGAGGTCCACATTGCAGAAATGTCATTTTATACAATAATGACAAATGTTTACTACATCACTTCCTATTTTCTAATCTTTGTGTTATCCTTCCATTCTTTCTTAAGCTGCTCTGACTTAGGTCAGACATTTAAATTTTACTGAGCTCAATTTTGGTCAGCAGCCACCCTAGTGTTTTAAGTACTGGGCGTTTGGCTGGTTTCCACAAATAATTCTGTAACAAACAGAACAAAAGGAAATTGTGTGGAGGCTTCGGCCACCATGTCATGTGCATGGCAGCTGGACGAATTCCACAGACGAACATGCTACATGACCAAGCCAGCGACCAGTCATGACAAGTGAGGCGTGCTCAAGCTGATTCATTCCAAGATGGCTGCCCTTGAGGAGCAGCAATCTCTTAACTGTAGTTGTGGAAACTGTTGTGAAATTTTAAGAGGCACCTGCGGTACTGAGGCACTTGTACACAACGGCTAATACGATGGTCTTTGTGCAACCCTCACAGACAGCGTTAAGTATTCTGAGGCCTTCTGGAGCTTGGATCCTAATCTGATCCGTTATCTTGCAAGCTGGTATGACTACATTCTGACACCACATTATCAGGACTGTTTTCATATTGAATTTGACAAGTGAAGAGGTAAACGGTTACACCCATGTCGCTGAGTACTATCAAAAGCAATAACTGGTAGTAGGATGTAAAAAAAATAAATAAAAATAAACCGTAGCCTATGTATAGGGTGCTGGAGTCAGTATTTTCTCCCCTTATGTAGTGCGCTTGTGTGGGGTTTTTGGGGAAGAGAATGCATATTTCTAATATCAGTGGGAAGTTAATCATTGACTAAATTTGCTGTTTACTGTGTCAATAAAGTCTGACAGTGTCTGCCCATATTGACCATTATAAAGAGTGTGAGCTAGTGTAACACATTTAACTAGCAGATAGTCCTTGGACATTG
Source organism: Stegophilus panzeri (assembly GCA_024331685.1). Taxonomy (NCBI): domain Eukaryota; kingdom Metazoa; phylum Chordata; class Actinopteri; order Siluriformes; family Trichomycteridae; genus Stegophilus; species Stegophilus panzeri. The sequence goes on along the minus strand of JANDJT010000154.1, from coordinate 2,510,461 downwards.
GATCTGACATTTTATGACCTTAAAAAAAAAAAAAAAAAAGTTTCATTATTTGTGGAAGCCGGCCAAACATCTCTGCAAATCGTATGCTGAGGTCTTAATGGTCTTGCTCAGGAACTGATATGGTGCTGGTGCCTACTTTGGATCTGGAGACAGTTCTTGGTTCGGTTCTAGTACCGGCTTGTGCCATAGGTCTCGAAAAGAAAATGAGTTACGTCGAAGGGTTGGGGGCAGTGTCATCACCAAGAACATTTAGATGACAAAACAAATGAAATTAACTTTTGCCATCTTGAATCAATGGTATGGGGAATGAAACAACCATTTTACGAGCAATTAAACTGAATACAAGCTTTGATTCGTCATTTATTTGTGATGTATGGAGATACTGAAGGGTTTGACTATGGATGGGAAAATATCATCTTAAAGACAGAAGATTTGGGGCACAAATGTGGCTCTACAATTGTTTCCTAAAGGTTTCTACAACAATTGTTAAACATGTCCACCAAGAAACCTCATTCTTAAGAACTGCCATGTGTTATATATAAAAAAAAAAAAAAAAAAAAAAAAAAAAAAACTCCTGCAGCATGTTTGGTTAAAGGTCCAAACTGGAAATGGGTTCAACTCGAGGGTTCTTTTGGTAAAGTTAAGGGTTCTTAACATTTTGAACTGGTTCTGTTTGGGATCTTTCCTAATATGTGAATCACGCAGTTGTAGGATTCTGCGTCAAGAGCAGCATTCCATAAGGATTTCCAAAGAGGGAAAAACCCAAGAATGTTTCCGTTATAATTTTATTTATTTATTTATTTATTTATTTATTTATTTATTTTAATTGTAGTAGGCTAGCTGTGTGACCGTTGCCCTTGAAAAA
>JANDJT010000154.1:2485375-2509496 GCA_024331685.1 Stegophilus panzeri | reverse complement strand
TTTATTTATTTATTTATTTATTTATTTATTTATTTTAATTGTAGTAGGCTAGCTGTGTGACCGTTGCCCTTGAAAAATAAAAATAAAAATGTAACCGATAATCGAACTCCTTATGAGCCAGAAGGAGAAACGTTTATTATTAAACACTGAAAATCTAGAACGGTCTTGAGATCTGGAGTCCTTATTTTTGAGGAAACCATCTTTTCAAAATCCAAAGTACAATCCACAGCTCAAACTCATGCAAACAAGCTGCTGTGGGCAAAACAAAGTCAAGACACAATGCAAATAATCTATGCACAGTACAAGGGAGAGAATTTAGTGCTCTTCGTGACAGTATTATGAAGTATCCGTGATCACAGTATCGGGTGTGTTGAAATGTTACGCACTACAAAAGCGGTTGAGGATCATTACTGGGTAAATGTTTGATGCTAACAAATGGCTTAGGAGTAATGAAGGTGGAGAAGGTGCTGTATGTGAGAAAGGGAGATGGTTATAGCATGCCATAAATAGCTTCCTGACCAAAGTAGGCCGTTCCAATGTGCCCGACTAATAATCTTACCCAGTAACACACCGCTGCGGGGGGGGTAAAAATAGAGGATGACCCGGACGAGATGAGAAGCTGACTCAGAGATGAATGCAGGCGCTGTTTTGGGAAAGTCGCTAAAATGGAACGACTCTCTGGAGCACCGTCCCAGATTCCCAAATCATTACTAGGCATTTAGAGTTCTCTTTTTCTTTCTTTTTTTAAATCATAAAACATGACGTTATGTCTGACACGTTCGATTTTAAGGTTGTGTATGTATGTGTGCGTGATAATGTGCTAGCATAGCTTCAAAATTTGAAGCACATGTCGACTTAAAGTTTCTAAAAAAAATAAAAAAAAATGCTGACTTGAATTGTTGAGGCATTTATATGTTTGAAAGACCCATTGAAAGCCCAAGACAGACTTTTTGTTTCTTTTTTTCTTCACTTTTACAACACAATACTACAAAGTTTGTAGGTAACATATAGTTATGTTTAGATTTAAATATTTTATTTACTGTTTCCAGTCATAACAAGCATATTTCTTACTACTTTTTTTTATTATTTATTTATTTATTTATTTATTTATTTATTTTAATTGTTTTGTTCTGGGTTTGTCCTTCTGGGAAAACCCTCAATGGTTCTATGTTTAAAACCATTACCCAGAACCTTTAAGAAACCCATTTGTCCAAACATTATGCACATTTTGTTCTTATAATACTAATGTCACAATAAATCATTTTATCTCGTTATATTCATTCGAAGCCTATCTGTTTTTCCAAAGTAAGATGTTTTAGAAATGGGGAACTGGTTGCTGTTTGCACTTCGCACCAATTTGCTCCTCTTTTTTAAAATTTATTATTTATTTATTTATCTATTTCTCCCGCAAGTGCATGCTGAAGATTCCATGTAAGGGCGTATGCTAAAAGTGCGTCGCTTCTCACCCAAACCTGCTGAGACAGACGTTGACCGTTTTGGCCTTGCGGGCTTGTCAGAGGAACCGAACTGGAACGCCTCCTTCTCTTTATGTGTAAACATGGTTAACAAAACCTCACAGAGCAATGACCTTTCAGCAGTCACTGTTTTCAAAACAATCCATGGCTCGACGCTTATGTGGAATTCGGAGACTTTAAAATGGTGGCTGGTGGTTTTGCAACCCGGCTGGGAAAATGTGCCTGTTCGCACCACCCACTCTTAAACTGTCACCTGCGAATGTCAGTCATGTGGTGAAACTCTCTGACAGATTAGAATTGCTTGTCTTGGCCACCTAGTGGTAAAGTTAAAATAAAAACAAAGCATGAATGTCAAATGCCAATCAGGAAAGATCTGTGTGTGTGTGTGTGTGTGCGCATGTGTCAAGCATGCAGTGCAAATTTGCATAAAGAAACCATGCTGTTGTACTTGGATCTATGTGGATGGTGTCGATGTCAAATGTGTCCGCAAACAATGCAAAAGCAAATACAGCATACCGTGTCTTTCACTAACCGGTGTGCAATACAGTAGATTTTCAGAGGTAGAATTAACTCTTAACAGTCCTGTGGGTTTAAAAAAATATTTTTTGAGGGAAACTCTGCTGTTGCACTCTACTAGATAGTTTTTCATTCTTTCTTATAAAATCCTGGCGATAAACAGGACAAAAGAATTCGAAGTAGGATCAACCTTTTCAAGCGCCTTGTACACCTGCAATAAGCAACCCTTTTGGCCCAGGATTAAGTAGGAAACATGTTTTGAGTCTCCTTTACCTAGATGGACAGATACAGTACTGAGGCAATGCCTCTTTCCCAGAAGGAGGACGTTTCAGACAGGCACCCTTCATCCATCATAAAAGCAAAAAGAAGTTCATTTCTTACTAATATCATGCTAATCGCACTTGTTACCTTTTTCTTGCCCTTTAGCGTGAGTGCATCTCAGTCCACGTTGGCCAGGCGGGTGTTCAAATGGGAAACACCTGCTGGGAGTTATACTGTCTGGAGCATGGCATCCAGCCTGATGGACAAATGCCAAACAAGAAGGCTATTGGTGGACATGATGACTCCTTCACCACCTTCTTCAGTGATACTAGAGCTGGCAAATATGTACCTCGTGCTATCTTTGTGGACCTGGAGCCCACTGTCATAGGTAAATTGGGTCTTATCTTGGACTGGAAACACAGTAGACCATGTTTTTACCCTGGATTTGCCCCCAGGGATTAATATAGCACATCTATCTATCTATCTATCAGATGGGGCCGTTAATACTTAATGTTCATATTTAATAGCGCATCCGAACAAAAATTGTGGAATAAGATAATGCTCATATAATCACTCTGCATGTCTGACAGTCAATATCTTATATATTCAGGTCATATTTATATTTATTTATTCATATTTGTGTGAGGAAACTCAATTTGCTTTATGGGAACATCTTGTTTCAGATGAGATCCGTACTGGTACCTACCGCCAACTCTTCCACCCAGAGCAGATGATCTCTGGCAAAGAGGATGCGGCTAATAACTACGCTCGTGGTCACTACACCATCGGCAAGGAGATCATCGACTCTGTCCTTGATCGCATCCGCAAACTGGTAAGACGGTCAAGAGTTGAACCTTTTTGTTTATAGTCCTCAGTACTTGTGTTGTCCATTTTGGATTAACGTTTCCTCATCTCCAAACGTGAGAAGCTCTAATGACAAGTCAAGGCAAGTGGACTGTCTTCGTTTATCCAAGTGGCTTTGTTCATTTTCCTGAAAGTTTAAATAAGTAGCAAGACCTCCGCATTAGTCTATCTTGACATCCACTTAACCTTAAAAATTAAGTCAATAGTTGAAATTCTTATTAATCATTTCTGAAACTAGACGTCACAATTTTTTTGTTTTGTTTTTGTTTTTTTTTTCCCTTTCCTTCTGTACAGGCTGACCAGTGCACAGGTCTTCAGGGCTTCCTGGTCTTCCACAGCTTTGGAGGAGGCACTGGTTCTGGCTTCACTTCCCTCCTGATGGAGCGTCTCTCTGTAGATTTTGGCAAAAAATCCAAGCTGGAGTTCGCCATCTACCCGGCGCCGCAGGTGTCCACGGCTGTGGTAGAGCCATACAACTCCATCCTGACCACCCACACCACACTTGAGCACTCTGACTGTGCCTTCATGGTGGACAACGAGGCCATCTATGACATCTGCCGCAGGAACCTGGATATCGAGCGTCCGTCTTACACCAATCTCAACCGGCTCATAAGTCAGATTGTGTCCTCCATCACCGCTTCTCTGCGCTTCGATGGTGCCTTGAATGTCGACTTGACCGAGTTCCAGACCAACCTGGTCCCATATCCCAGAATCCACTTTCCTCTTGCTACCTATGCACCGGTGATTTCTGCTGAGAAAGCTTACCACGAGCAGCTCTCTGTGGCCGAGATCACCAATTCCTGCTTCGAGCCAAGCAACCAAATGGTCAAGTGTGACCCAAGACATGGCAAATACATGGCCTGTTGCCTTCTGTACCGTGGTGATGTGGTGCCCAAGGATGTCAACGTGGCCATTGCGGCCATTAAGACGAAGAGAAGCATCCAGTTCGTGGACTGGTGTCCCACTGGATTCAAGGTGGGAATCAACTACCAGCCACCCACTGTGGTGCCTGGAGGCGACTTGGCCAAGGTCCAAAGAGCTGTGTGCATGCTGAGCAACACTACAGCCATTGCCGAGGCCTGGGCGCGTCTGGACCACAAGTTTGATTTGATGTATGCCAAGCGGGCCTTTGTGCACTGGTATGTTGGTGAAGGCATGGAAGAGGGTGAGTTCTCTGAGGCCAGAGAAGACATGGCTGCCCTGGAGAAGGACTACGAAGAGGTTGGGCTCGACTCTTTTGATGAAGAGGAAGAAGGAGAAGAATACTAAGACGGAATTGACCTCTAGAAAGCCACCAGCTCCCTGCTGTCAATGCTAAAGAAAGCACGATGCGCAATCTTGTGGTATTGTCATAAAATATGAAAATACAGCTACTAAATGTTGTCATTTGGTCAATTCTGTTTTACCATAAGTGTCCAAATAACTATGAAATTAAAATAAAGCTGTAAATTAATTTTCATTGGCTGTTTTCATTTTATAAACTCATAAGTCCAAGACATCTTCAGTCATCATTCTAGTTAGGCATGATAATGTGCACTATGTGCAAATAGTTAATATATACTCAAATTGCACTTGAATATCTTTGTTCTCCAAAACATTTTGCTAACAATCCAATTATTGTTTGCTAGAGCTGTTAATGTTTGCAAGACAATTTACTGACATGACTAACTGTGCAAACTATACAAAGGTATTCAACAAAATCCTCCTCTAATGGGTGATGGCAATATCAAAACCTGCTTTACGTGTATGGTTACGGGTGCTAAATGTCCTATTACTCAGCATCATCAAAAAATGACTAATTACTTAGTATTTTTACACAATTTTTAACTATGTTAATAATATCTATCTATATAAACAAAATTATAAATACTGCACAAGATGCACAAAAGTATTAGAACAAAATGTGCTTCATCTCTAAAGAAATTAGAGATAAATCAATGAAGTTGGATGAAAGTGACTTTTCTGAGTGTGTACAGAGCCAATCATTAATTACTGGTATGATACACTATTTGATATAATTGTATTGATTAATTGCTGGCATGGTGGGTAGCGTTGCTGCCTCATAGTTCCATGATCTCTGATTTGATGGGGGGGCGGGGGTTACTGTGTGTGAGAGAATGAGTTTGTGTGTATGCACGGTGCCCTGCGATGGACTGGGTGTATTCCCACCTCATGCACGGTGTTCCCAGGATAGAAACCACCCAGATCCACCGCCACCCTGACCAGGACAAATGCTGCATTCGCCTTACGTAGGAAGTGGGACGTTTGAGCCTGGAATTACGTACTTATTCAAGCTACAAAGTGTAGTGGGGGTGACAGATGCCTCTGTGTTTGTTCTTTTGTTAGCAGCAAGCTAGCCAGCTAACTGTGTTGAGTGACGTATGCAGTATTCTGTGTTAATTTGATGTAACTTGCTGAACTCCGAGGGAGTTGAGGAGAACTTCCTCAGTTCCTGAGTAGGAATCCCAAATTGAGGGTTGTGCTTTCTTTCAGTTTTCTTACTCTGAGGTTGGGAATTGAGTTATGTATGAGATTAGATTTGTGCCAAAAGCACTGAACATAACTTTTCAAGAAACGAACACAAATATACATTAAAAAAAATAATTTCCTCACCCATGTTTACACATCTCTGGCCCTAAAATCTACATAATCCTGTAGAGAAGGGTCTATACAATGACTGACAGGAGGCGCAACTAAACACAAACAAGCATTCTGGACCGTTTTCCAAATGTGTTTTCTCAGCCACATAACACACTTGTGCTTACACCTTTATATTTTATAATGGTTTACTTTTCTTCCATGATAAAAGCACACGACGCTGTAAGCGGTGAAGAGGTTAACGTAAAAGCGCGCGCGCCCTGAACGTCAGTGCCACGTCATAAAGTACCCGGAAGTGCGTCCCTGTAGTGTACGCGGAAGTAGCGAAATGGCGGAGGAGGTCGGAAACCTTAAATAAAAGGTAAATTCCCGTATTTGCTTTTGCGTTTCAAAATGTACGACATCTTAATTTCCGATTAAAGACGTAAACCATGAATCTTGTCCTTTTTTAAGCTAAATAAACGTGTTAGATTTTTTTTTTAAAGGGAAACTTACAGTAATAGAGGTTTTCTGTCGATATTTAGTCATTAGTGCCACGTTATGGATCGGGTCCAAACATTTCAATAAGGATGGAAATCATAAATATCATGAGTACGTCAGTAATATCGTGTATGATGTATTATATTCTGTTTAAGACGCAGATAATGCGCTATATGGGATTTTGTGCATCGCAGATACACTTAAAGGGTACGTCCCAAATCGACCTCAACCCTAGGCAGCGTTTAAATCTGCATATCTTTACTAGCTAGTGCTCTTACCCTAGTGCAGAATGCTGACTGCTGTTATTAAGGCTTTTGCGTGGCAAAGATAATTTGGCTATTAAGGTGTTTAGACGGTATTTGACACATATAGGTCCAGTAAACTAGTTATAATATTTATTTATTTAATATATAGGATATGTCAAAGATAAAACACGTTTGTGTGTGTGTGTGCACTCGATCAGATGTAATGTGGTTTAAGCCTTTTACATCCTTTGCTAATATTCTTTGATTTCTGAGGTTATGTTTAAGCTGTTGTTTTTAATATTTGTTTACTGTTGTTTATTTTTAGCAGTCAAATATAAAATGAAAACCCTATTTATAGTGGTTGTTTATGGAGTTGAATTGTCAAGCCTGAGATTAACGATAATGCTAGCACCACTTATAGTTTGTCTTTCACGTGTAAAAGTGAACCGCTGTTAAATATTGTAAATATATTTGTCTTTATTATTATTATTTTTATTTATTTATATATTTATTTTTATTTATTTTATTTTTTCTTATTAAAAAGACCAACTGAAACTTGACCTCCCATGTCAATGAAACTGCGGGGTTGGGGGGGGGATAAAATGGCCGACTTTAGTTAACTCTATGCTAGCTACAAGTGTGTGGTGGAAATTTTCCAGAATTTTGTTAACCGTTATTTAGACCTCTGAGATGTGTAAAAAAAAAAAAAAAAAAAAAAAACTAAACAAACAAAAAACACTAATTACGATTAGCTTTTGATTCATCTAATGGTGTATTTCTTTCATGCGGCTTCAATAAACGTTTATATTAGCTAGCTAATGGACATAAAGCTACCTACTTGCTAGCCTTGCTTCTGTTGCGGCGACTTTAAACAAAAGTGCTTTTGTATCGAATCAAGTGTTTACATGGTCACAGATTAATATAGTTGAATGCAATAGCTGGTGATGTAACAAAAAATATGCTAACTTTGTTTGCTTGAATGTCAACCTGAGGTACTACGCGCTCTTATTTATTTAGCCATTCACCCACTGCCATTTGAAACTGGTGTGTGTACACTCTTAAATAATTTAGCTGTTGTTGTTTTTTTTTTTTACCTGACTGGAAAATTCTGGTCGCTTAAAGCTCAGCTTTCTCAACACTGTTTGAGGGCAGACAAGTAGTTATGGACAGCTAGAAAATGGTCATTTAAAGCAAACTGAACTGAAAGTGTTGAACTAGCTTCTGATAGAAACTACTAATTGCATCCCCAGTGTGAAAATTAGCATGGTAGCTTTTCTAAGAAGTGGTAATCTGGTGTCTTTTTACATTTTCTACAGTTCATGTAGCGTAACCGGAGTCCTCAAGGATGACGTCAGGGAAATACCCATGGTCCGTATAATACTCGTCCGTTACACAAATATGTCACATCATGGCTTCCGTCAGCATTAGCAAGTGAGCCCGAATCAAACGGCTAGCTTGCTAGTTAAAATGGTGGAAAGACCGATTTGTGTGTGTTGGACGAATCCATGAACATTCTTAATTGTAACGTGTCCTTCTTCACAGAGCTCCTGGAGCGCAGAAGTGTTTCGTACGTAATTGTCGTACGTAATTCCTCATGAACTGAACGGTTTGTCGTGTGTGTTTGTGTGTGTCTGTGTGTGTGTGTGGGGCAGTTCTGCTCGATGAGTGAGCGATGCTAGGTTGAAGATGGGACATGCACTGTGTATCTGCTCTCGCAGTTCCATTACCATCGACAACAAGAGATACTACTTCATCCAGAAACTCGACGAGGGGTGAGACAAAATTAATTAAGGCACTTCATTTCTTGAATGAATTATTAACCAGGCAGCGTGAAGGCGTGTTCGTTGTTGTGGCATGGCTTTGAAGGATCGCTCAAAGTAGAGGCATCCCGCCTCTAAAAATTATTTGGATTTTAAGTTTCAAAACAGCTGATTTATATTGCTAAATAGTAATATGTGAAATCGCGTTAAATGATGTTTGCAAAAAGTATTTTTCAGTTTTTGGGGGGGTTTTCCCACAAACGTAAAAGTTTTCAAATTTAAAACTTGCATGTAAAAGTGGTACTCAAAAACTCGTAGCCGAGGAACCAATATGCTAAGCTAGCCAGTTAGCCAACATAACAATGAAGAGATTGTGATTGTCGTTTTGACCTACAATGAACTAGCCGGCTAGCTAAGTTGCCTAATGTTCGCGAAGAACTATGGAGCGGTGGTTGCTATTGTAATGTTATAGTTTGACTATTTAGCTTCTTTTAAGTAAACTGCTGACGAAAATGACGATGCAAATTGATACGTTGATTCCAAAATCCCTACGACGCAAGCTAGTTTATTAGCTTTTAACTAGCCAGCTAGGTAAGTTCGCTAATGCTAGTGATGTGTGTCATGCATAGTAGAGGGCTTTTTTTTTTTTTTTCCTTTCATTTTTTTGAATATCGTGCACAATCATAGATCCTGGTTACATGTATAAAGTCTGAGTGGTCTGGTTTCTCATGTTTCTCCACGGCATTCCTCCTTCAGCGGCTTTAGCTACGTCGATCTGGTAGAAGGAGCTCAGGACGGCCGTTTCTACGCTCTGAAACGAATCCTTTGTCATGACCGAGAGGGACGAAAGGAGGCGCAGACAGAGGTGGAGATGCACCGACTGTTCAACCACCCCAATATCCTGAGTCTGACGGGCCACGCCTTCACGGAGCGTGGAGGAAAGTGCGAGGCCTGGCTCCTCCTGCCCTACATCAGTGTATGCCACCTTCACCTGAAAGCTTGTACCAGCGATCCAGAGTTATCCAAATGCTTCAAAAATAAGAATATTTTATCACTAAATTCTCACTATCTAACCAAGTGCACTAATGGCATAATGCTAATTATAAAAAATAAAGCTAGTGTTAGCAGTTAGCATTGATGTTAATCCAGGTAGAAACCGAAAAATGAACAATGAAAGCTAACTGGAGAGTTACTGTAACCATAACTACAATAAAAAACTGTCTGTTAGCATAATGACATCTAGAGATGTAAAGGTAGTCAGGGTAACTAGCATACGGCTAACTAAAGAAATAAAGGTAGTCATGACAGAAAATTATTTAAATAAGAGGGAAAAAAGACCTTCTTAAACAACAATAAAAAAGGCTAAATATATATTTTTTTTTTTCAGAGAAACAAGACAGCAGGAAGTTTATTTTTAATGTTAGGATAAAAGGCTAAAGGTGACTCATTGCAAACCAAGTAAACCACCACGCGGTCAGTCAGTGCTCTCTGAAGATGATTATTTTAAAGAATATTGAATTATAAAAAAAAATTAACGACAGGGCAGAAAATTAGCCATTTTAGCTTATGTTCAATTTTTAAAGTTAGTGCATGTTTCTATGCTTAGCATTTCCACTAAGCTAGATATTCCTCGGATAGTTCAATGGCTAATAGTGGTTTCCTCTGAGGAGGAAAAGTTTTATCATCTAGCATGTTTAATTCAGACTAGTTGAGCTTTAACCTGTGTGTGTTTTTGTGTCCTGTTGCAGAAAGGAAGTCTGTGGTCCGTCCTGGAAAAGCTGAGAGGAAAAGGTAGCTCCATGCCTGAGAGACGGATCCTACACGTTTTCCGTGGCATTTGTGAAGGTCTAAAAGCCATCCATGACAAGGGATATGCACACAGGTAGTTTTTCACTGTTAGCTACAAGGCTAATGTAGCCACCAGGTAATGAGTCTACTCACCCAACATCTTTTTCTGTAAATATGTGTGATTTAAGCGGGAGCGTAAAAGGGTCCCCAGATTTATATGGCACATAATAGGATCCAGGAAACATAGGAATGACCCCGGTTAAGCTGTAGCCGCCTTGCAACAGAAGTTTGTATATGGGGTGGGGGAAAAGTCTGCCATTTTGTTTGCTAGCAGTTTAACAGTGACTCGGCATTTAAGCCTGTTCCAGAAATTGTGTGCTTGTTTCGCAAGCTTTATGAATGCCATTCAAGTTTTCTGATGTAATTTCAGGTGCTAAATCGGTTCCTAGCTTGCTAACCTGCCAAACATAAACGTATAAAAAAAAAAAAAAAAAAAAGTAAAAAGACGGTTGTACTACGTAATCCAGTGTGCTGTCTGTTGCTAACTGTGTTAGAAATTCAGCACTTGCTCTGCATTTTGCTTAGCTTAGCTTGCTAACCTGCCCCCAGGTGATTGCTAGCAGGGTAGCTAGCTAGCTAGCTAACTCGCCAACTATAAACGCTTCTACTTAAGAAGTCGACTCAGCCAGAGCAGTCGCGCTGTTTGCTGTTGTGTTTTTGTTTTGTTTTTTTTGTCCCCGCCCGAACGCAAATGAAGGGAATTTCAATAGCTGTAACCTGTAGCTGAATGCCGTGTGTAACATTATGGAGGCAGCCATGTTGGATAACTATCCAGCAGTCACTGGTTTCCACTGCGTGATATGTTATCACTTTGTATCAGTTTACAGCTAGTAGTTATGTTTACAATAGTCACATTTTAGAACACGCACCCCTAAGGCACCGCCTCATGAAATTTCAAAGTGGAATTGCAAAAGAAAGCTGGAATTTAAACCCGAATTAGTAAATATAAACTGCCTGGCGTTTGTTTGTTTGTACAAAATTGATGATTTATGCTAATTTCAGTGTGTGAAAGCCAATTCAATTGCTATACCTGATTGATTGTGATGATCAGGGACTTGAAGCCCACTAATGTGCTGCTGGAGGAGAACGACAAGCCGGTGCTGATGGACCTCGGGTCTATGAACAAAGCCCGGATCGAAGTGAAGGGCTCCAGAGAGGCCATGACCGTGCAGGTAGGAGGAATCGGCCGTCCTGCTAACTGATTACATGGTTTTTGTTTTTGTTCTCATATTCATTCTTGTTCTGTTTTGTTTTTTTCCCTCCTTGCTCAGGACTGGGCAGCTCAGAGATGTACCATCTCCTACAGAGCACCTGAGCTTTTTAACGTGGAGAGCCACTGTATCATTGACGAAAAGACAGATATTTGGGTGAGAAACCTACGTATGAAGCAGGGTTCTTTCCTGGAGCTATGAGGCTAATGTAGGTAACAAGTAATGGAAGCGAATAGCGACCAGTTAAGCGTGGTCTTCAATTCATAAACCATGAGTGGAGGAGATACTGGCTAGGTCCAGTATTTCTTCAGAGAACTCATCGTATGTTTATAGGTGCTGCTGTTATGTCAAGGAACACAGGGCATGGACATGGGTACTTAACCAAGGTACTGATAGTTCTGGATTAAAATTTGTAACCGTGCCATGCCTTTCCACACTGCTAATGTGATTTCAGACACATTACTGCACAAACATTAGATACTAACAGATGATGTAAATGTGTGGTGTGCACAGTGATGCTAAACTGGTAGCCATAAGCTTCTGTTTCCTGTTAGCTACATTAGCCTTGTTGCAAAAGGTGTCTAAACTGGACTTTAAGAACTATAGTAACTGAGTGAGTATCAGGTGTGAAATTTCTGTCTCGTACTGACTCTTGTTGACTGTGTGTGTGTGTTGTCAGTCATTAGGGTGTGTGCTGTACTGTATGATGATGCTGGAAGGACCGTACGATCTGGTGTTTCAGAAGGGAGACAGCGTCGCTCTGGCCGTCCAAAACCCGGTCGCCATTCCACAACCGTGCAGGTCAGAAATCCTGTCAGGTTAGCTTGGGTTAGCTAGCCAGTGCCATCAGTCAAGACAAAGAATCTTTATTCATTTTACAAATTGTCTCAGAAATCCTGTCACGTTAGCTAGCTAGCATCAGGAGTCGATATTACGAGTGTTTATTAATTATACATGTAGAAACCCTCTCAGATTAGCACAGGAATGCTAACTACGGGGCATTAGCAGAGAAGATTAACAACATTTTGTGAATGATATTTTAAAATCCTGCCAGGTGTTAGCCAGCTAGCTAGTATGACCATTTACTTGAAAATCCTGTCAGTTTAGCTCATTTTAGCGAGCGAGCATCAGCAGTCAAGATCTGAAAGGATTGTTTAAAGGTTTCAATTTTACATTCTGAATCCAATCAGAAATCCTGTCATGCTCTAACTAGCTGCTACTAGCAGTGAACATTTTTTTTAAAAATTATTTCAAATCCAGGTCAGGTTAACTCGAGCTAAACAGATAGCTAGTTTTAGTAGTTAATCATTTAAAACAATTGCATTTAAAAAATAAATAAATAAATAAAATCCCAGAAATCCTGTCAGGTTTCATTAGCAGTCATGATTATGATTCAGCTTTAAATTTTACATTATGAATCCTCTCATAAATCCTGTCATGTTACCTAGCGCTCTAGCATTATCAGTGGGTATTATGGGAGCGTGTCTATGTTCCCAGGGTCCTATGTTCCCTAGATTTATATAGCACATAATGGGAACCTGAATGGGAAACAGTATGGCATTTCTTCAGTTTAGTGTAAACATTTCACTGTTGTTCATTCATGGAGTCAAACTGTATGAATGTAGACTAACAACTATTTTTAGTGCAACCTAGTTCACTGTCCAAGTTTAATAACTTTCACAGATTCCAAGTGTGGGCGAAGGATGGATTTTTAAACTAACGTATGCCGCTATTCATTTAAATGTGTCTTAACAGTTAATACGGCTCTGGGAAAATGTAGTCCCGACTTCATAAAACCCTTTTGAAAAGTGTACTTAATGTGAATATTAAACTGCGGAGCATAGGACCGTGGGAACGTAGAAATGACCCCATTATTATGCACACTTTTGAGTGATTTTAAAAAAAAGAAATCCTGTCAGGTTAACTCATGTATATTAGCTAGCGTTATCGGTGAATATTATTAACGAATGACGAATCCTGTCAGGATACCTCGCGTTATGTTCACATTATCAGTGAAAATGAATGTTTATTCAATTTAAATGTATAAATCCTCTCAGAAATCCAGTCTAGTTACCAGTATTATAAAATGTTGTTGTTGTTATTATTATTATTATTATTTATTTATTTATTTATTTATTTATTTTACATAAAACATTCATTATATTATGAATTCTCTTAGCTAGCTAGTGTTAGCAGTGAAGATTATGAACATTTTAATCAATTATGTAATAATCCTGTCACGTTAAATCATGTTAGCTAACGTTAGCAGTGAAAATGATTCAATCCTTAAACTAATTTACAAGTAGGTTCATAAGGAAACATTTATATAGGCTCAGTGTAGTGGAAACCCAGTAAGTAAAATTAGCTTGGCTGCCATTGTGCTAATCAGCCTCATTTAGCTGTGTTTGTTCTGTAACAGTTACTCTGAAGGACTACAGACGCTCCTGAGCTCCATCATGGTGACGAACCCTCAGGAGCGGCCCAACATCGACTGGGTGCTCGAACGGGTCAGAAACCTGCAGAGCTCAGACGGAGGCGCGATCGAAACTGACAGAGTATGACGAAGGGAGCATGCTTTTTACCTTCGATCTAGACTGTTTTATTTTCTTACTTTTACCTCATTAAACGCATTGAAAATGCATTCTTCAAACACACATTCCCTCACACACACACACACACACACACACACACACACACAACTGCATCAGCCTTAGCACTAAAGCTAACAACTTTTCTGCACCTGCTGGAGTGTCGTGCTGGCAACAAGGGCGGAGTTTAGGTTAAATTTGATCAGCCAATCACCACTAGCCTTTTTCATCATTTCTTTGACTCAATGTACTGCTTAGCATAAAATAACGGTTCAGCACATTGAGCGACGCTAGCCATCTTATTTCAATTCAACTACGTGACATTAACCTTACTTCTGCCACTACCGTTAGAGAAACTGTGTAATTACCCGGAGTCTGAACTAATTGGCTAGAAGCTCGTTTAGACTAGGCTAATTATATATTTTGTGGTTAAGATCAATGGCTAGATAACATTAAATTAATTAACTATGGTATACTGTATGATGAGTATTATAGCATTATTTTTAACATTCTCTTGATAACAATTAAGCATAACTAGAGGTTGAATTATATAGCTAGACAGTTTCGTTAACAAACTAGATAATGTTAGGCTTATTATATTATAATATATTCTATTGCTAGCAAGCTTATTAAAAGTAGGCTAATTTTGATATTTGATGACTACGAACAGTATTTTATGCTAAACTGTACATCGAGTGACATTTATGATAATTAAGATAAAATAAGTCTTATTCTGAAAATTATAACTTTCTTTTTTTTATTTATTTATTATTTTTTTTTAATATCTGTAGGAAAAAAAAGTTAAAGTTGAAGTACATACGTAAACACCAGTAGTTACAGTGTGTACATGTGGAAGACGAACCTGGCTTATGAGTGAAAATTTGCATTTAATAAGGCCAGTGGTTTAAAAAAAAAAAAAATGGCAACGATTGTTGCATCTCAGACTGGAAGGATATGACGCGTTGCGTAGGTTTGAACTTGCTGATGTTAACTGACATCCCTGGAAGTCCCGCCCCCTTCCTTTCCCCCATCTCTTAGCCAGTGCATTAGTCTGAACTTGACATTCCTCGCTGTCTGACACGGTACATGGAAAATGTTGGACTTTGCGAACACTAAACATGTCTATAGTTAACGTCAGTTAGCTATATTTATTAGATTGTGACCTTTTTAACTCCCGTCCCCTTTCCGCATTATTCTGCTTTGGCGTTGTCTGGTTCGATCCCGTGATACCTTCAGTACATCGTCCCAGCCCTAGCGAGCATCGATCGACAGTACGCCTGTAGTACAGTATTAATTTGAAAAGTATAATGGAATCACTTGAATGCAAAAGGACACGGGAAGTACTAACTTGGAAGTAGAGTCCAATAGGAAATAAGAAGGCGGCGGGGCTGTGGTTACTTACTTACAGAAACAAAAGTAAGATACTGTTATATATCGGCTGCGTTTATCTTTTCTCTTCTTTTTTTTTTTTTTTTTTTGCGCAGATCCTTTTAAAAGGGTGTTTTCTGATGTTAAAATCACATCTGTTCTAGTTAGTAATAAATTATTCCTCAGTCAGAGAATTACCTCTGGAGACCAGGATAATAATATCGTGGTGCACAACTTGCTGTGTATAACCGTATATCGGCATATGCACACTTGTATTTGGGACCTGTGTTTTAATTTATGTCATTTTTATTGTTTTGGGTTTGTTTTGTTTTTTTCCAGCAGTTCTCAAAGCTTGATGTTAATTTGAGGAAGTAAATTTTACGAGGTTGTATTGTATTTTATTTTATTTGTATGTATTTTAACACAGACTCATGTCTGTAAATATGTCTCTTGTTTTTATTTCACACTGATTAAAAATAAGTAATTAAATTCAATAAATTTTTTTAAATGACTGGAGATCTCCGTGTAACCGATTTGATAACGCTTTCATTGTGGGATTAATCAGTACTGATTTCTGACCAGCAGATAGCGCCGAGCACTTGGCAAATCTGCTTTTACACCTCCACCGCGCGCCTCTACACAGAGCTGAACTGACACAAAATGTACAGTTTCCACTTCTTCTTTTAAATGCGATATAATTTACGATTTAGTTGAATCATTGTGAAGCACATTTATCATTTACATACACAATCGATTTACTTGGCTACATGGTCCCAAATGTATATGCATCGTCTGTAACACTCAACGTTACGTGTGTTTTAACAAAGTCTAGTTTATATTTATACAAACTAAAATGTATCGACTCTGCCAGTTTAAAAAAAAAAAAAAAAAAACGTTTGGCAAAGACGTTCGCTAAGAAAAATGTAGATATAAACGTTGTTCCAGCGTGTTGAAGAACATCTACGTGACATTAAATTGACAGTGCAGAATTGTTGCGTCCGCCAGGTTGAAATATTAGCCACGCAGTTATTTACACAAATTGCGCTAGTGACACAAAGGATTAAACACCCCTCTCTCTCTCTCTGATAACGTATTAGAACGTGGACAAGTTTTGCGGATGGATTATGAAAAACGTTTGAAACTGGAAGTTCCGCAACGTTGCACGCAAGTGTTAAGAGATAAAACTATGACGTGGCGTTCTTAAATAAATAATAATAAGAAGAAGAATTTCGCTTGCACCCACTCCTACCTAGCTAAATGTTATCACTGGCTACAGTTATATAATGTCCAACAACGAAGCTAGCTTTCTGGTGCTGGATTGATCCATAGCAGTGTTCTTATTTCTCATTTCTATTGACATTCAGTCTGTAAAATCCAGTCACACACACACACTGTATACTCTCTTTAGATACTTATAGTTTATGATGTCTGTAACAGAAACACACACACACACACACACACTGATTATGATTTCACACCATGATTTGAGTCTGAAGGCCTTGTCAGTTATTGTTCATTATGCAGAAACCGTCTTTATGGTCGGCCATCTTTATTGGCGGAGTGATGTCATGCAGCAAGGTCGAAGCAAGTCAATTATTCTGGTTGAAACACACACCGTTTTGATAAATAAAAGGCGCAGTGTGTCGATGCTAATTATATTAATGTGCAGGATGAAAATAAAATCAAATAAAGAATGTACCGTGCATCACAGCTTGCTGCGTAGCTGCAGAGTGCCCATGCTGACCCCTGTCCACCACCGATAGCTCCTACAATGGGCACGTGAGCATCAGAACTGGACCATGTATTAAACAAAAAGATGTACGGTATGAAATAAAACTGAATGTAAGACGTAGTGTGGTATGAAGTATAAAAGCAAACAAAATTAAATCAAGTACTTGTTTATTTTTTGAAATCATTTTTAAATATTTCAGTTGACATAGAAAATACCAAAATATTGTTAAATTAAGTCTTTTTAATTGTTTAATTGTTTAATTGTTAAATTAAGTTTTTTAACGCGAACGTTAGATTTGTTGATGATATGTAGAAGTTACTGGCCACCTGGATGAGAACGCATGGCTTTGAGAACGCATTTCATTAGCTCGAGATCCATCATTCATACATTTATATGCTAAACCTCCTGCTAGCTCTGACAGAGAAAACACCCTGCCTTTTCAATACACTTTATTACCTCAAAACTTGGCCCTTTTTTTTCCAAGACGGGTGTGAAATATGGCCTGCAACACACTTTTCTTTTTCTTTTTTTTTTTTAACCGCCCCATTAGCTTAAGTGACACGACAAGGCCGAGGCAAAATCTCGAGCAATATGGCCGATTACTTTAAAACATCCCGCAATCTGTTCATATTCCCGTAACGACGCGGACGGTTTCGGCTGATTGATTAAACTACAGGGTGTAAACGCTTCACAAGGCCACCAGATTTATGCGCCGAGAAACGTGTTTATTCGTTTTCACTAAGAAACGAGGCTTTGTTTGGGTAAACATGTGAGCGATGTACAGTCGGACAACGTTATTGCGTTTTAAAGTCACGTTGACTTTAGCGTGGCTGTGAAATTTCAGAACAAAATTCCAATAGTGTTTCATGCGAACATTAAGGGTTCATCAAAATATGAGGAACATATAGCGTTCTTGTAGACCTGACGCCGCTTATAGCCCGTCTACTACTAATCTACAGAATAAAAACAAAGCCATGATACGCAAAAGAAAAATGTATGAGCATAAAAAATACAAATAATAGGTATAAGATGAATACGAGTATTAGCCATAACATTAAAACCACCACCAGAACAGCTCTGAGTCATTGAAACATGGACTCCACAAGACCTCTGAAGGTGTGCTGTGGTTTCTGGCACCAAGACGTTAGCAGCAGATCCTTTAAGTCCTGTAAGTTGCGAGGTCGGGCCTCCATGGTTTGTCCAGAACATCCCACAGATCCTCGATCGAATTGAGATCTGGGGAATTTAGAGGCCGAGTCAACACCTTGAAGTCTTTGTCAGTGAGGCAGGACGCATTATCCTGCTAAAAGACGCCACTGTCATTAGGGAATCCTGCTACCATGAAGATGTGTACTTGGTCTGCAACAATGCTTATGAGTGTACATGAATGCCAGGACACAGGTTTCCCAGCAGAACATTGCCCAGAGCAGCACACTTCCTCCACCAGCTTGCCTTCTTCCCCAGGTAAGCGACATGCACACACACACGCACCCGGCCGTCCACATGATATAAAAGAAAACGTGATTCATCAGACCAGCCCACCTTCTTCCATTGCTCCATGGTTCAGTTATGATGCTCATCATGATGCGCTTTCGGCGGTGGACAGGGGATCAGCATGGGCTGATCAGAGCGACTGGTCTGCCCGATACACAGTAAACTGAGATCCACTGTGTGTTCTGACTCCTTTCTATCATAACCAGCATTATCTTTATCAGCAATTTGTGCTACTGGAGCTCTTCTGTGGGATCGGACCGGACGGTCTAGCCTTCGCTCCCCACGCACATCAATGTGCCTTGGGCGCACATGACCCTGTCGCTGGTTCACCAATTGTCCTTCCTTGGACCACTTTTGGTAGGTATTAACCACTGTATACCGGGAACATCCCACAAGACCTACCATTTTGGAGACGCTCTGACCTAGTCGTCTAGCCATCACAATTTCGCCCTTGTCAAAGTCATTCAGATCCTTACGCTTGGCCATTTTTCCTGCTTCCAACACGTCAACTTCAAGAACTGACTGCTGCCTTTTATTTTTATATATATATATATCCTACCCCTCGACAGGTGCCACTGTAACAAGATAAGCAATGTTTTTCACTTCACCTGTCAGTGGCTTTAATGTTATGGCTGACCAGTTTATAATCATATCTAGCTAAATCATTAGCCTTAGTTAGTAGCTAGTTTATGCTTGGCATCCATATTTCCCAGTCGATTAGCAACAGTTTTTCAACTTAAAAAAAAAAAAATCCTCCAGTCGTACTACAACGATTTTCTGCAAGTCGGCAAATCAGCTACTTAACACGCAAGCTAGTTATCACTTAACTCTTGGCCTTTGACGAGTCAGATTTAATGAGTTGCAGTTAAAATGCACTTAATCACTATATAAACGTGACGCCACGGCTTCCCCGCCAAAGACGTTATGCCGCGTCTCGTCACGTCCCGGATTTTCTTCGTCGCCCTCTTACATAGACTGTTTTTTTATTCGTCCTGCAAACGAAAAGGACTCTGTGACATCGAGGGCCGACAAGCTTTATTTCCCCTTCATTAACTTAACCATCGGCTCATAAGCAACGTAAATAATGGGTTTATTACGCGCCGCCGTTTTCCGTCCGTTCTTTAGCGTGCTAATCGGGCTAGGCGTCTACAGGACAGATCATGGAGAGAAATGGACGGAGTTGCAGCATCTGAGGGAGAAAATGGAAACGTTTTCCGTTAAAGGCTTCCATTTACATCCGATCCTCACTTTGAGAAACAACCTTGAAACGTAAAGGAAGGTGTTACTATTCAATCACCTCAGGAATCGACTCTTAGAACACAAACTCTTAGCATCGTATCTGCGGCTAGCTTTCCAAGGGTCGAGTCCTACCTTTACACATCGTTTTGCACGTCATCCGATTTGGTTGCTAGCATGCTAGCTAACCCACAACACTTTGCTAATACTAATACTAATTCATACTCGTGTGTGACTATATAAATGAGACCCCCACACAATGTGTTACAAAAATGATTCGTTTTATTTTACCTTGTTTACAACTTTTGTTTCTTTTGGTCTCTAGTTCAATAAATTAGACCTTAACACGTTTAAATAACATCCAGGTCGAAAAACCCAAAGAGAGCGTCAGTGCTATCTTGCGTTTTAGCACAGCATGCTGCGTGTTGCTGTGGATCTTCTGTTGATTATGAGTTTGGAATAAACATAGCTTAGCAAATGTTGCTAAACTATTATATTGTGTAATTTTATGCTAAGTGCTACGTCGAGCTGAAGAAACGATGTCATATGATGAACTTTGCGAGTGTACTGCACTTCTTTGTCCCGATTTCAAATGTTGCATAATTCGCTTCAGAATTTGAAATGTTTTCATAGACCTGCTGTTAATTGTGTAAACTGTAGCATTAGCACATATTATGTAGCATTTATAAAGCTCTGCTTTTGTAAATTAACAACAAGCAAAAAAATCTGAATCTTTATAAATAAATGACGCTACTTCCAAATATAATACTACGTGTTGTACTACATCTGTTTGAGAATTCAACAAAAAAAATTGCCAGCTAGCTAACATAACATAGCCTGACAGGATTTTTTTTTTTTTACATCGTATTAATAGCTAGCTAGCTGGTTAACAAAATCTGAAATGACGGAACATCTGGTTCTTAGCTGTAGCTTTTAGTTTCACAGATTAGCACCCAACATTGGTATTTTAAATTGATCTGAATTTCCGAGAAGGAAATTTCTGTTGTGTCAAGATTTTGTTTCCGTATCTGTGCTGCCCAATCCCACCGAATTGAAAAGTATTTATTTTTTTTTAATTAATGTTAGAAGTAAAAGCCTACATTATGTTTAGGGAGAACAAGTGGGCCTGTAACAGAACCTTATGGGACCGATGTACCATGGCCCGTAAATGCAAAACACAGTTCAGTCTGTTATCTAGTTATAGCCTAGCGACTTTAGCAGTTTCTGGAAATGCTGTTGTGTTTCTGGATTTCAGTGTTGCAGTTCTTTTTTGTTGTTGTTATTTATTAGCTTATTCCTAAATTCACTGTTAGATTTTTGGTTTTGCTTTCGAAGTTTCCTTTTGTGTTTTTAGCTTTGGTGTTGTGTGTTTGTTTTTTTTTATTTATTGTTTATTGTTCCATCCATCCATCTTCTATACCGCTTATCCTACTGTGCCTGATGCTCCCTGGGATAGGCGTTATAGAAAATGGATGGATGGATGGTTTTGTTGTTGTTTTCTTCTTTGTTGTTGTGTTTCTGTTGTTGCTGTCTCCAAATTCCCTGTTGTGTCACTGGTTTTGTTTGCTTTTCTGTTTTTGCTTTGTTATTGTGTTGTATTTGTGGTTTTGTTTTCGTCTTTCAGAATGAGCTATTTTGTGTTTTTTCGTTTCGCTGTTGCACTTTTTTGTATCGTTAATGTGTTGTGCATTTACCGGCCACTGTACACCATACACGGACTTAAAGCTACACTAACTGGCCTCGGTGGTGTTGTTGTTGTTGTTTGGTGTTTAGTGTGAAGCCTGTGTAAGAACTGGGAAATCTAAAGGCTACGCTTAGTGTTTAGCGAGTGTTCGGGTACTCCGGTGTAACATTAAAATCAGTTTGTGAAGCGTTCAGTATTTCACAGTATCTTTAGCCGATGCTTAAAATGCACCTCTTGTCAAGTCACCTCCACGTTTCCGAGGCTCATCCTTGTCTCTGATTGGTTCCTTATAACCCCGCCCCCATCTTCCTGTCCCCGCCTCTCGTTCCATCCACCTCGTCTTCGGAAGTGTATCGTACATTGACGTCCTTCTGCAAAAAGTCCGAACGATGCGTGTCTGTGTTGAAGCCGTTTTCGTCGTCCACCTCTTCTTCCTCCTCTACGTCCTGCTTCCCAAGCCCCGCCCCATCAGGCTCCGACGCTGGATTCTCATTGGTCAATTTGTGCTCTCGGGCCGCTTCCACTTGTTCCTTGGCTTTACGACTTCGTTTCCACTTCATCCTGCGGTTTTGGAACCAGATCTTCACCTACACACACACACACACACACACACAGAGAAGTTGAAGATCTGAGAACTTCTTATATTCACAATGTACTGGTTTAAGCACTAAGACATGCGTGTACACTCACCTGCGTCTCTGTTAGCATTAGCGACGTGGCGACTTCGAAGCGTTTGGGCCGTGAGAGATATTTGTTGAGTTTAAACTGTTTCTCCAGCTCGAGGAGCTGCTGGCTGGTGAATGCTGTGCGCGGCCTGCGACATTTACCCATCAACACCGACTGAGGAGACGCTGTGGACAGATTTATAGATAGTTATAATACAACATTAATATTACATTATACTGTATACCATAATAACATTATTTACGCCACAGCGCTGCTGAATTCTGGATTCCGATCGGTCAGAAAGTGTTCATTAATTCTCTATAACACATGCACGCTTGTTCTAACACATTATCGTTTCTATAGTAACCATGTATTTAACATTTATAGAAAGAGTCGCCAGTGTCAGGTAAAGTTGGAAATGGATTTTTTTTTTTAAAAGGATGGCATGTTGTGCTTGGTGGTATAAAAGGAGATATAAGAGGCATAAAACACCTCGGGACGTGCTTTTATAGGAAAAGAATCAACTTCAGGGTGGTAAGAGAAACTCTGCTTCGTTAAACTATACTTTTCTTTTAACAGCAGTGTTTATTACTAATTATTAAATATGATTTTCTTTTTATGATGTTACTAATGATTGTGCAAAGCTACAGATGTGTTTAGACACAAAAACAATCATGTACATACAGTACAGAAATTAAGTAATAATAATAATAATAATAATGACAATAATAATAATAAGAGGAGAATAACAATAATCATAATAATAATAATAATAATTGGAGAATAATAATAATGATAAAAGGAATAATAATAAGAAGAAATTTCTGCATTATATAATAAATATAACTGCATTATATAACTCTCACATGATGATGATGATGATGATTAAAGGAGTGCTGAATCAGTAAAACGTAATAACAGATTAAACGGCTGCTGTAATTCACCTCCAGATTATTTCCATATAATCATTATAACGTCAAAGACATCGAGGATCTCACTCTCTCTCTGTGTCTCTCTCTCTCGCTCACACACACACACACACACACACACACACACACACACAGACTCCAAGCTCATCAATAAAGATGAAGGCCTTATTCTTTATTATTATTATAATTATTCGGCTTTATTGTTGACGTGACGGCTATAAACGCCATTACCTTAATGAAAACTCCATGAACACACACACACAGTCGTTTATTGCCATATAAATAAATCTGATTTTAAAAGATTAAAAGTGTTTACCTCATTTTACGCATATGTCATTCTTAATTTTTTTATTTCCTTTTTTTTATCTTCCAGTGGTGACCTGTTTGTTTGCATTTTTTTAATACATAAAACACAACTTATTCATGTCAATAAATTATCGCTCTATTTACATAATTCTACAATCCAGCCCTGTTATCGCTTCCGAGTTAACTTCATCATGTTAACTGATTTATTTTTTTAATACTATTACGTATTAATTTTAATTAATATTTAATTAATTACTAACGTATTAACTTATAATTTTTGTAAAATATTAACACAGAAATGTCTTTTTGTACATTTTTGAACTTGGTTTTCTTTCCTTTTTTTCTTTCTTTTTTGTGTTTGAAATTATTATAAAAAATTTTATTATTTATTTACTTACTTATTTACATTTCTTGATCTTTTCTACTCATTGAAAAAACTAACTCTTACTCACTATAACGGATCTTGTTTTGTTTTTGTTTGTTTTTCCCCCCCTATTGCCTAATTGTAGTTTTGTATATTTTATTTAAATGAAATAATTTGCCTTGTAATGCGTTTGTTTTTATATATAAATAAAACGTGAATCAACTTACGTCCACTTTGAGCTGAAACGTAATGAATAAAGTGTTGGAGATTTAAATAATAAAGAAGAAAGAAGAAATGTGATGTTAAAGTTAATGAATTCGGAAGTGAATTTCAAAGAAAGACAAAAGGAATAGTACTAAATGGTAAATGGCGCACTTATATAGCGCCTTTATCCAAAGCGCTTTACACTGGTTCTCATTCACACACACACACCAGTGGTAGCAGAGCTGCCATGCAAGGCGCTAACTTGCCATCGGGAGCAACTTGGGGTTCAGTG
>JANDJT010000154.1:2468643-2478980 GCA_024331685.1 Stegophilus panzeri | reverse complement strand
GCGAGTGCATTTTTAAACAATAGCGTGGTGGCGAGTGCATTTTTAAACAATAGCGTGGTGGCGAGTGCATTTTTAAAATAAAAGCATGGTGGCAGGTGCATTTTTGAAATAAAAGCATGGTGGCGAGTGCATTTTTAAAATAAAAGCATGGTGGCAGGTGCATTTTTAAAATAAAAACATGGTGGCGAGTGCATTTTTGAAATAAAAGCATGGTGGCGGGTGCATTTTTAAACAATAGCGTGGTGGCGAGTGCATTTTTGAAATAAAAGCATGGTGGCGAGTACATTTTTAAAATAAAAGCATGGTGGCGAGTACATTTTTAAAATAAAAGCATGGTGGCGGGTGCATATTAAATCAAAGCATGTGTTTTCTGTGATCTATGGTTTATACTTTCTTTGCTTTCATACATTTTAGCCGCTGATGGACACAAAAATCTGAGGTCACTATCTAAAACTTTTTTTTTAAAAGAAATAATTAAATAACTACAGTAGTTTCTATTTATTATTTAAAAAAAATCATTCTTTCTATTTGCATCACATTTTTAGGTCCTTTTCCTGCCCTCTTTGTTCTGACGTCTCTCTCGGCTTGTTTGTTTTTCCAAACAGGTAACAGAGCGTCGTTAGGCTCGTTAGCCTTTACGGCTATATAATGAGCTGATACACTTTACAGTCCTCACACAACGGCTTCATTGTGCGTCGGCTGATGAATGGATCTTATCGCTTTTATCACTCTGAATGAGGCCTAATTACTTTTCGTCTTGAAGTGCCAGCTATTATCTTTTTTAATTGTCTTGTCCTTTGGGATGGGAGACGGTTTCTCCATTACATATTCAGTTCCTTGACATATTATGTAATTATGTAAAAAAAAAAAAAAAAAAAGTATTTTTGATTAAAAACCTTTCTCTTTTACTTTAATCTTGGAAAATATTGGTGGTTTAATGGTATTGTTGCAGATGATCGCATTTACACTCAGAGTTTACAGCTTAGGTTTATACAAACCACACCCGGTTTAAAAGTAAGAACAATGCTAGCATGGAGAACAGCTGGCATGTAGTATTAGCATAGTGAGTTGTTCTGTCTCTGTGCTTAAATGGGCTTTTGTGCTCACCATGTTCGTGAAAATGATTTCATATATAACCCTTTACTGTTATGCTAGTCACAAGTACTTCACCAATATGGCCGAATCTGTTGAAGTTGAGTTAGCGGTTGATGCTAAGCCAGTCCTTAATTTGTAAATATGCAGGTCCCGGAACAATAATAGGGTAAAGTTTTCCACTGTCACTGTGTTGTATAAAAAGACTTAATGGCTAAGTAAAAGCTATCTAATGCATCAGCCTCAGTGTCATAATGCTCTGTGGCCATATTTTCCTCTTGCCCAGCAAGAGCGTTCTCACAGCTTTAACAGTCAGGGGATTGAATGTTCACCTTACCATGTGGAATAAAAGAATGAATGAATCAATAAATCAATACGTTAGCATGTATTAGTGTTGTTAGACAATTTGAAATATTTATTTACTTCATACAATGCAGTTGTGCTTTGCGGTGTAAGAAAGATAATATTGAATTTTGAATTCCACAACCATCGAGAAAAACACACTACGAACAACATCGTAAAATAACATACAGAATATCTAAAAGCTTTCAAGTGTTTCAGGAGCTATTTCTTAAAATGTCCGACTTTCTTTTAAAAGCAATACGACTCCAGTGCTGTTCGTTAAATTTAGCGACTCGAATCAAATTAAAGTTTAGTGCCATCCAGGAAGTTTACGGTGTTTCGTCTTATCGGCTGATTTTCCCATGAACGGCAACCTTTGCTAATACTTTTCATTCAGAACAATGTTTTTATGAGTGCACGACGTAATTATAAGTATACAATGAAACTACTGTAGCACAGGGATTTATCACCCGCTGTTCACTCATTATGCCTCCAATCAGCGGCGTAATGTATCTTTGAACACCTTTGATGTGTGGCTCGTTATCAGTTCACGGCGTGATTGAGAAGTTATCACGGTCATGTGCACAACACACATCCAACGGTTGAACCGAACATCCGCCTCTGGTTTATTCAGACCTCTATGGCAGAGTCCAGTGCCAATATCTTGCAGGAAAACCTGGAATTAACACAATTTTTTTTTTTTAATGTTGTCATCAAGATTTTAAAATGCTTCACTAATATAATGTCCAAAACAGCATGTTCTTATTGGGTAAAAGTCAGGGGCGTGGCCATTGTCTGGGGAAATGGTAATAAAGTAGAGCTTACACTGTTAGTAGTTATCTAACGAAATTTGCAGTTAGCTAAAGCTACAGTACAACTACATTGAAGCTACATTCATGAGAAATAAAAGCTAATCGAAAAAAGCTGCCTGTCCATTAGTTCTTGTAAATTGTTTGCTGTTGTAAACAATTTCTAATTAAAAAACAACTAATCTGACATAAACAGTTCCTGTAAAATGTTTCTTCTTGTAAGCAGTCTGTTGTGGTAATCAGTTTGTTTCTGTAAACAATTTGTCCTCGTAAAGAGATTGTTCTTGTAAACAATTCTTCTCATCAACAGTTTGATCTCATAAACAATTTGTTCTCATGTAAAAAAGTTTGTTATTGTAAACAGTTTGTTCATGTAAACTCTTTGTTCCCGTAAGAATTTTCTTCTAGTTAAGTTTGTGGTCGTAAAGAGTTTGTTCACCTAAACAATTTGTCTCGTAAACAGTTTGTTTTAACAACGTTTGTTCCTGTAAACAATTTGTTCCTGTAAACAATGTCCTCATAAACTCTTTGTTCCTGTAAACAATTTGTCCTCATAAACACTTTGTTGCTGTAAACAATTTGTCCTCATAAACACTTTGTTGCTGTAAACAATTTGTCCTCGTAAACACTTTGTTCCTGTAAACAATTTGTCCTCGTAAATACTTTAATTTATTTCTGTGAAAAAGTTAACAATTGTGACAGTGAGCTGTCACAAACAGTTTGCTTCTGTAAGCAGTTTATCCTTGTAAACAGATTATACGCATAAACAAATTGTTCTCGTAAACGATTTGTTCTCGTAAATAATTTGTTCTCATAAAGTTTGTTCCTGTAAACAGTTTATCTTTGTAAACACTTTGTTCTTGTAAACAGTTCATCATAGAAAGTGTGTTTTTGTAAACAGTCTGTTCTCATTAGCAGGCAGTTATGTCCTTGACTTTCCAAAGTAACAGATAAGAAACAGCAACAAAAACTGGTGAATAAAAAATATATAGTGTATATATACTATATAAAAATGTGATCTCAGTGATTTTGACGGTGGCATGGTTGCTGGTGCCAGACGGGCTGCTTTGAGTATTTCAGAACCTGCTGGTCTCCTAGGATTTTCACGCACAATGGTCGCAAGAGTTAACACAGAATGGTGCGAAAAACAAAAAAACATCCAGTGAGTGTCAGTTCTGCAGGCAGAAACAGCTTGTGGATGAGACAGGTCAGACTTTATTGAGCTGACAAGAAGGCTATGGTAACTGAGAAAAACACTCTTTACAATCGTGGTGAGCAGAAAAGCATCGCAGAACACACAACATGTCAAACCTTGAGGTGGATGAGCTACAACAGCAGAAAACCACATCTGGGTTTCGCTCCTGTCAGCCAAGAACAGAAATCTAAGGCTACAGTGGGAACCCTTACAGTTTGGTCTTATTTATTCTCCTTGGAGCTCTCTCATCAACAAGGACTGTTTTCTTATTTCCTATCTATGTCTTCCTCCTTTCTCTCTCTCTCTCTCTCTCTCTCTCTCTCTCTCTCTCTCTGTCTCACACACAGACATCGCAATCAGCTAATTCTTTTTCTCCCCTATCCATCCTCACACCTAATCTGCTCTAATGAAGTCCTGATCCACCAAATTAGACCCAATCACTTCAAGCCAGGGGATAAATATGGCGGCTGTCACTGCCAGCACACAGCGTTATTAGCCTGATGCTAATACATAAGATCTAAGGTTGAAGCAAAGACTGGTAACTTTGTTAATCAAACAGCTACACTTAGCGTTTTCTTTCTGTCACAATTATTTTCACTTCATTTTTTTTATTTATTTATTTATTTATTTTTTACCAGGGATGTTTACAAACTAACAAAGTTACAGACATGTATTTTCAGTTTTCCATATATCTTCCAAGTTCACAAACAAATCTGTAGTAGTTAGCAAGCTCTTGCTATGTGTATTTTCCATCGATGATTACAACCAAAACAGCTATCAGTTAGCAAGCTGCTTTCTGTAATCTCGAAATATACCACAACAGCAAGTACATCTGTACCTGTAGCTAGCACTTTCAGTTTTTTTTTCCTTGACAGCAAATGCTACAAAAACAAACAAACAATCAAACTACCAAACAGTTTGTAATGTCTGCTAGCTTTTAACAAGAGCTTCAAACTATTTCACTCAGTGTTGTTTCAAGTTTGATTGAAAAACGTTCTCACAGTAATGTTTAAACAGTTAGCATTTAGCAACCACGCTCTGTAATAGTTGTATTTTAGTTCAAAACAGCAATATTTTGACTTAACATTTTGCTGTTTAAACCTCTTATAATTTTTAAACAGCAAAACTGATTTCAACTTTTTGAACAACTAGTGGGTGCCCTAATTTGTGGTATACTACTGGGTGGAATATATATAGTACTGAAGGTCTTTAATTGGTGCGAATTGGAGACATATTCCTATTAGCTTAAACATATTCACAGTATACTTCATCTCCGAGCATCTTTGAAAGCTCAGAAGTTTTAAAGCTCCACATTGGTGGTACTGCCTCACGGGTTCAGAGTCCATGGTTCGATCCTCAGCTTGGTTACTGGCTGTGTGGAAGCTTAACCTCTTGTTTGTGTAGGATTCCTCAAGGTTCTCTGTAGAATTAGAATTTCTGTGATGGTTTCTATTGTTTTGGGAGGGGTTTTTCCAGCAGGGTGGTGTCCCATCCTGGATGCATTCCCACTTCATAAGTATTCCCAGGAAAGGCTCTGGAACCACTGCAAAAATGTTCACATAGACGGGATATTTTCGAAAACATTGTTTGTGTGGATGGAGATCTTTTCAAAAACACTGTCCTCGTGGACGGATATATTTTCAAAACAATTGTGGATGGAGATACCTTCGACAAAGCTTTCTTGTGGATGGAGGTTTTTTTTGTTTTTTAAAACATTCCTGTGGATGAAGATATTTTTGAAAATGTTTGTGTGGGCGGAGATATTTTTTAAAAAGTTGTTTGTGTTCACAGAGATGGAGATATTTCCAAAAACGTTTGCAAAATTTTTTTTTGTTTGTTTTAAATGGAGTGCTAATTTAAAAAAAATATGTGTGGATGGGGCATTAGAAAAGAGCGGGGCCATAAATGTCATGTCCACGACACCAATACACTGTGTTGAATATTGCAATAAATTTCAGAACTGATTATTGATACAAACCTACACTAGACTCTTGACGTTTACTACATTTTACATAGAAATGTTAAATATTTAACTTCTTTTTATTTTTGGTTTCTTGCATCTTTCCCAAAGTCACCTGGACCGTCTCGAAGTTTGGGGTTGTTAAGTCGTGATTAACGCTCCCTGACAGATTAATTCGAAATTCATCCATCAAATCTTACGATTCGTATGATTTTTTTATGGATCGTCAGACGTGTTTGTGTGTGAGCGAGCTGTGCTTTATGCAGACTTTCTCTGCTACCTCAGCGTTTTTTTTTTCTCGTCCTCGACCGAAACAGAGTCGTGATGCATTTAAGAGCGTCGGTAACGGCCCACCTATGCCGACCCGCAGGCAAATAAAAAGTTATTGATACTCCCACCTTACCCTTCCAAATAAGACTTATTGTTGCTGCACTTTTATCTAATCACTTGGCGAAACAGAAATAGGTGGACGGGAAAAAATTAAAACCCACGGTAGGGAAAGGGGAGGGAGGTGGTGTGAAGGGGTCAGTCCTCACCCTGCTACCATGGGTTCACCTTTGAGAGATGAAATTAGCCCAAAAGCTGTTACAAATCAATGAAATCGATGCAATCAGCTGTAACTGACAGGAGTGGCGCTCACCTTCCTAACTTGCCTCGCCTTAATCGTCCCAGAGAGCCTCGTTTACACAGGTTGCTTGTGCACTTTAATTAAATTAACAAAAAGGAACAGGTTTCCAAAGGGAAAAAAAAGAATGAATGAGAGCACTGGCCTGGCACTCGCGCAGCAATTCGGCTTGATTACTGTAATATTCCCTAATGAATTGTTTACGCATCTGAGGCAAAATATACAAATTTGTCATTTTAAACAATTCTTCTGCCAGACAGCATTGGGTAAAAAGTTTGTGTGAGCGGTGGGAAGGTTATTCACAAGTTTGGCCATTCACAACGGATTAGAAAGTGTGCACAGATGTCTGACGCATCCAACATGCCTCCATGTTTGACTGACATCCTCCTTTAGACTTCTTGTGGCTGTCTAATTTTGGGCGTTTTTCACACTTTGGCTAATATAATTGTGTCCACACCCAGGACTGATTCTGGGCTCGTTTTGTACTTTGTACCTATGGGCCTTTACCGCTTTTCTTCTGCGTTATGGGTAAAACTAGCAGGTTTCTGTTGGATGACGTAGGTGATCTAGCAGGAGTATATTTATTTAGTGATCATATTACAAAGGTATATAGGAGCACCACCATGAAGACATTTGAAAAATTAGCAACAGGATTTTAAAATCAATTCTGTGAGACACTTCACACAGTGAAGTGATTTACGTGCCGGAGTGATATGATTCTTCAGTCTAGTACGGGTCAGCATTCCTGCAGCTGCATTCTGAACTCTTTGTAAGTGTTTAATGGAGCGCTTTGGTAAGCCAACCGAAGCATTGTTGCAGTAGTCGAGTCTAGATGTAACAAATGCATGTATGAGTTTCTCACTATCTGTGGAGGAGTGAGCGTCACGTACTTTAGAGATGTTACGAAGGTGATAGTGTGCAGTTTTACGAACATTGCTAATATGTTTTTTATCAAACACGATCCCTAAATTCTTAACGCAGTCTTTAGCCTTGAGAGACGAGGAGTCTAGAGATGGCATAATTAATGTTCTCTGTGCATCATTTCCGATAATAA
Source organism: Stegophilus panzeri (assembly GCA_024331685.1). NCBI lineage: Eukaryota > Metazoa > Chordata > Actinopteri > Siluriformes > Trichomycteridae > Stegophilus > Stegophilus panzeri. The sequence continues at coordinate 2,471,903 of JANDJT010000154.1, read as the reverse complement.
GTAACTCTGTCTTGTCTTTATTTAGCTGCAGAAAGTTCTGTGACGTCCGAAAGTTTATGCTCTCTGTGCAGTTTACAAGCGTGCTAATCGGCTTGTGGGCGACCTGAGGAAACCTTGAGGAACCCGTGAGAAACCCTGGAGGAAATTTATCAATTTAACAAGGCATTTATTCTCATTAATTAGTAAGGGGGCACGGTGGTTTAGTAGTTAGCGTATTTTGCCTCGCACCTTCGGGGTTGGGGTTTGAACCCTGTGCGTGTGCAGTTTGCATGTTCTCCCCATGCTTTGGGGTTTTCCTCCAACACTCCAAAGACATGCACTGTAGGCTGATTGGCATTTCCAAATTGTCCGTAGTGTATGAATGTGTGTGTGTGATTGTGCCCTGCGACGGGTTGGCACGCCGTCCAGGGTGTCCCACAGTTCCCTGGGATAGGCTCCAGGCTCCCTGTGACCCTGTGTAGGATAAGTGGTGTAGAAAATGGATGGATTTATTACAATTATTTATTTGTAATCACATAATCCCATTTTGAACAACTTTTGAATATTAAGAACAAAGAGTAAGGTGAGAAACTATTAACTTGCAGTGTTTTGTGATTAGAATTTAACTACTGCATTGTTCTTCTTCTTCTTCCTCTTATTATTATTATTATTATTATTATTATTATTATTATTATTATTATTAATGTTGTTAAAGTATTTACCTATTTACTGATTTATCATAGCAAGGGTGCCATCTGTAGGGCACTTGAATAAGTGACGCTGTCCTGCAGGGGTGTGTACTACACCTTTCCAACTCAGTGACGCCATCTTGTGACCATCTTGCATTAAGTGGCGCCATCTTGAAAGACTAGTAGTTGAAAAACTTCTTTTCCCAGAACACAATTCGGCGGATCTACTTTGTACATCCACGTGGTTTTTAGTTGGCGCGGTTTGTGTTGCCAAGCTCTCACCAAGTTCACAACATTTTCACGCTTTCTGCAGGTTTAAAACCGGATCTCAGCACCATGTCCACTGAACTGGGTAACAACGACCTTTTAATTTTACTTTATTTATGTGGCACGAGCGTTTCTGTTGTTCAGGTATGGCGGATTTTAGGGATTAGTGACTTTTTTTTTTTTTTGGTTATACTTTTCTATGCATCACCATGCTGCTGGTTAGTGCTCACCAGGCCACCAGGAAATTAATGAGTTAATGAATGCATCGGCTGTGTGGTGTGACTTTTTAATTGTTGATTTACAAACAGTTGCATATTGAATTAGCTGAGAGTCACTGCGCGTGCAGAGACAGTAGTTGCTTAAGGTTGTTGATGTTGTTGCAACAAGTTATAAAACCTAATGAATTTATGGTTGTAACCAGAAATTTAAACTTAAGTGAAAATATAATGTATCAAAATCTTAATTAGCAGTTGAAGTATCCAGCCAAAACAACAACAATTTAAAAAATAAACGATTTTAGTGAGAGGTGCTACTTTTAAATGTACTCAAGTACTTGTAAATGTTTATTAACTGATTAAAATTAAGTCAGGTTTTCACATGAAATGTAGCAGTTACTTCTCTAAAACTTGCAGAAGTTGCCATTTTCAGAATTTGACTTGTTCCCAAACCAATTATTGTAGCTATAGTGGACTCTGCTAGTCAAAGAAAACAGGCTGACTTAGTTAAATATAGTTAATGTTGGATAATTATCTACATTTAAAATGCTCAAAATGTTTTTTCCACATCCGTGTCTTCTAGAGAGGTGAAGACGACGACATGCCTAAACAAGTTTTAAACAAAATTTTGCTTATTGAGCCCGTTGAGGATGAAGGCTCCTGGCCCTACCTCACTACAAGTTCAACACTGCACTGTCCATTGGATTATCCTTATTTTCAGTCAGGTTTTCATATGAAATGTAGCAGTTAATTCTTTAAAACTGGCTGAAGTTGCGATTTTCACAATTAGCTAGAATTTGACTTGTTCCCAAGCCAGTTATGGTAGCTATTGGACTCTGCTAGGCAAAGAAAACTCTAACTTGGTTAGAAAATTAGCTAAATTTACCTCAAAATGCTTTTCAAATTCATGTCTTCTAGAGAGGTGAAGACGACGACCATGTGCATAAACAAGTTTTAAACAAGATTTTGCTTATTGAACCTGTTGTAGTGATGTATGGCCAGGAGCCCTCATACTCAAGTATACTGTGTATTATCCTTATCTTCAGACGCACACTGATAGCTACAGCGTTAACTGATGCGTGGTTTCTGTTCGCGGTTGCTACATTTAATTCAATTTGATCAGTCCCTCCAAGATTTTGCAATCGGAGAAATTTGCACAAATCGGTTTTTCAGAATGACCTCAGATTCTCCGCAGGATCGATTCAAGGCACAAAACGTGCATTCAACCAAAGCCCTCTTCGATTCACATGCTTTGAACAGAGTACAGCTGAAAGGCCTCATTTGTCAACAAACATCACTGCGAAAGCGTGCCATTACAGTTTCGCCAATTCAAGTAGTTTTCCTCAAAGTAAAACTGCGAATTGCATCGCAAATTTTGAAAAAAGCTGTAGCAAAATCAAGCATTTTTGGCCACAACTGTCACAAAAAGACTGCGATATCCTGTACAGACTGGTTACTTTTTGAAGTATTAATTAAAAAGTATTAATACACCAAAATAATACTTAAGTATAGTAACGAAGTACAACTACTCAAGTTTTCTCATTCTGTGTGACTTTAGAAGAGGAATAAATCATTTCACGACATGATGTTATAACAAAATAATCGACTTTGGCGTGGTAACATTCCACTGTTCCTTCTGTGTGTCTCAGCTCTCCTGAGCGTGTCCGATAAGACTGGGCTGCTGGACTTTGCGAAGCGGCTGGTGTCGGTCGGGTTGTCACTGGTGGCGTCTGGCGGCACGGCCAAAGCTCTTCGAGATGCAGGACTCTCAGTGAGGTGAATAACTGTGCATGTAGGACACTGATTATTATTGCCATTTAATAAATTCTATGACCGAACACCATGAATGTGAATGACGTGACCTCCGCTCCCATGTGTTTTCAGAGACGTGTCTGAGCTCACTGGTTTCCCCGAGATGCTCGGCGGTCGGGTTAAAACCCTTCACCCCGCCGTTCATGGAGGAATCCTGGCCAGAAACACTCCGTCTGACCAGGCCGACATGGAAAATCTCGGCTTTAATCTCGTGAGGTAAGATGAGGGTTAGCATAACTATGCTGAGCTGTCGTTATTTGCTAGCTACATACAAGTTCAGTAGAAAACCTTTTTATAT
>JANDJT010000154.1:2457230-2468543 GCA_024331685.1 Stegophilus panzeri | reverse complement strand
GGCTGGATGGATGGATAGATCGATGTATGGATATATGTATGTATGGATGGATGAATGGATAGACTTATGGATGGATGGATGGATGAATAGATAGATGTATGGATAGATGAATGGATAAATAGATGGCTAGATTGATACAGATAGATGGATGGATAGATGTATGGATGAATAGATGGATGGATGGATAGATAGATAGATGGATGGATGAATGGATAGATAGATGTATGGCTGGATGGATAGATGTATGGATGTATGGCTGGATGGATGAATGGATGTATGTATGGATGAATATATAGATGGATGGATGGATAGACAGATATATAGATGGATGGATGAATGGATAGATGAATGGATGTATGGCTGGATGGATAGATGGATGGATGGATAGACAGATAGATGGATGGATGAATGGATAGATAGATGTATGGATGTATGGCTAGCTGGATGGATGGATAGATAGATGTATGGATGTATGGCTGGATGGATGAATGGATTGATGAATATATAGATGGATAGATATATAGATGGATGGATGGATGGATGGATAGATGAATGGATGTATGGATGGATGAATGGATAGACAGAGATGGATGGATGGATAGACATATAGATGTATGGATGTATGGCTGGATGTATGGCTGGATGGATGCATGGATGGATGGATGAATGGATAGATAGATGAATGGATGTATGGCTGGATGGATGAATGGATGTATGTATGTATGTATGGATGGATGAATGGATAGATGAATGGATGTATGTATGGATGAATATATAGATGGATGGATGTATAGGCATATAGATGGATGGATGGATGAATGGCTGGATGGATGGATGAATGGATAGATGAATGGATGTATGGCTGGATGGATGCATGGATGGATGGATGAATGGATGTATGGCTGGATGGATGGATGTATGGATGAATATATAGATGGATGTATGGATAGATAGACATATAGATGGATGGATGGATGGATGGATGAATGGATGGATAAATAGATACTTTATTAATCCCAGGAGGGAAATTCAGGAATGAATGTCATTTTTCTGGACAATGACATCATGTTGGTGGGTGGTGGTCAGAAAAACTTCAGCATTTTAAAGTCCAATGTGTTTTTTTTTCTTTATTAATGTTTACAAACAATAAATTCACCACTTAAATCAAAGCAAACGTGGCAGAAATAAAGAGACAAAAATAGAGTTGTAATTCTGGTGAAAGAAAACGCCCCCCAGTGGCATTAGAAGAGAGCAGCATGGATCATCTCCGCCTTCACCTGGCGACCGCAGGGCGTGGCATCATCTGCCCACCTTGCCCAGCCGGTGGTCGGTTTTGGGGTCGGCGATGATGGCCTGGACGGCCACGATGGCCTCGTTGATGCGGGTCTGAAGATCCCGAAGTTCTTCGATGTGAAGCAGCCGAAGGATTCGTGCCGCCTCGTTCAGGGTGGCATCTACAGTGGGTAAAAATAATTAATTTAGCCCAGCTTGCTTCATGAATTAACATCATGTGATGCCACAGGACACATGCCACATAAATTAAATTATCCGCTTCCTCGGAATTAGCTCAGGGTAGGTTGAGACGAGAGATGTTGTGTTTATGGCATATGCATTTTGTGGCATATATGTTTGTTCTAGAGTGGTCGTGTGCAACCTTTATCCTTTCGTGAAGACTGTCACGTCCCCGACTGTGACAGTGGCTGACGCAGTGGAGCAGATTGACATCGGTGAGCTGGACCGCGAGATCCATTCTCAGAATATACGGAAAACATATTAAATGATTAATCACTTCCTGTGCAGGCGGCGTTACTCTCCTCCGTGCTGCGGCTAAGAATCATGCCCGCGTGACGGTGGTCTGTGACCCAGCTGACTACGAGCTGGTGGCGAAGGAGATGGCGACTTCGAGCGAGAGTGACACGTCAGTTGACACACGCAAAACTCTCGCGCTTAAGGTGAGAAACCTCCATAAACATCACTGGATTATTATTGTTCAGTAGGCCCTGCCCACTTGGTGCTCCGTTTGCTAGTCGACGCCCCTCAGCATTCTATTCAATAGGCACCATTCTCTCAGCACGCTTGGTTTGTTAGGTTCTGTCCCCTCAGTGCTCTGTTTATGAAGCTCCACCCTCTCAGTGCGCTATTTATAAATCTCCACCCTCTCAGTGCTCTGTTTATGAAGCTCCACCCCCTCAGAGCTCTATTTATAAATCTCCACCCCCTCAGCACACTGTTTACTAAGCTCCACCCCCTCAGCGCTGTTTATGAACCTCTGCTCTCCAGTGTGCTGTTCATTAGGCTCTTCCCCCTGCACAGTTTATTGGCTCCACCCCCTCGGCGGTCTGTACACTAAGCTCTACCCCCTCGGCGGTCTGTACACTAAGCACTGTTTCCTCAGCACTCAGGCCCTGCCCCTATCGTTGCCCTTTTTACTAGGCACCGCCCCCTCCGCCCTCTGTTCATTCGCTAAATTGATCTTAAATTGACTAAGCAAGCACTAATTAAAAGAAACCACACCAGTGATCCACGTGACTGCTGTTATAGTCGCACCTTCAAAACGTTCAAGACGGTGTACAAAACAGGAGCACAAACTCTTTAGGACCCTGAAGATGCTACTTTCCCAGGAATCTTCTAGTGCATATGGCAGCACATCAGTATAACTGCTTTTTAGTGGCATTTGTAACACTGAACATTTCTACGCTGGATATTTGATGCATGTAAACCTCTTGTTCTGCAGGTGTATCTACTGACCAGTGCATCAGCTCTGTGTGGTTGTTGTGCAACATGCGGTTCCCTCACGTGCAGTTCTTAAGCAACACGCGCTGAAATCTACCTAGCGAGCAAATCGAGGCCACTTCTTATCTTAACAGGCATTGATTTGAGTTAGTGAAATCTTCACTTTGCTCGAGTAAGGCGATGTAACAAAATGGAGAGTCCAAAAGTCCACTGTGCAGAACTGAGTTGGAATCTGTTGGAAAATATGGATTTCCTGTTCACCTGCTACTTGTTGTGAACAAAATGAAATAGTTTACCTCATGTTTGTGAGGTGAAGTCTCCACTAAGTGGACATGCGTTGCTTGTGAGGTGAAACTAATCTGTGGAACTAATCTGGGTTCTTTGTAGTCAGATATGTAGGGTGTCGTGTCGGAATGTAGCGGTGGTTTGAGACGTGGCATTTCTGTTGGTTTTTAGTTAACTGGTGAAACACTTTGTTGGTCATGCACAAGGACTTTTGGACCCTGGCGTGCTTGGAATTCTCCGATCGCTACAGCGTCAAAGTCCAGGTGGAGAAAGTCAGAGTGTTTATCATCGGCGTTTGTTCTCTTTGCCGCTCGCTCCTTTCTGACCTTTTTGTGTGTGTAATCACTGACGAGCAAAGAATCTCAATCAAGCGTGGGGATAAACTTCACCATAACAGTAACGCACATTCCTTAAAAAAAACTGTTCGTGTGGAGCGTTCGCTGTTACTATAGAGACGATAATGCGTCAGAATGAGCGCCCTAAATATAAGGCTGAGATTTGCAGCTGCACTACTGTCCGAGCTGCTGTTACAGAAAAGTAATCAACAACAAATTGTAGTATAATGTAATCTAATCAATGCTTAATTTTGCACAAGTTTGTGGTATTTCAGATATTTTCTTTAGTGATTGTGTTATGGTGTGTGTGGTTCTCTCTCTCTCCCTCTCTCCCTCCCTCCTCCAGGCGTTCACACACACCGCTCAGTACGACGATGCGATCGCTGATTATTTCCGGCGCGAGTTCAGCAGCGGAGTTTCTCAGCTGTCGCTGCGTTACGGCATGAACCCACACCAGAGTCCTGCACAAATTTACACACTGAAGCCTGCGCTGCCAATAAAGGGTTAATACGCGCAGACATACACACATGTCTATACAAGCTTTGTGATTTAAAAAAAAAAGATGCACTACTACCACCTCATTAGTTTTTATTTATTTAATTAAATTAGATATTGACTGTACTATGTTCATGAGAAATTGATCGTGTGTGTTTCAGTGCTGAATGGTGCTCCAGGCTTCATTAATCTGTGTGACTCTCTGAACGCATGGCAGCTGGTTAAAGAGCTGAAGAGCGCACTGCTACTGCCTGCTGCTGCGTCGTTTAAACACGTCAGTCCTGCTGGTAAGTCTCTCTCTCTTACACACACATACACACACACACACTTTGCCCTTTCATCCACAAATTCTTGACATTAACTTTTATTTATTTATCTACCCATCTACATATCCATTTATTCTACTTCATGTACTCCTCTTGTTGTTGTTATTAAGATACGTGAAGCCAACCTCATCATCTTCCTTCTGCTGCTCATGTGCAGTGCAGTGCAGCGTAGCGTAACGCACTCTGAGGAAAGCGCTGTCTGCCCTCTTCCACATACACTAGCCCACAGACGCCCATGATTGTCTTGCTGTGATTGACGGGGCAATTTTTTTTTTTTCCCTATAAAATTGATTCTTTTCACGTGTGTGTGTTTCAGGTGCGGCTGTCGGTGTTGCGCTTAGCGAGGAGGAGGCAAAAGTGTGTATGGTGCATGATATGCTGAAAGATCTCACGCCGCTCGCTACTGCCTATGCTCGTGCCAGAGGTACATCACGCGCTCACGTGACACTCGCATCAGTTTACATCTGTACGTTAGGATTAGAATTAGACGTTTGCTAACTTCAGCATTTTTTTCTGCTCTGTCCCAAACGCTTTAAAACGTTCTCATTAACTGCTGTATTATAATAGTAGTGGTGGTGGTGGTTGTAGTAGTAATAAATGTTGAAGTAAAGTGTGTAATGGCTCAGTGATGTCTCTCAGGAGCGGACAGGATGTCCTCGTTCGGAGATTTTGTCGCGCTTTCAGACCCCTGCGACGTTCCCACTGCTAAGATCATCTCCAGAGAGGTGTGTGTGTGTTCACATGTTTTAATGTTTACAATTGGAATAATGGCTATTAATGACTTAGCTACTAATTTAAAGGTTTTTTTTTTTTTTTTTTTTTTAAAGCAACATCAATTTTTGTTTTATTGCTGTTTTGTAATCGTATCATTTAAGCTATTTTATTTATTTGTTTATTTTTATACTTTTGATTGTATTGCTAGGTTTCAGACGGAATTATCGCTCCCGGTTATGACCCTGAGGCTCTTCGTATCCTCTGCAAAAAGAAGAACGGAAATTATTGCGTTCTGCAGGTAACACACACTTGACACAACACACTGTGGTAAAATAATGGGTAAGGGGGGGTGGGGGGGATACATTTGAATTTGAACAAAGTTTACATTTCCTGAAAGATGTAAGGAAAAAGAGAAAGAATGAGAGAAATTATTCATCAGAATTTCCCTCCTTGAATACTAGCACACGCTATAGCTTATACGCATTACTGCTAACATTAGCTCTAACGTTGCCTAACCCTTTACCTCATGGTGTTGCAACAATTAATGTATCTCCAATTTATTGATAGGCAATAATAAAAAAACTACTATTTTTCTATGTAACTGGGGGAAAAAGGTGGCTTTAACTTCTGACACTACAAAAAAAAATTCCATGTCACATGACCAGGAAGTGCTGTTTGCACTTCCTTTTCTGCAATCACATGGCACGATGAAGGTCATCATCTGAGGGTTTCTCAAAATGTGATCAATATTTACGCAAAAAATATTGGATACTTGGATAAAAAATTAAACACTACCTGAGATAAGTTAACACTTATTTTTTGTCATTTAAACAAGTTTGAGTATTCTGTTAAATATCAAAACGTAATTGTTGCCATATGGCAACAACATGCGATAATGTAACTGTGGGATGTGCCTACACAGCAAAAAAAAAAACAAGACACTAGGCTTCTCTAATAGTATATTTACATTTTTTGCTAATTTTTTCAGACATTTTGAAATTGCAAATCATACATTATTTTTGACTGATACGTTCCACCACTGCACATTGTTGCCATACGGCAACAATTTACCAACTCTACCCCCCCACCCCCCAAAAAAGTTTTTAATTAATTTTATTTTTTAATTACTTGAACTAATCCAAGTTTTTTTTAAATGCGTTTCTCGTCAGATGGATCCCAGCTACGAGCCTGACGAACAGGAGGTGAGAGTTCTGTTTGGGCTGCACATGAAGCAGAAGAGGAACAACTGCATCATCGACAAGCAGCTCTTCAGCAACGTCGTCTCCAGCGGCACCGTGAGCTGAACCTTCATACTAGTCACCATGATTGGTCATGTAATAACCTTTTCTAAAACTATCTTCTGTCGTTTGTTAGCTGTCCGAGTCTGCTGTGCGCGACCTGATCGTAGCCAGCATCGCCGTGAAGTACACACAGTCCAACTCTGTGTGTTACGCCAAGGATGGCCAGGTGAGTAGAAAGATGTAGCGTAAAAACGAAGGCTAATAAAACTTGTTACGTTCTGTGTACACTACCAGCAGATTGGAATAGGTTATATTTTCTTGTTTTGAAGGCCATATTCTTAGCACAATGACCATACCAATTGTCTATAATAGACAACTGCGCAAGTGTGCTCCCTTTCTCTCTCTAGCTAGCTAGCTAGGTAGCTAGATCTGTCACACTCCTTTATTTAAGGTGAAGATACACAAATTTTGATTGATAGTGTAGCTAACATTCATGTTGCAGCATTTATAGTAACATAACCACCACTGCTCAACTCTAAGGCTTCACGTCTCTGATATGGACATGTCTTTCTGGTTATATTGTGGGTGGGTGTGTATCTATCTCAGGTGATTGGCATTGGTGCAGGTCAGCAGTCTCGGATCCACTGCACTCGTCTGGCAGGTGAAAAGGCCGATAACTGGTGGCTGCGTCGTCATCCGAAGGTTTTGGGCATGAAATTCCGCGCCAACGTTAAACGTGCCGAGATTGCTAATGCTATCGACCAGTACGTCAGCAACACCATCGGAGAGGTGAGTGGGTAATGCTAGTCAAACACGTTAGTCAGAGTGGTAACCAGCCATTAGCTTGTTTTGTTTTATTTATTTATTCATTCATTTACACAAAACGTAATCTACCATTCGTTAGCAAGGTCTGTTTATATTCCTCATCTTAATCAGTTTAGGCTAGTTATTAAGTTGTAGCATTTTCCCCCATTTTTTAATTTTTTTATTTTTTGGCGCTTGGGCTAATTAAAAAGCTAGTGTGGAGCTACTTAATTTTGTTAGTTAAAAAGACTTCTTCACTCAGATGCTAATAAAATACATTTATATAAGTGTGTTTGTTTTTTCTTGGTTGTCCTGTGGCAAGTTAGCATAACTGTAGTAATTATCGTAAACAAGATTTTCTTGTTAAACAGCGTGATTAGCTAATGAAAGTTATGCTAAGAGAGAATGCAGTGTTTGTGTTGTTGGTGTGTTTTTTAGTTAGTTAAAAGACTGTCTTTTTTCACTCAGATGCTAATCAAATTCTTTTATATATGTGGGTTGTTTTTTTTTATTTTTTAAAAATTTTTTATTAAAATGACCTGAGGTAAGCATATCCTTCCTAATTATCAACAATATGAGATGGTCTTCCTGACTATAGTGTTTAGCTAATTAGAAAAGTTATGCTAACTTACTTCCTCAGGTCATCTTAAAGCTAGCTTTCTAGTTCAGCACAAAACAAGAAGCCCAGAAATCAAATTTTCTAGCTTTTATTGTCTCCTGTTAGTTCTCATTTTGTTCTCTAACTTGCTTGATTCTGGCTAGGTGGCTAGCATTGCCCACTCCGGTATTTTAGTGTGTGTTTGTTTGTGTCAGGGTCCTGACTTAGCCGTGTGGAAGGCTCTGTTTGAGGAGGTTCCCGAACCTCTGAACGAGTCCGACAGGAAGCAGTGGATTGACTCTATGAAGGCTGTCGCTCTCAGCTCTGATGCTTTCTTCCCGTTCAGAGACAACATCGACCGAGCAAAACGGGTACTGACTCGCACTTTTACTTCACTGTCACTAAGCTATTCTAACAGGGATGAGTCAAAAAGTTTATTTAAAAAAAAAAAAAAAAGAGAGAGAAAATATTTTCATTATTAAATACAACTACACAGCAGTGAAATATCTAGCAGGCTAGCATTGCACTGAGGTATTGTCATGAGGCTAAAAGTCTAGCTAGCTAATAGCATTATTTAATAAGGTATACAAAATGGCCAATGTTACATTAGTGTAGAGTTGCTAAACATAAATAGCTTATACTGCTATAAAATAAGGTATTAAGTTTAACAAGCTTGCTCTCATTACATTGAAAGGCTGTCATTAAAGTGACTATAAATAGCCAGAAAGCTAGCAAGTGAGCTAGCTATGTAAAATGTATTAAATAGAGCTAGGTGGTTAGCTTCACTCCAAGTGGTTGTCATATTGTCTGGTGCTCATTGAAAGTATTCACGGCTTTCTGTACACGTGTTTCAGAGCGGTGTTGAGTACATCGCTGCTCCGTCAGGCTCCACTGCCGACGAGGTGGTCATCAACGCCTGCAACGAGCTGGGAATCACTCTGGTGCACACCAACCTGCGCCTCTTCCACCACTGAACACATCGCCACGTCTCCATTCCTCCACGTCCTGACTTCTGAGCCCGAGAAAAGACTAAGACCTCGTAGCAGCTCTTAGCGCATATTTCTTTGCTACGCTCTATTAGCATGATGTTACACTTTTCCCTGTTTTTGTGCTTAAAACATTCCCTTTTTCTACTGTAACGAATAACAGCTGTCCAGTTATGTTAAATCACCTTGAGTGAATGTTTAATATTGTTGTAAACACTTGTAAATGGTACTAAACATGTTACTCAACACTACAATTCCATCACATTCCATTACACCTCTGGTGGCAGCTGACCTGCCTGAAATAGAAGAGATTAAAATACTTCCTCAAAAGATTTGTTGTGTTTTCTTGAACAAGTCTCTAAAAATCCTTGGATGAACTTGGCTTGCTAATTAGCTAGCTAGCACCATGCTAGCTGCCTAGCTACTTAGCTGTACTAGCACAGAACAGTAATAAAGTAGTCACAATGTGAGAAATATTCATTCAAATATGAGAAAATCAAATAACTAGCCAGCACAGTCATCAGCTGGCTTCTCATATAATTGGCTTGATGATGATGTCTGTGTTAGCTTGCTAATTAGATACCCAGTCTCAAAAGCTGATTTGTTGCATTTATCTTGTTTATTAGCTGGTTTGTTCTTTATATTATCTTGTTTATTAGCTGGTCATTCTCAGGAGTAGCTGGTTTGTTGTCTGTAGTAGGTTGTTTATTAGATGCACATTGTCATGTTTAGCTGGTTTATTGTCTTTAATAGCTTTGTTATTATCTGGCCCGTCGCTTCCTAACTTTATAATTGGCCGATTTATTTTCACACCGGCTTGGTAATGAGTGTAATAACTAGCTGACTCTGTCATATTGACTTGCTAATGAACTAGCTAGGATAATTCATTGAGTTGGTGTCAGGGCTCTCAAGTCTCACGCATTCACAGTGAGACGCACCTTGTATTTCTCACGCTGAGAAGTAAGGGAAAACGTGTCCCGCTATATATAATTAAAGGACGAGACGCAAGTATACTGAGGGAAGTTTTCTGCCGAGTTCATAGCGGTCTCGAGTTATACAGAGTTAAATGCCACTTCGCAGCCAATCAGAAATTAGGATTTTTTTTTTCCAGGTAAATTACGTGATCCCACTACAAGCACGTTCGTTACTAGGCAACATGGATGCGCGTGCACACGGAGTGGAAGTTGGAAGCGCAAGATCCGATAAATGCGGTAGGTAACTACGGTAGCCGAGAAGTGCAAAACAAAACACAAATATGCCAACAAAATAACAAATTCGAAAACCAAACAACATTATAAACACAATGACAAATCAGAAAACACATTAACAAATCAGACAAAACGGAAAAGGTTTTGTGAATGAATTACTTACCGCTGATTGGACGACACATCTGTCAATCAAGATATAAGGAAATACAGCAGGCTGCTGTGCTGCGCCAATACTGGAAAGTTAAATCGTGTGTGCATGTGTTAATATGTTCTGTCCGTACTGCGGTTAAAATAAAAATATAACAAATCTACTGCGTGTCCTCTGTGGATTAAGTTCTTGCAGCAGCAGCATAACATCATCACGTTTTACACGCGACTTGTGTTCCTGCGCGAACCGCATTATCTGGTATCCGAACAACCGTCCTGGTCCATGCAGCTCTGTTCTTATAGCATTCCTTACTGCATTTAATGGGGAACATTTTTTTTTCCTCTAAACAGACCTGCGTCCTTTAGGTGTGTTTTTAAAGAGCGCAAGCTAATCTTTATGTCATGGTATGTTAACATCATATCCAAAATCACACCATATGAATGTTCTTCCTCAAAGTAGCGCTGAATAAATTCCATTTTCTCATTTATTGCCAATATAAACTTTTATTTTCTAACATTTAAAGTTTCGCCATGGACAAAAAAAATGGTTTAAAATAAACACAGAAGTCCACTAATGTACAAGAAACAAAGTTGTTTACAATTTCTTACTTCCTGTATATTTTGATTGACAGATGTGTCGTCCAATCAGCGGCAAGTATTCCATTCGCAAGCTATACCTAGCTTTTCCGTTTGGTCTGATTTGTTAATGTTTTCGGATTTCTCATTGTGTTTATAATTTGTTATTTTGTTTTCATATTTGTGTTTTATTTTGCACTTCTCGGCCACCGTAGGGTAACCCCTTCTTTTTTATTATATATTTTTTTCTTTATAGCATTATTTTACAATTCCTGGACGAAATCAGTTGCTTGTGATCAAAGATAGTGAGAGCTGATGTTGAGGAATATAGTCAAATTCGTGCTAAATGATTATTTTATGTCATCAATGAAAAATAGGGTAATAGATATTCTACACCCTTTGACATTTACTTAATCACCTTAATGAATACAAATATAAAAAAAAAAATTAAGAGAGTAATTAGGCCTCCTTGGTTCATTTTTTATTTTTATTTTTTTAAAGGTGACCGGTTTGAACAGATTTGGAAGGCTGTCTAAGATTGCCAAACTGGTTTTAGTTCTTCCCCACTCGGATGCAGATGCAGAGAGAGTTCTCCATGGTAGGTTTGAACAAAACCAAAACTAGGAACAGTTTGGCTCTGGACTGAATACAATCATCCATCATGACGGTGAAAATGGCTGACCTTGAACTAGGGCTGCACGATTATGGCCAAAATAATAATCCTGATTATTTTTTATCAATATTGAGATCTCGATTATTTATCACGATTATTAATTGATTTTAGTGAGAACATATTTTTATTGCACTTTCACATTTATTAAGTTTTCTCATGCCACAATATAACACACAAGAAGGCATGAGAAAA
>JANDJT010000154.1:2438363-2449231 GCA_024331685.1 Stegophilus panzeri | reverse complement strand
TAATGAAGCTAGTTCGGTCTCTCTAAGGGGAGTAAAACATTCTAAATGTTGATCTGATATTGCTATATTATCATCTATAGGGTAAGTTATAATACAGTCTGGTTTTAATTTAATAGCCTGAATTTCACATCTAATATTTTCAACTTTACCAATGAAAAAAATTCATGAAATCTTCGCTGCTATGTAATGATTATGTGCTTCTTTCTGTAGTGGTTTTATTCCTAGTTAATTTTGCTACCGTTTTGAATAGAAATCTCGAATTGTTTTTGTTATCTCCTATTAAGGTGGAGAGATAGACTTTTCTAGCAGCACTAAGAGATTTTCTATAGTTCAGTAGGCTCTCCTTCCATACTGTTTGAAATACTACCAATTTGGTTTGACACCATTTACGTTCCAATTGTCGAGGGGTCTGTTTTAAGGTACCAGTTTTATCATTATACCAGCGTGCTAGCTTTTCTCTCTAATTATTTTTCTTTTGAGTGGAGCCACTCTATCTAGCATGTAGCGGAGTGTTGACTCTAAGCATTCAGTCGCCTGATCGAGTTCTATCGGATCAGATGGTGATCCAAATCTAATTGATATCTCTGGGAGTTTATTGATGAAGCTCGGTACAGTTTCTGACGTGAAAGTACGTTTTACGCAGTAGTGAGGCGAGGTGCAAATATTATGATCAATACGTATTTTGAACGAGATAAGATGAGACAACTTCAGACTGCGGAAATATTACAATATCTTCAATATTTAATCCATATGTTAGTATCAGGTCAAGAGTGTGAACACCATTATGAGTAGGTCCGATTATGTTCTGATTGACCCCTGAATCTAAGATGGACACGACCGCTGTTCTCAGAGGGTCTTCCAGGATATCAAAATGAATATTAAAATCACAGACGTTTAATGCTTTAGCTACAGAAACAACCAGGTTTGAGATAAAGTCTGCAAATTCACTAAGAAATTCAGTATATGGCCCTGGGGGTCTGTAAATAATAATTGGAGGAATTGACTTATTTTTTGTGGCTACATAAGTTATACTGGTATAAAAAACTTCAAAAGAGTTGAATTTATAACTAGGTTTTTGTGTGACGCCTAGATTTTGACTATGGATTAGTGCGACACCTCCTCCTCTACCATTTGAACAAGGCTGATGTATATAACTGTATACAGGAGGACTGGCTTCATTTAATGCTATGTACTCATTTGGTTTAATCCAAGTTTCTGTTAAACACATTATGTTACATTCCTGATCAGTAATGATTTTGTTAACAATAAGAGCCTTAGACGTAAGAGATCTAATATTTAATAGTCCTAGCTTCAGATTAAAGGTGCTGGATGTGCATTCAGTATGATCTAATTTTATGTTAATTAGGTTACTAAAACAAACTTTCCGAAATTTTCTATGTTTTTGTATAGCAACAGTATGTTGTATGGAACAGACACAGTCTTTATAGAATGTACTACAGGTGCTGAACTATTAATTGAACATTGATTATGATAAATGTTGTTATTGTAGGAAGATGTACTTACGGTAGGCAGTCACTTGGTGTGTAGCGTCTTGGAGATGTTGTCTGACAGTAGTTCCGCGCTGAGCCTGCTGGGGTGCAGGCCATCAGCACGGAACTACCTAGGTTGCTCCCAGAACAGATTCCAGTTATTAACAAACAGCAGATTCTGTTTATTACACCAAGAAACTAACCAGTCATTCAAAGCAAGAAGTCTACTGAAATTTTCAGCTCCACATCTGTATGTGGGAAGAGGTCCAGAGACGATGATCTTCATGGTGGGCAATCTGCCTCGTATCATCTCGATCAGGCTGGTGAAGTCCCTGTTCAGAACCTCCATCTGTCTCAGCCTGATGTTATTCGCCCCCGCGTGCAGCACGACTGCTCCAATGCTCTCATCCTTCTTCAGGATTCCTGATACCTGCGCAGTGACATCAAGAACACGAGCACCAGAAAAACAATGTGTGTGCAACTTACCCTTAGATGAAGCGACGCAGACGTTTCGCACAATGGAGTCCCCGACGATCACAGCGTTTGGTCTGGTCTGATGGAGAGGGGCGAAGCGGTTCCTGGTTGGGATCTCGAACATCGAAGGTGGTGGAGGGGGAAAGGTCCTCGCCCAGGTTATGGCCCACGCCTTCTGCTGCTGGTGCACCGAAGGTCCATGGTGTGTTGGCGCCGGCGTGACGGAGACCTCGGTTGGATAAGTCTTGGGTACATGGTCCCTGCACAGAGAAACACACGGCATGGGGGCTGCGAGTGTTAATACCCTGCTGCGTGCTTACCTTGGATTTATAAGCGGAAGCACAAGCTGTTTCCAGCGTGGTTCTTTGCTCCTGCAGCTGAGCCTGCTTGTCGAGTAGGTTGCGGATCTGTTTCTCCACCTCCTCCAGTTCTAACAGCATCATGTGCAGCTCGAGCGAGTCCTCATCTGCAAAATGAGTGGATGAGCTACAACAGCAGAAAACTACACTGGGTAGGTAAGAACCTAAGGATCTGAGGCTATAATAGCACAGGCCCACTCAAAGATTGGAAAAACATTGCCTGACTTGAGGTGGGGATATTGTATGGTTTTTCCTATGTACAAGTTTTAGTTAAATGAAGCCATGTGAGGATTATGACAAGCTCTAAACTTGCCATGGCATCAACTCCTTAAATGGCAGCCTGAGTACGATTGGATGGAGCTTTGTAACTCAGGACAGAATGCTCAATTTCTCACTGTGTCGGTCACAAAGGAGATCACTGTGCCACAGTTTATGGGGTGCTATATGTAAATAGTTGAATACTCTTTTCTCTTTCACTTTTTTTTTTAAACATTTGAGTCCATTCTGATGAATTCACATAGTGACTCTTGTCAAATAATAGTTTTAAGTTTCAGTGTGTTAAACAAATATTTAAAATATTACAAATATTAAATGCAAATGTTAAAAATAAATCTAAATGTTAAATGTAAATTTGAATCTTAAATGAAGAACTTAAATCTTTTGTTCATATGCTAATTGACCCCGCCCTCTCAGAATGTGCTTTACTGAGAGAACATGGTGGCGGTAGGGTATTTACATTTAAGGTTTATTATTCATACTTAAGCTTTAACATTTATATTTGTTTATAACATTTATATTGAACAGTTTTAAGTTTTAACGTGAATCTTAAATATAACTATAAATCATAAATATAAATATAAATCTACAATTTAAATGTTTTGGTCATATGCTAATTGCCCCGCCCTCACAGGTGATGGACACTGATTTGATTTAATTCTCATTATTTGCTTTTTAAAACAAGATCCAGGGACTGTTTTTAAATCAGCTTTATATCCTCAACTTTGTTCCATGACTAGCACAAATGTGTAAACCTGGCAACCCTACCACACGCTCTGTCTTTCCATGACACACTCGCTGAGAGGGCGGGGCCAGTTAGCATATGAATTAAACATTTAAGTTCAATTATATTCACATTTAAGATTTATTTTTAATTTTTACATTCATATATTCCTTGGTCTTACCCACTGTTATGAATGACCGAACGAATCTGGCCTATATTTATACCCCCGTGAAACAGGAAGTTATGGTTGAACAATTTCTTGTTCATAGTCACCCCAGAGTACTAAAATTTTTAAAATATCAATTAAAATATAATTCAAATATATTTTTCTCATATGAATACATAGGGGTGTCAATAATTGTTGCACACCTCTATTTATATTTAAGAGGTTTTTTTTTGTTGATAAAACTGAGTTTTTGTTTGCAATTGTTTTATATCCATGAGAGCAGAGTATTTTTGTGAATTTTTTTTAAATAAAAGATCAAAAGTTATTTTAAACAATAAAGACAATTTTCTCAGCCTTCTTTGCTCATATTTACCAAGGGTGCCAATATTAATGGAGGGCACTGTAGATTTATGATATAAAACACAGAAATGCATCAAGGTTATTTGTGAAATTGTATTAAAAACAGGAATTTTGACAGTAATGAAGACAGCAGGACAATTACTTTCTTAACTGCATCTAATGAAAACACTTGTGGGTCCTAACAGATAAATAAATCACAAAGCGTTTGACAAATCAGGACAGATCAACAAAATCATGTGTCGATCTAAAAACAGTGCTGGCTCTGAGCGAACTCGCGCCATAGGGGGAAAATAGCTGAAGAATTATAAAAGCTCAATGTGCTAAAAGCTCATGTAACCTTCTCACAAATCAGTGCTTTATTTTTGATATTCTTTGTACCGATTTATAGTTAATGCTTTTTTGTTGTAATAACACTGGTAAAGTAGATTTCTTTCATTTTATTCAGTTGTACTGAAATTTGGCAACATTTGTGTATGTTTTAGCTGAATGTTTTATCCTCTTTATTTAAACAAACAAAAAAATAAACAGATGAAAGCCAATCATATGTCTGAATGACAGCACAACCAATTAAAAGCAGTGAAAATCGCTATGGCATCACTATGGCATAATGTCGGCTTTACTGATTGGATGAGGAGCAGCAGCGGTGTAAAGATAAGAAAGTGGCTAACGACTAGCGGAGATCCAGCCGAGGAGAAAATAATGGTTCAGGAAATGGCACAAAATGGGAAATATATTGTTAAAAATGCTGTAATATGAACCGAATTATTCCAGTTGGTTGCTAGTATGGTTTCTATGGTGTTACAAGTGGTTCCTAGGGTGCACGTGAATGGTGAAGTTCAGTTTTATTGATCTTCAATGTATTTTAAGTGACATACAGGAAGTAAATGGCCAAGAGCTTCCAGAACATTCCGCCATTCATTTCAATGGGGACAAAATCAGAATGTGAATGGCTGTTATAATTTTATATTTATTATTTAAAAAATATTTTTCTTTTTCTCAATTGTGAAACAAAGATCCAGACATTTCGCCTTTTTGGATCTTGAGTGTCATTCAATGCAGTTTGCCTCCATTTAAAGGCAGGATTATATTTTTTTAAAGCAGAAACATCTATAGCATCACACATGTAGTAGCACACACAGAACTGTTAGCATTACAGTTGCCGTCATTGCTAGCTTTAATATTACAGAGCCAGCCATAATGCGGAGGCTAACAGTCATTGTGTTAGCAGCTCAAAATGTCTTTTTTTGTCTGCTCTTACCAATGAGCAACATAAAAGAGATTTTTGAGAAAAGGAGTACACCTTTATTTCAATTGGAACTCTGTGTGTGTGTGTACTTACGTGTTCTGGCCACCAGTGCTGTACTTCTCAGTGTGTTCTGCAGAGCGATGATCTTAATGATGCACACAGTGGCTGGTTTCAGACCTTGTAAAGGCCACCTAATGTTAAATGCTGAATGTTCATGTGCCTTTAAGATGACTTCTTCTATGGTGTACATTATTGTATGCATGCACACTGTGAGCGCACGTGCGCAGGGTAGAACGAGAGAACTTAAGTGGAGAGAGATGGCTGCTCTACTGCTGACCGCTGTTACACTATACTAATGTGTTAATTTCCCCTTTCATTTGTAGCGTTTATCAGAGTGTTTTTCTTTTTTTTGTTTATACTCGCTCTTTTACATGTATGTGAAGAGTGTGCTTGTGCAAACTGTTCTATAAAGACTTGTGGGACTACCAGTTCATGTGCCTCGGGTTTTCCTTCTTGCCTTCTGTTTTAATATTTAATCTGGGCAGACTTTGAACCATCTGACAGACGTTACAAACTACAATCACATCGACACCAAACACTGAATATCCCGACGAGACAACATCTGGACAACATCTACATAGACTTTACTCTAAACATCTGCTTCTTCCCCCTATATCACATCTGTATGGGAATATAGAGATTATTGGTATTATATTGTTTATTAGGCATTACATTATACAGCTCATATATTGAAATGGAATACAAAGCCTGTTGTATTAGCTAATTAGGAAGCCGATATTGCCGGCTATATTATATATCGGGCCATATAAAACACTTCAAACTGCTGTAAAATGCTCACAGTGTTTCATTTATGTAGGTTTCTGTGTGTGTGAAATCTGATGTGTAGTATAATATTGCAAATCAATGCTCGGACCCAGTGATTACCATTTTATTACAGTTTGCTGATGTCAGTGGGTCACCAACTTGATGCAGTTATTGCAACCCAGGTATATGCAACCAAGTATAATTTATTTTAATTTACTTTGAGATTATCTGTACCTACACTTTTGCTCACCTAAAAATTGTTTGCCGCCAAAGGCGTCATGTTTTAAGTTGTTTAACACATCTAGATGTGAATTTCAGGAAATGAAAGCTGAAATTGTGACCTGTCATCTCCCATCCATTTTTTTTTATCTTAAACCCAAGTGTATTTGATATATATTGAAAACAATAGAATTGGCCTTGCTGTTCCAATACTCTCAGAGTGGACTGAATCAGTGGGGGAAATAAGTATTGGACGCATCAACATTTTTTTGAGTAAATATATTTCCAATGAGGCTATTCGCATGACATTTTCACCAGACATCAGTATTAACTCAAGAAATCTGGAAATATAAAGAATTCACAACATTAAAGTCCATAAATAAAGTTGTGTCTAATAAAGTGGAATGACACAGGAAAAAAGTATTGAACACACTAAGAAAAAGTAGTTCTCCAAGGCAAGGTAAGGCAAGGAACCAGCTGAAATCCATAAGTAATTCTACCCTCTTCTGTGCAAATTAATATCAGCTGGGTTAGTAAATTGATGGTGTCACGATCTCCCCTTTAGACAGAGCTGCAGCCTGCTGCGCGCTTTGAGTGCTGGAGGGCGCGCGTGTGCATGCTCTTCGTATGTTGATAACTGTGACATTGTTTACTGTGGACATGTGCGTTTGTTTGGTTTCTGTTCTGTCTCCCCCCTGTTTTGTCACTGGTTGTTGCTCGAGTGTGTCTTCATTGTTTTCAGCTGTCAGCGCTTAACGCTGATTATGTTCATGATAAATACCTCTCGCTTCCCATTACACCTCGCAGAGTATTATAGTTAAATTGTTGATAGTTAATGTTACGTATCTGGATAGATTTAGTTAGTTTAAAGTTAGATTAGTTACTTAGACTATGCTGGTGTTTTCCGCTCCCAGTTCCCAGTCATAGTTTCATGTTTCATGTTTTGTGATTTGACCCCGTTTCCAGTGACCGCGACTTCGATTCCTGCTTCGCCCCGTTTATGCCTGTTTGCCGATCGCCTGACCTTTTGCATGTTTTTGGACCAGGCTTTGGATTACTGATTTGGATTTGTCTGCCTTTGTCTCCTTTAATAAAATGCCTTTACCTGCACCTGCTTCCATATTCAACTCCCTTACGCCTCGGGACATGACAGATGGTCTATAAAAAGGCTTTTCGTTACCAAGGTGTCACACAAGAAACATCTCATGATGGGTAAAAGCAAAGAGTTCTCCCAAGACCTTCGGAACCTTATTGTTGCAAAACATATTGATGGAATCGGATACAGACATATTTCAAAACTTCTGAATCCTCCAGTAAGCACCATTGGGGCCATTATCCACAAGTGGAAGCAACATCGCTCCGTCATCAACCGGCCACACACAGGAGCTCCTCACAACATTTCTGACCAGGGAGTCAGAAGAATAGTCAGAAGAGTAGCCCAAGAGCCAAAGACCACTCAGAAAGAGCTCCAGGTGAGAGCAGGTGCCATCGTCACAGAGAAAACTATAGGCAATGCACTGCACTGCTCATGCTAAAGAAAAGGCATGTTGAAGCTCGTTTAAGGTTTGCTACAACTCATACAACAAGCCTATGAAATACTGGGAGAGCGTAGTCTGGTCAGACGAGAGCAAAATTACTACACACCATGTTTGGAGAAGAAATGGCACTGCACATCATCCTTAAAACACTATACCAACAGTGAAGTTTGGAGGTGGAAGCATCATGGTGTGGGACTGTTTTTCATTGCATGGTACTGGCAGACTTCATATAATTGAAGGGACGATGAATGGAGCCCTTTACCGGGAGATTCTTGAGAAGAATCTGCTGTCATCCACCAGAATGATGAAGATGAGACGTGGGTGGACCTTGAACAAGATTTAAAGACAATATCTTTAGAAGAGAGGGGCAAAAATCACACCAGAATACTGCGGCCAATTTAATTTCTTCATACAGGAAGTGTCTTGAAGCTGTCATTACAAACAAAGGCTTCTCCACTAAGCATTAAATACATTTCAGTTAGCATGTTCAATACTTTTTTACTGTGTCATTCCTCTTTATTACACATAACTTTATTTATGGATTTGAATGTTTGGCTTTCTTTATATGTGTGGATTTCTTGAGTTAATACCAAAGTCTGGTGAAAGTTTCATGTGAAGACCCTCATTGGAAATATATTTACAGAAAAAAATGTTGACGTACTAAATACTTATTTCCACCACTGTATGTAAATATGTGTGTATATATAGGGAGAGAAGGCTAACCTATCTGGTCCGAAGAAGAGCTACTGTAACACAAACAGCTGAAAAAGGTAATTCTGGCTATGATGTGTCAGAACACACAGTGCGTCAAAGCTAATGTATGGGGTTGTGTAGCTGCAATAGTAGGCATGTGGTTTTAATGTTATGGCTGATCGGTGTGTGTTCTAAGCCAGTGATTTTCAATCACTGTGCCGCGGAACACTAGTGTGCCATGAGAGATCGTCAGGTGTGTCGTGAGAAATTGTCCAATTTCACTTAATTAGTCTCCAAATTCTTTTTTTTCTTTTTTTTTATTAACATTTATTAATTATTATCTGCAAATAATATGCCATTGTCGAGTGTCTGTGCTGTAATATAGTGACTGACAGAGTAATGTAATATTTGTCCGGGTGGCAGCAGGTAGCTAATTGCCTCGTTCCTTCTTAGAGACAAGAGAATTAATGACGCATGTGACAGGTTGTGGTGACAGTGATGGAGAATTTTTAAAAAGGAAAAATGCAAACTCCGAACTGGGCCCTGGACAAGATTCTGACCAAGGTGAAGGCCCTAGTATGAGTGGTGGTAAAAAGAAAGCAAAGACGGTGAGCTTGAGGCAATACAGCGAAAGCTATCTTTCGTTCGGATTTACTTTCACCGAGGATGAGACGACACTGACTCCATTATGCTTGGTGTGTGGCGAGAAGCTTTCTTCAATTCCTGCCAGGATATCGGCTTTGTGTTCATCTATACAGGACCAGGTTTCAGACTGAGTGAGTATAAATAAATTGAGAAACTATATTGTAATTATATATACTGTATTAGGCTACAGAATGTCATTTTGTAACATTTTTGGTTGGTGGTGTGCTGCAAGATTTTTCCAATGTAAAAAATGTGCCGTGGCTCAAAAAAAGGTTGAAAACACTGTTCTAAGTAATACAAACAAATCACAGAGGTCCTTTAATAAAGATGAAAGTCTTTAAAGTGCATGGGCGCTCATCACTTGTGACAAGACAGACTGACCAGGGAAGGGGAACCGGAGTAAGCTGACTGTTCCAGCATTGAAGTAGCTGGTGGTGGGGGACAGGGAAGAGGAGGTACAGGAGATGGATCTGGAATGGTAGGGGGCTGCTGTGGAGCCAAGGCTAATTTCGACCACACAGGGCAAGCCAGAGGGCTGGAGGAAGCAATGAAATTGTTTGGCAGGTCATGTGTAATTGATTCATGAGGGCTGGAGAAGAAAGACTTGAGGCAATAGAAGTGAAGGTCTTTGGGCTTACACAGTGGGCATGAGAGGTCATGAACTTCAAAATCACCAGGGAATGGTTGATCCTGAGTGACAGGGTTTAGTACTCTGTGAGGCCTGTTGCTACATAACATTATAATTAGCCGATTTATTCCCACAATGGCTTGATAATGACTGTAATAACTAGCTGACTCTGTGTCATATTGACATGCTAATGAGCTAGCTAGGATAATTCATTCAGTTGGTGTCATGTTGTCTTGGTAAAGTGAGTCTCATCAGTAAGTAATGAATCAAATAATTGACTCAGTGAACTGAACTGAATTACTTGACTCAGCAAAAATAAGCAGTTAGTAAAATATTCAACATTTCTGATTTACACATATATTCAAAACTTGGATATTTACTTCTAATTCATTAAATAACACAGTTACATGAGTTATTGAGTTATTATTTTAGCTTTGTGAGGCTTTATTAGAGTTTATTAGATAATCAAATTGTTTATACCAAATTTACCAAAATTTCAGTCATAAAGTTTCAAAGACAAATTAATTGCATCTGCTGTTATTTTGGGTCACACAACCTCACAGTTCCTCCATAAACCCCAAACCCAGCGTATAGAGGCTGAGTGAATATGATGTGGACTCTGTGGAGGAGCTTCATCGTGTCAGAGATGCTGTAGAAGGACAGACTTCCTGCACTGTGATCCACATACACTCCTATTCTGGAGGGTGATGGAACTCCAAGCTCAGGTTTAATGTCATTGTGATAGAAACAGAGAGAGGAAGATGAACACCACAGACTCCAGGACTGACTGTTGTGTCCAAACCCACACTCTTTACCCAGTCCCTTCCTCCTGATGTCTTTATAAGAGACTGAGATGTCCACAACATGGCTCCACTCCACCTCCCAGTAACAGCGTCCAGACACACTCTCCTTGCACAACACCTGACTATAGGAGTCGAATCTCTCAGGATGATCAGAGAATGGCTGTCTCACACTGCATGTCACCACTCTGTTCTTCTCAGACAGACTGAGGTAATGAAATGCTGTGTTGGGATCCAGAGTCAGATAACAGAAATCTAAAATAAAAGACAAAAAAACTCAAATTTGTGATCATGTTGGATATACAGGAGTGTGTAAGTATGTGTGTGTGTTTGTGTGTGTTTGTTAGATGTACATTTCAGAAAATCTTCTCTGCTCTTTGGCTCTGATGGTGAAATCTTCTGAACTGCTGCAGCTTGGAGACAAA
>JANDJT010000154.1:2399874-2438263 GCA_024331685.1 Stegophilus panzeri | reverse complement strand
CACAGTCTGTTTCAGCTCCTGCACCTTCTTCTGCTTCTCCTGGATTCTCTGCTGGGATTTCATCTGCTCCTCCTTTAACTCACTCTGAGCACAAATCACTTATATTCAGCTGGTTATAAATGATGTGTGGCTGAATATTAATGGGAGCTAAGTGGTTAAAGTTAATCGTCCAATTTGCAAAACTGATTCAGTTGCTCCAAGGTTCACTGACTGCTCTGACATGATTATGACTAACGCTGGGTGAGGAGGACGAATTAATTTAACACTTTTGTAAACACAACATACTGGAATGTAATACACCATTTTAAAATCATCCAGATGAATTGAGCCATTTCAATCACAATTTAAATCTATTAACTGACTAAAGCAGCTGATTCTAGATAAGAAATATAATTCAGATGAATTCATTCTGAAAAGATTTCTAGTTCTCACCTGTTTCTCAGTTCTCTCTGCTGAAAGTAATACAGCGTCGTGACCTTTGTGATTCTCCAACATGCACAAAGAACAAATACACCTTTTATCAGTACGACAGTAGATCCTAAGCACTTCATCATATTGAGAGCAGATCTTCTCTTGGAGTTTTGAGGTGGCTTCGATTAAGGTGTGCGTCTTCAATGTAGGAAGTTCAAGATGAGGTTTCAGATGAGTTTCACAAAAGGAGGTCAGACACATCAGACAGGACTTGACGGCTTTGCATTTCCTCCCGGTGCAGAAATCACACTCCACATCTCCAGGTCCAGCGTAACAGTGAGCAGGAGAAGCAGCTTGGACTTCAGTCTTCTTCAGTTTCTCCACCACTTCAGCCAGCATGTTGTCTCTGTGTAGAACAGGCCTTGGAGTGAAAGTGTCTTTGCATTGAGGACAGCTGTAGACTCCCTTTTCATCCTCCTGATCCCAAGAGCCATTAATACACACCTTACAGTAATTGTGACCACAGTGGATACCCACCAGATCCTTCAGGAGATCCAGACACACTGGACAGCTGAACTGATCCACTGAAAAGTGATCTACTGAAATACGAGCCTCTGCCATTTTCATGCCCTTAAACTGAGAGAGAAAGTGCAGCACTCAGAGATTAGTTTATTTTTCTCTAAAATAAGTAGTAAAAGAGGGGGTGGAGATAGAAAAGGTGGAGTCCAAATGTTTTACATTCAGATCATACTTATTAAGCTTAATGATATCCTCTGTCAACATGGTAGGTAGTGTTGAAATATTGCTTTTTAAACTAATGATCTGTAACTTAATAAGCACTTGCCATCCTGGAGTTGATAAATATATATCCTCAACTACAATTTAATTATACCTAAATGCTACAGAACACTATTTAAGTAGCTTCCTTGAACGAGGATAAATGCAAAGGGGCAGTCAGAATCACCTGGAGGATACCTTTTTGTGCAATTGTACCTTCAATAAAGTCATCTTCAGAATGGTGGTGGTGTGGGGAATATTTCCTTGGCACCTCTTAACATTTGAGTATCATTTAAATGCCACAGCTTAAGTATTGTTACTGACCACATGCATCCCTTTATGGCCACAGTTTTACCCATTTTTATAATGCCTAATTCCAACACCTGTCACAAATAACAAACCATCTTAAACTGGTTCCATGAACATAACCATTAGTTCAGTGTCGACAGATCTGAATCCTTTGAGCACCTTTGGTATATAGAACAGGAAGGTTGTAGAAAGAATGTGCAGCTGACAGATCTGCAGCAATCAGAATGTCAAAGGAAAGTTTCCAGTCCCTTGTAAGTTATACTCCACACCCATATGTGGGCCTATTACAAACTGTTGGCACAAAGTTGGAAGAATGTATAGAATGTGTTTGTATGCTGTAGCATTACAGTTTGTACAATTTCCCTTCACTGGAACTGAGAGGCCCAAACCTGTTCCAGCCTTACAATGACCTTGTGCCCAAAGAGAGGTCTATGAAGATATTTTTTGCCAGGGTTAGAGTGGAAGAACTCGAGTGTCCTGCACAACTCCCTGACATCAACCCCAATGAACACTTTTGGGATGAACTGGGATGCCAACAGTGCCCCAGGCCTTTTTGCTCAACAATCCATGCCTGACCTTACTAATGGTCTTGTGGCTGAATGGACAAATCCCCACAGCCACACTTTTAAAAACTAGTGGAAAGTTTTCCCAGAAGAATGGCGGCTATTATAACAGCAAAGGGGAGACTAACTCTAGAATGGTATATTTAAAATGCACATACAGATGGCCATTAACTATTTCAGAAACTGCTAGTCTCTTGGTATAGTCATGCACAACAGTATTTAAGAGTTCACACAGAATTGTGTAGAAAACATAAAACATCCAGTGAGAGGCAGTTCAGCAGGCATAAACACCTTGTTGAAGAGAAAGGTCAAAGGAAAATGACAAGGAAGGCTATGATAACTTAAATAACCATTCCTTATCACTGTGGTGAGCAGAAAATTGCTGAATGCAGATTATGTGAAATTCTATGGTGTATGAGCTACAACTGCAGAAAACGTCTGGGTTACACATATAACCCTGTTCCCTGAGAAGGGAACGAGACGTTGTGTTAGCTGAACGCTGTGGGAAGCGCCCTCAAGCGTGACCGGTATCTAAAGCTTGTGTAACATCATGCCTATTTATATGCTTGCTGTGATCAGGTGACGTGGCAATTAAGCACGTCGCTTGATATATAAATGGCACCTGTGAACCACACCATCAGCCTCTATTATCTGAAGTGAAGATGCAATTTACTGGCATGCCTCAGTATTACAAAGCTACACAACGTCTTGTTCCCTTCTCAGGGAACAGGGTTACATGCGTAACCCAGACATTCCCTTTCAAAGGGAACTTCACGTTGCATGAGCTCAACGCTGTGGAAACAAGAATACCCACTCCGTCATACTGAGGGTATGGCCTGTTCAAAAAGATCCGAGCCCGAGGGTCACTGCAAGACACTTGAGCCCGGGCCTGAATGTATATCCAGGCTGTAATATCGAATGAATGTGTGCGGCGTAGACCACCCCACCGCAGCGTACACATCCTGTAAGGATACCCCTTTGGACAAAACCTTCGAGGAGGCAACCCCCCTAGTGGAAAGAGCCCTTATGCTCAAAGGCGTAGCAAGACCACGCATCTCATAAGCAATAGAGATTGCTTCCACTATCCAATTAGATATGTGCTGCTTCGACACAGCACCACCTCTACCGTCGCCGCCAAAGCCGATCAGCAGCTGCTCTGACTTACGCCACTGGCCAGAGCGGTGGACGTAAGTACAGAGAGCCCTTACTGGACACAGTAGGTGCAGTTTCTCTTGTTCTGATGTAAGGAACGGATGAGGGCAGAAAGTCTGCTAACACTACTGGCTGGGCAGCAGATGTAGGCACTTTAGGAATATAATCCAGCCTAGGATACAGGAAGGCCTTGGCTAATCCAGGGGTAAAGTCAAGGCAGAAAGGCGCAACAGAGAGAGCTTGTAGATATCCTACTCACTTGAGAGATGTCAGGGCCAGCAAAAGAGCTACCTTTAGAGTCAGAAGTTTCTCAGAGGCTGATTCTAAGTTCTCAAACAGGGCACCTGACAGACTTTCCAGGACCACAGAAAGGTCCCTATTGATGGAGCCTCTGTGGGGCAACATCCTCTAACTTCGATGTTAGAGGATGTTGCCCCACAGAGGCTCCATCAATAGGGGCATGGCTGGGCGAAATGGCGGCCACGTAGACCCTTATTGTAGGAGGACTCAACCCCGCTGAGAAACGTCCTTGTAAGAACTCCAGGACCGTAGCTATTTCACAGTTCCCTGGGTCTAGCTGATGTTCCTCACACCACATGACAAAAAGATGCATACAATTTCCTCGTGGATAGTGCTCTAGCATTCAACATGGTCTCTACAACCTCAGTTGTGAGACCAGAATGAGCTGGTGCCCCTCAGATGCCAGACCCACAGTTTCCCAGACCCACTTGCCTCTCAGATGCCAGAACCACTTGTGGATGGAGCCACCAATGCCTGTGGCTCAGCCCCTGCCTCAACAGGATGTCTACCCCCACATTCCAGTTGCCCAGAATGTACATTTCACTCACTGACAAAAACTTTCGCTCTGCCTAAAGAAGAATTAGTTGCACCTGCCTGAACAGGAGGCATGAACATAATCCTCCCTGGTGGTCAATATATGAGACCATCGCTGTGTTGTCTGTCACAACTCATGTCTGTCACAACACATGGTGACCTCTCAATTGAGGAAGGAAGAATTTCAGTGCTAGAATTATGACCCGCATTTCTAGGCGATTTATATGCCACTCCAGATGAGGGCTGCTCCAAAGACCATGAGCTGTGCCCCAGCCCATGAGGGAGGTATCTGTCATTACCATCTTGCGATAAGGAGACACTCCTAGAGTGTGACCCAAGGCTAGAAACCAGGGACACCTCCAAATTCTCAGAGCACGTAGCATGACTGCGTGACACTGATTAGTCTCCCCAACTTTTCAGCCACCACTGAAATGGTCTCCTGTGCAATAGGCCCAACGGTATGATGTTGGCTGCTACTGCCATAAGCCCCAACAGTCTCTTGTAGAGACTGCAGGGGATGCCGAGATCCAGCTTTATCTTGCTCAATGTTAATAGGATTGACCCTACGCATGTTGGGGATAGAAATGCCCTCATCGTAGTAGAATCCTGATAACCTCTAGAAAAACTGTCCTCTGCACTGGAGAAAGCATACTTTTCTGAGGTTCGACCTGAGCCACAAGCTCTTCATGTGGACGAGAACAATATCTCGATGTTGAATCGCCAGCTCCCTGGATCGTGCTAGAATTAACCAGTCATCCAGGTAGTTTAGTACACGGATGCCCTGAAGTCACGATGGAGCTAGAATGACATCCATGCACTTTGTGAAGGTGCGAGAGGATAAAGCTAGCCCGAAGGGAAGCACCCGATATTGGTATGCTTTGCCTCCAAACGCAAACTTCAGGAACTTCCTGTGAGTGGGCAATATTTCTATGTGGATATATGCATCTTTTAGATCTATCGTCACAAACCTGTCCTCAAACTGAATTCATGGACTGATAAGTTTGGGCATCAGCATCTTGAACCTGTATGTCTGAAGAGTACAGTTCAGATGACGCAGATCTAAAAGTGGCTGCATACTCCCATCTTTTTTGCGGACCAGGAAATAATGGCTGTAAAAACCTCCCTCCCTCAGAGAATGGGGTACATGTTCTATAGCCCCTTTGTCCAAGAGGGATCATACTTCCTGCACTAATGTCGGGCTCCAGCCTGTGCTGACTACTGTGGTGAGCACACCTCTGAACCGAGGAGGTCGAGCTCTGAACTGGACCCGGTAACCCTTTTCTACGGTAGACAGAACCCATGGAGACACATTTGGCAATAGTTTCCACACTGCCAGATGCTCTTTTAATGATGTTAACTTTTCCACATTCTATTGGAGGGAAAGCATCAGATTTTCGTTGCCCTGTGACAGCTCGCTGACTAGAGAAACTGAAAACTTGGGACAGCCTTGGCTAGGGGAGGCCCTACAGAAATACAGGGGGCTAACTCACCTTCTGTGCCTCCCTTACATTAGCGCTGGCCCGGGTGAACTCGACACAACAGTGAAGGAACTGACTGAATGCGCTGTATGTCAAGCTCACTCAGCAGGTCTGCTTGGTAGGCCTGCAACATTGCCATTGTCTGCAGTGACCCACAAGCAAGACCCATTACCGCATAGGCCTTGCCCACCAATGCCGTGGTGGCCTTACATGGCTTGGATGGCAAAGCCGGCCCCCCTAAATTACCTGCTGTCGATGGAGAGAGGTAGCTCACAAGCCCCTCCTCCAACTTCAGCATAGCTAAATAGCCGTGACTTTCTTTCCCCTCGATGGCCGAATAATCCGACATCACCGGGTTATAAATACAGCTTATACATGGCTTTCCCCCAGAGTCATGATATGCTGTCATGCACTTCTGGAAAAAAGGGGAGTTTTCTGCACTGTGAGGGAGATTTATTTTCACTGGGGAGACAAAAGCTCATCCAGCCTTAGTAATCACTTCAAGCAGCTCTTTATATGCTTGAGAGCTGCTCTCACTTGTGACCACACTCTTCTGGCTCCTCGGAGTAAGAGAGGAATTTTTTATTTTTTTTTTGGGCTTTCCATTGTGGAAGGAGTAGTCGCGACGTGAGCTACAACATCCACCGGAGAGCCGGACTCAGAAGACAGAGTAAGAGATAGAGCCGTGCTCGTCCCCGGCTCTTCTTCCAGATCCATACAAGATCCCCAGGATCTGAACCGGTTGGCTGCCTCAACAGTGGCTGGCCCAGATCCCCAACTCCCTTCGGCTGAGGAGTCTAACTGTAAGGCATTCAAAATGCGCACAGTCAGACCTCTCGAGAGCTGCCGTGGCGTGCTCCAACCCTAGATACTTCACACAGAAAGTGTGTCTGTCCCCCCGTGATGAAACAGGAGCAAGGCATAACACACTTCCTGAATTCTCTCTCACTCATACTTTTCTCCTTTTTTCTTTTTTCTTTTAAAGGGACAGAAAAGTAAAGAGATTTATTTTTCCTTCTTTTTTTTGTTGAAAAGATAGAGAGGAAATGAAGAGTCTTTTGCGGGCGTTACACAAACAGCTGACATGCAGTTTGGCTGAAAATAATAAGGCTGACGGCACAGTTCATTGGTGCGCAATGCGCTTAATTGCCGCATCATCTGATCACAGCAGGCCTATAAATAGGCATGATATTACACAAGCTTCATATACCGGTCACGTGTGAGGGGGCTTCCCACAGTGTTGAGCTCACACAATGTGGGTTCTCTTTGAAAGGGAACTACACTGGGTATGTAGTTTAAGGTTTATTTAATGTTTATTATTTATATTTAAGCTTTAACATTTATATTTAACAGTTTTAAGTTTTAGTGTGAATCTTAAAGATAATCTTAAATCTTAAAGATAAATCTTAAACGTAAATATAAAGGTAGAATTTAACTGTTTTTGTCATATGTTAATTGCCCTGCCCTCACGAGTAATGGACACTGATTTGATTTCATTCTCATTATTAGCTTTTTAATACAAGATCCAGGGACTGTTTTTAAATCAGCTTTATATCCTCAACTTTGTTCCGTGAGTAGCACAATATGGTGTAAACCTGGCAACCCTACCACACACTGTGTCTTTCCATGACGCACAAGCCGAGAGGGCTGGGTCAATTAGCATATGAATTAAACATTTAAGTTCAATTGTATTTACATTTAAGATTTATACTGAATTTTTACATTCATATATTCCTTGGTCTTACCCATTGTTATGAATGACTAAAGGAATTTGGCCTATGTGTTACCTCATATTTATAATCCTGTGAAACAGGAAGTTATGGTTGAAAAATTTCCTGTCACCCCAGAGTACTAAAAAAATGTAAAATATCAATGAGAATATAATTCAAATTTATATTTCTCATATGAATTCATAGGGGTGCCAATAATTGTGGCACACCTATAGTTAACAAAGTTTTTTTTTGGATAAACCTGTATTTTGTTTGCAATTGTTTGATATCAATGAGAGCAGAGAACTGTTGTGAATTTTTTTAACAAAAGATCAAAAGTTTAAACAATAAAGACAATTTTCACAGCCTTCTTTGCTCATATTTACCAAGGACATAAAGCACAAATGCATCAACATTATTTGTAAAACTTTATTTAAAAACAGGAATTTGACAGTAATGAAGACTTTGGCACCAGCAGGACAATTACTTTCTTAACTGCATGTAATGAAAACACTTGTGGGTCCAAATGGATAAATAAATCACAAAGCGTTCGACAAATCAGGACAGATCAGCAAAATCATGTGTCGATCTAAAAACAGTGCTGGCTCTGAGCGAACTCGCGCCATAGGGGGAAAATAACTGAAGAATTAAAAAAGCTCAATGTGCTATAAGCTCATGTAACATTCTCACAAATCAGTGCTTTATTTTAGTCTTTGTGCAGATTTATATTTAAGGTTTTTTTAAAAAAATAATACTGGTAGAGTAGATTTCTTTAATTTTATTCATTTGTACTGAAATTTGTCAACATCTGTGTATGTTTTAAAGCTGAATGTTTTATGTTCTTTATTTAAAAAAAACCCAAAAAAATAAAAAGATGAAAGCCAATCATATGCCTGAACGACAGCACAACCAATTAAAAGCAGTGAAAATCGCTATGGCATCGCTATGGCATAATGTCGGCTTCTCTGATTGGCTGAGAAGCAGTAGCGGTGATTGCAGTAATCAATAGGAAGGCTTTAAGGCACTAGGGGGGTTAGTACAGTCTCACAGATGTTACGTGTTGGATCAGAGCCATGTTAACACGAGGGAGAATTGGGGGAAGGGGGAGGTGAAAGTCAGGAATCTCTTCACTCTAACGGGTTGGGATTGGCCACGGCGTCGGCCAGGATATCCGGCCGGAGACACTCGATTGGGCAGTGGATATTCTGAAAAGAAAAAGATGACTGGCATTATATATAATGCAACAGAACTATGGAGCGTAAACATTTCAATATACATGACCTGCTTTTCCAGGTGTTGCTTACAGCAGTGCGCTAATGTGAATTTATTTATTTTTTTTAATCCAAAACTTACCACTTTGGCGATACCGTCTCCGTAGCGAACTGGCTTCAGCAGATCAGTATTGATCTCGGTCCCGGGCTTTTTGCAGTTTTCACAACGCCAACCCTGATGCCAAGCACACACAAACACAGACATTAATGAGAACACACACCTTAATGTACACTGTCCCAAAAAAACCTCAAACACTTGGTATTCTTTAGAGGAGCATAAAAACATGATCATATTCATGCATAAACAGTGGTGAATGTTCACACCTGCTGTCCTCCATAACAGATGCAGGTACAGATCGCACCGAGATACTCCTTCTGCCATTGGTTTCCCACCTGGTACGTCTTTCCTTCATCAAAACACGTCGACTCGTCTGCAAACGCAAAGGACAAGCGTTCCTGAACTTCTCTTTTGATTGACGTGACTGTATTGTTAATGGTGCAGTAATCAATTTTTTTTTCAAAATCCTTTACAAATAACATGGATTTGTGATATGTAGAAAATGACAAAAAATAACACAATAAGCAGTAAGTGGTCTTAGCAAAAGTGTACTAAGTTGCTGAGAAAACCCGGTCTGGAATGCATGTTTGTGTTTTAGAGACACTCACACACCCTTCAAGGGCCACAGGAGATCCGTTCGTGAACGTGGGCGGGAATTGTTTCACCGTCAAACTGTTCGATTGTTTAAACTAACGTAATGTAATTGGCTTCCAAGGAAGTCGGAACACTCACGTGGCTCGCACTTGAACTCTCCTTTGCCATTGCCGAGGCACGTGCAGCTCATCATGTGACCGTTTTCTGCTCGTCTCTCCCACCGCTCGCCGATGAGGTAGTTGTGACCGTTGTCATGGCACCACTCTGAGTGACAGAACGCAACGTCACACAAAACACACAGAACACTTTAGCAGGGTCCACTTCACTTTTCCGACTTGGGTTCAGGATGCAGTAGGACATCTTTAATGTTTCTGGAATTGTTTTATTGTCATTTTATTAAAAACACATTTTATTTACATTATGTTACTGCATCGTAAGATATAAGAGCCAATCATGTTTGATGATCTCTATCTAGAAGTTCTATTTAGAATTGGTTTGTAGCGTAATTTCATCTCGGTTTGAACTTAATTCGTGTACGTACTGGAGGAGTCACATCGGAAATGGCCGCTGCCCAGGCCCAGGCACCTGCACCACAGCTTGAAGCCGGTCTCGGACATGCGCTCCCACTCGTCCCCTATGTTGTGATGAGTAGCGGTTAAGGTGTCGTAGCATGAATCGTCACTGGCTGGAACTCCTGCTGGATCTGACAGAGAAATTTCACGTATGATTTTTCACATACAATCTGATGAGCTTTTTACACTGAAAAATGTGAATTTGAAGAATTTTAATGACAAAAAAATGATAAGGATTTTAAACACCGAGCTATTTACTAAAGGACATGTTTTAGCTTGTACCTGTGTTACCGGCGGTGATGACCTCGTCGAGGATTTTGTACTTGAGCGCGTCCTTCAGAGCCTCAACGAGGACGCGGTACGAAGCGCCGGACGTGAGGCCGATCAGTGTGGCGCTGGTGGACGTGCTGGGAAGTTGCAACTGTGACCGAACCACAAGTTCAACAAACAGTTCATAATAATGTGTAACTTTTTTATTTTTTACCAAAAACTCACCCATCACATGCGTGATGAAGTACCACCCAAAAGCTAATGAGGTTATAAAACAGCACCTCCCATTTCATCCAACTGTATTTCTCATAAACAACCAAAAGTCCGGACGCAGTGTGTTCTTATCGGCTTGCTCACCTGGAACATCTTCTCGTTGCGTTGTGTAACTGGATGGCAGGTCACAAGGTAGGCTTTGCTCTGCCTGAAAGGTTGCCAGCTGATGGTGGTCTGAGTCTGAGCCTCCTGCGGCGTCCCAGTCTTATTTTCTGGAAAAGTGAAACCATGAGCGTTTCGGTCGCTCAGCTGCACCACCTTGGGCACTCGCGAGCCGTCCGGCCCCGGGGCGGGCACATAAATGAGAGTTTGGCCCGTCCCGGGGACGTAGGGGTTCGGTCGGTGCCCGCTGTGAGGCAGAGTGGGTTGGTTGTTGTATTCGGTGTACTCCATGCCCTGGCCGCCCTCGCCTGGTCTCGGCTGCACAGTCGGACCCACGACGTTCACCACGATGTCGGTCTCAGGCACGTCCAGCGGACCGAGGGTGTTGTGGCGCGGAGGTATAGGCAGCGGTAACAGCAGCGTTTCCTCTGAGAGCAGAAAAGCCGCCATTAGTAGCAAAGCGGGAAGATGAACGAAGAGATAAAACAGCGACTAACGGTTAGCGGAGATCCATCCGAGGAGAAAAGAATGGTTCAGGAAATGCCACATAATGGGAAATATATTGTTAAAAATACTGTAATATGAACCGAATTATTCCAGTTGGTTGCTAGGGTGGTTGCTATGGTGTTCCAAGTGGTTGCTCGGGTGTAGGCGAGAGGGGCCAGTGCAGTTTAAATGATC
Organism: Stegophilus panzeri; assembly: GCA_024331685.1. NCBI lineage: Eukaryota > Metazoa > Chordata > Actinopteri > Siluriformes > Trichomycteridae > Stegophilus > Stegophilus panzeri. Next base: position 2,427,209 of record JANDJT010000154.1, on the reverse strand, counting down.
TTCAATGTATGACAATGACATACAAGAAGTCGGTGTCTAAGACCTTCCAGAACATTCCGCCATTCATTTCAATGGGGACAAAATCAGAATGTGAATGGCTATTATAATTTTAAATTTATTAGTTTAAAAAAAAATATCTTTCTCAGTTGTGAAACAGAGATCCAGGCGTTTCTCCTTTTCGGATCTTAAGCATCGCTCACCGCAGTTTGCCTCCATTTAAAGGCACAATTGCATTTTATTTAAAGCAGAAAAATCAATAGCATCACACATGTAGTAGCACACACAGAACTGTTAGTGTTACAGTAGCCGTCGTTGCTAGCTTTAATATAACCGAGCCGGCCATAATGCGGAGGCTAACAGTCATCGTACTAGCGGCTCAAAACGTCTTTTTTTGTCTGCTCTTACCACTGAGCAACAAAAAAGAGGGTTTTGAGGAAAGGAGTACACCTTTATTACAAATGTGTGTGTGTGTGTGTGTGTGTGTGTGTGTGTGTGTGTACTTACGTGTTCTGGCCTTGCCCACCAGTGCTGGACTTCTCAGTGTGTTCTGCAGAGCGATGATCTTAATGATGTACACAGTGGCTGGTTTTAGACCTACAATCACATCGACACCGAACACTCAATATCCTCACGAGACAACAATCTGGACAACATCAACACACACTTTACCCAAAACATCTGCTTCCATCACCCTATATCACATCTGTATGGGAATATAGAGAGTATCGGCATTATATCGTGTATTAGGCGTTTCATATATTGAAATGGAAAACCACATCGAACCAGTTTACGTACCTGTGATGGTGGCGTAGTTGGTGCCGGCATGTGGGCGTGGCGTGAGCTCACGTGGGCTGCTTCCTTCTTCCTCGTAGGTGATGTAATATCCTGTGATGTGGCTGGTGGGCGGCTGCCAGTTAAAGGAGATGGAGGTCGGAGATATAGCCTGGAACCTGAGGTCAGTGGGGGGCTGGAGGGACGAACCGACTGGGGAAAACACACACACACACACACACACACACACACGCTGAGTCAAGAACATGGACGACCAAATGAGATTTCTAGCACTGAAGCTTATAATGTTTTGGTTTTGAAATTTTGATAAGGAAGCTATTTATGCTTTAAGATTTTTTTTCAAATGAGTATTTATTAGGAATCAAATTTGAAAGCTGTGTGTGTGTGTGTGTGTGTGTGTGGTATGGTACTTGTGTTGGTGCTGAGGGTGAAGGGTGCGCTGCGTCTGTCTCCGTTCAAGGTGTAGATGTTGATTTTGTAAGCGGTGCCAGGATGAAGTCCTGAAACACAGTGTGTGTTCTTATTTACTTTTAGTTACTTTAGTATTAACGTAAGCACACTATTCCTTTAAACCCTTAATGAGGAAAAAAAACTTTACCTGTAATTATGGCACTGCGATGTTCACCTGGAATCTCCTTCCTGATGGTTGGATAGTTTCCTGATATGGGCGTGGCCTCAATTAAGAAGCCTGTTATCGGCTCGATCTTGGCGCGCCAGTTGAGCGTAATGCTCGTGTCCTTCACTTCGTTGATGCGAGGGCGCCGGGGAGGGCTGATGTCTGACGAGCCAATCAGAGAAGGTTGGTTAAATGTTTCACACTGTTTACCCATGTCCACTTCCCCTAGTCATTTCCCTTCGGTTGCCTTCTTAAACCCTGTTGTATTAGCTAGTTAGGAAGCCGATATTACTGAGTATATTGTTTATCGGACCTTATAAAACACTTCAAACCGCTGTAAAATGCTTCAAGTCTAAATCTCACAGTTTTTCTGTGATGTAGGTTTCTGTGTGTGAAATCTGATGTGTAGTATTTCAATCTAAAAACTTAAATCATTAATCGCTCAGAGTTTTGATCAAATCAAAATGTTCCATTACTACAGGTCAATAATATATATTTTGTGAATTATGTCCACGAGGGGGGCGCTACAACACAATAAAAAAATCTGTCACAATTCCCCAATCTGGTAAGCTTTCTCTACACCAGAAATCCTAATAAATCAAAATAAAAATCAAATAATAATAACAGAAAATAACTTTGGCTTCAAACAGCCAATCAAACTAGCAGTAGCTAATTATTTCCACACTAAACGAACAACCGAACACATTTGTTAAATGTTTGAACTGATCAGCTAATGACTGCAAATCATTAGGGGGTCTATTTGCAAATCAGTGCTTGGCCCCCGGTGATTACCATTTTATTAATGTTTACTAATATTATAGTTATTGATATGAATGGCATTATTATATAAACTTCTTTACCTTCGCCGGTCGTAGTGACCTCTCCAACGAGCGGTGGACTGCTGATCAAATCCTTCAACGCGTACACGTGTACCTCGTACACCGTGGACACCTGGAGACGCAAAGCAGTAAACAGTTCTACCTTGCGTATATAAACAGTTTCGACCTTTCGTGATTGGAAACAGTCTGTGCGTTCAAACGAACGAGTTCAACTGGATCAGGTATTGAATCAGGTACTGGATCACTTTTTAAAAATTATTTATTGATTTTTTTTCATACCAGAAGTCCAGTGACGGTGACCTGCATGGAATCGGGAGCTACGTTCAGCTCTTTCGGTTGCGCAATGTTGTTTTTGGGCTTCACGAGGACACGGTATCCGTTCAGCCTGATGCCCGGTGCCCTCCAGAGCACCACAAAGGACGAGGGGCCCACGTCTCCGAACTGAATGTTGGTGGGGGCGGGGACAGCTGCGAAGGGGGTGGAGTATATAGAAAGAAACGGTTATTAAGTGACAGATTGTTTTTCTCTAGTGTTGAATACTTACAGTGGTGTGTATAACTTTTTACTTTTCACACTGGTTTATTATACGACGTCTGTTTTGAATCATAATTTGCTAGAAAAACTGAGTTACTATTGGAGGTAAGTGTTTGCTGCGTCATAAAATATAAAAGCCAATCAGGTTCCAGTATGTAAATGCGTGCCATGCAACACTACCAGGAGACTAATTTGCATATTCTTTGACAGGTGTGTCTCACCGATGGTGTGTGTTCCCGCCAACTCCGCGGTGGCACCCCGGTCGGTCGTGGCGATCACTCTGACGCTGTATTCGGTTCCGGGTCTCAGGTGTTGGAGAAGCACGTTGTCGTCGTTCCTGCTCGGCGCTGGACTCCACTCGCGTTCTCCGGTCTCTGGGCTTGAGTAGAAGACGCGGTACGAGGTGACACGACCCTGTGGGGGACGCCAGGACACGCGCACCGAGGAGCTGTCCACATCAGAGAACGTCAAATCTGCGGGACTGTCCGGTGCTAAAGATCAGAGAGGGTGAAAAAGTGTTGAACTGGGATAAACCTAGGTTTTTTGTTTTTTTTACTTAGCGTATTTAATGTAGCGTATTTATAGTCATGTAGCCTTGTCCACCGTGGTTCTCTTTTAAACTCTGAATCTATTCGCCATTGACCAGAATTATGGGCTTCCTTTATCTGACCCCACAAACACGACGGTTCTCATCCAAATAAGGTCAGATCTGTCTACTCACTCTTGATGGTAGTTGCTCTCTCCACCACCGGTGTGCTCTCTCCATCACGGCTGATGGCATACACGCTGATTATGTACTCCACCGTCGGCACCAGACCTGTTATTCTCAACTCTGTCTGATCTGACAACGTGGAGAAGGAAAGTACTTTTCAGTTTCCTGGATGACTGTTACTCAGCATGAAGACTAGTATTTTTTTGTGTGTGTTGTATCCGCTGAGACTCACCTGGTCCCACCTCCTTGGAGAAAGTGGGTCCCACTCCGTTTTTGGGGCTCCCGGTGACCCTGTAGCCGGTGATTGGGCCTCTGGCAGGACTCCAGCGCACCACGATGGCCTGGTCCTGGATATCAGTCACCTCTAGATCTGAGGGAGATGGGACACCTGGGAGAAAAGAGACAAGCGGACAAAATCGCAACTGGCTCTTGTAGTTAAGAACATCGCGCTAAGCCAGTACTATTCTGTATTAACACCATTTCTGGATCAGAATTAACACGTTATTATTTAGTAATACCTCTGTATCCACTGTTGATCCTGTATTTACTCTGTTCCTCAGTTTGATCTCCGTTTTTGGATCAGTATTAAGCTGTATTAACTTTGTTTCTGGATCAGTATTATTCAACATTATTCTGTTCCTGGAGCCATGTTATTTAGTACTAATTCTGTTTTATCCCGGATTAGTATTATATTCTGTATTAACGTTCCTGAATGACCAATATTCTTTATTAATGTCGTTCCAGGCTCACTTACTTCATCTGAAGCAACGCTTTCCTGCATTAGTATTATTCCTTAATAACGCTGTTCCTGGATCAGTATTATTCTCTAGACATTTACATTGCTCCTGAATCTTTGATTGAATAAGGCAGTTGTAGAAACAGAGTTTAAACAGAACAGTGTTATTATTCTATTCCTGTAGTAATATTATTCTGTCTTTACTGTTCTTAGACTGTATTATTCACTGTTTACTCAGTTCCCGGATGGGTATCGTTTGGCGTTAACGTTATTCTGTAGTAAAAGTCACCGTGGCTGCCGGTGCGGTGTGTGATGATGGTCGGTGTGCTGGACGCTGGACTGTCTCCTCTGCCAGTCACTGCGTAGATGGTGACGGTGTAATCGGTGCCCGGCTGCAGACCGCCGATGGTGGCCGTCGACTCTGTACCCGGCACGGTGAACTCCTGGCCAGAGCCGTGCTCTCCTGTGGATTCAAACGTCAAAATGTCATTTAAAAAAATGTATTAATTCAAATCCCTATTTCGCGCACACACACACACACACACACCGGTCTGTTCGTGTTTGATCCTGTAGTAGCGCACTGGAATAGCAGGAGCGTCCCAGGAGATGGTGATGCTGTTCGGGGTGGATGAGGTCACCTCCAGGTCAGTGGGAGCATCCGAGACTAGAAACATTATAAATCTTATATTTATATAAAACCATTATAAAGTTCTAAAAAAAATATCTCAATTCAAGTGGCCAAATTATAATATGGCAATAATTAAATAAAATAAAATAAAAATAATAAATAAAATTAAATAAATACGAGTGTGTGTGTGTGTTGTGCTCACTGGTAGCCTGCGTGCCGGTGAGAGGTTGGCTCTCCTGGCGGCCGCTGACGGCGTAGATGCGCAGCGTGTACAGTGTGTTGGGCTGCAGGTTGTTCAGGGCGTAACGCGTGCGGCTTGGTGGCAGACGTTCCTCCTGATGTCGCCCTCCGCTGGTCGCCTCGTATGCCAGCCGGTAGCCTGTGATCGGGGCGCGCGGGGCCTGCCAGTTTGCCGTGAACGAGTGTGTGAACACATCAGAGAAGACCAGGCCAGTGGGGGAGTCGAGATCTGAGTGAAGCGTAAAGCACTCCAATATGTTAACTCCATTAGGACTAAAAAAAAAATAGGTTCGAGATATAGAAACGAGACTCACTGGTGGTCTGTCTGCCCGTGACCGGGGTGCTCTCTCTCTGGCCGTACACGCACGACACGCTCACCACGTACTCAGTGACGGGAAGCAGGTCTACACAAAGCGAGAGAGGGCAAAAAAACCAAAACAAACAAGAAACACTGTGATGGACATCCAACACAATACTGTGTATATAGCGTGAAATAGGCTAAATAAAATACCACATATATATTAAGATTTAAATGCATTTTATTTACATATTAGTAACATTATTATTATTATTATAATAGCTGTTGTTCTAGAAATACGAAAATGGCCGTACGCTGGAGGAGGTAGGTGCTGGTTGCTCCGCCCACATTTACTTCTTGTATGTTGTCGTCGTCGTTGCTCGGGTGATAGCGAATCACGAAGCGGCTGATCTCTGACTGGCGGACCGAGGGGCGGGTCCAGGAGAGGCGCATCGAGTCTGGACCAACCTCACCGAATTTCAGGTTGGTGGGAGCCGGAACGCCTGAGAAAGAGTGTTTAGGAGTGCAACCTTATTTCAGCAAATTTCATCTCGAGGAATAAAACAGGAAATTGAAATACCTGCACACTGAAAATAAATGATAAATAAAAGGTAAAACTAGCCACGTAGTAATTACGTTCTGATGTTTACTAGTTAACTGTGTACTAATTACCATCTACATCACTTTTACATGTACACGTTCATTTCTTTTACTTACTGTAATAGGAAAGTAAATATATAATGTGTACATATAAATTCTACATCAATATTAACTGTTTTTAGCTAGGTAGAAACTCAAATGTTTCAAAACACCATTCGATTGCATTCGTAAATAGTTCTAGCGTTTCTTTCTTTTCTTTTTTTATGTATCTATTTATATAAAAACTTAAACTAAAACCGAACCCTCATTTCCTTTAGTCCAAGTTCATCGCAAATCGGACATTTCGATCAAAACCCTGCATTTTACATCTAATATTAATCTATACTCTTTAATCTGGATCTGAGACATTTTTACCTTTTGGGTAAAAATTAGATTTTTACTTGAAACCAAACACATTTGACATCGCAGTGAACCTCCTGGTTTGCTATTTACTCCAGTTTTGTCAGCGTTGAAAACCTTTTGTCTGCGTTTCCAAACATTTAAAATGTATATCGCTGATTGTGTTTGATGTCAATATGAAAACATTTTGGGTTGAATGTGAAAGCAAATTTCAATATATATGTATATATATATATATATATAAAAAAATTTAACTAATACTTGCCTCAAATGAAATTAAAAATTGAAATCTTTACATTTAAACCAAACTTTAAGTCTTTGATTGTATTGATGGAGTTTATTTTTTATTTTATTTAAAACCGAATATTTCATTGTGTAATTAAGACCAAATTTGAAATTTTCAATGAAATTCCAAACACTATTTTCTATTTCAAATCCTTAACATTTTCATATTTGTTTGAAACCCAATTTGAATTATTTGTATTCCCAAATCCAAATTGTCTTTTTGAATGTTTTGTTTTTTAAATTGTCATGTGTGTTTTAATGAAAGTTTGCATTTTAAACAAAATTACGTTTGTAAAACATTTTGTATTGTATGTAAAATAGACTTTTGATCATTTCTTTTTGTTTTAAATAGCTAAACCACTGATTTAAATCAAATTCCAACACTGAGTTTGCGTTTTTTTTTAAAGTTTTTTTTTAACCAAATGACCCCGGTTTCCCTGCTGTACCGCCGCTTAGCACATTAAATAAAATTCACCAGCTTGCGTTTGCTGCGTGATCGTTGTTGGCTCGCTCTCGCTCTCCTCCGTGAGCACGATGACACTGATGTGGTAGTCAACCCCAGGCTCCAGCCCCCGAACCGTATAAAAACTGGTGCCCGAATCCAGTGAATCCTCCAGGATGGGCAAACTCTCCCCGGCGGCTAGTACCGTGACGCGGTACCCCGTAACGGCAGCGTGGTTTAGAAGCGTCCACTGAATCCCGATGGTGGTGTCGGTGACGTTGACGTAGCCGAGGTCGCTCACCTTCGGCACGTCTGGACCGAATTCGTTCAGAAACGCGAGCAGAGGAGAGAACAGATCATGATCATGCGCGGGTTAGAGATTTGATTGAAAGAGGAAATTAAAACTGCATGCGTGAGATTCGAACTGAAATTCAATAAATAGTGCTTACATTGTAAATAACTACAGATATGACATACACACGGTGTGAACAATTACAGGAATGATGACCAGCAATTAAATGTTATGCAATTAAATTAAAGTGTAAATTAAAAACTTCTTAAATTGTCCGATTGTTATTAAGATTATATTTAGCACAGAAAATGAATTAAGATATAGAGGCAGCCAGAATTACAGACTTCATATCGAACTGATTGACAGCTAATCAATAGCTACAGTAATAATAATAATAATAAGTAAAGATAGAAATGTTAAGGTTTAGAGAAAGACGTCTGTCAAGTTCTCGCAATAATAGACCGGATATTTTAGCACCATCGTTCAGTCTCAGAGAGAAGACTACATTCCGCCATCTTGTTTTTGTTTTTGTTCACACTTTGGAAACGTGGTTAAGAAACGTGGAATTAACCCCCCTGATGGAAATTTATATTATAAACTAAAATTCTAACCAATTGTAGGTAAAATCTATTCACCTCAATTATTAGCAGTAGTTAACATCGTAGTTAACATCGTAGTTAACATCGTGTTTCTGCTAGCACTGTTATGTTACAATTTCATCTGCGTTAGCAGATTTCCTGTAAGGATTAATGCTAGCATAACCAGAGCCTCCACATGATGATGATCGGTGGCTACCTTGCGTGATAACTGAGGAGATGGGTTCGCTCTCGATGTGGTTTTTAACGGTGTAGACGCTGACATTGTACTCAACACCAGGGCTCAAGTTCTCCAGTGTGCACGAAGTCTGCCTGCCTCGAACAAACTCCTCCAGGGAATTCGCACGCTGCCCCGACGTGGGCGTACACGTCACCCGGTAACCCGTAATGTCTGAGGATGGGGAGGGGATGGGGATAAAAATGAGTAAGAAACATAAGTTAAAATTTAGATAATTTTTTTTTTATGCAAATGAGAATAGCAAGAGACAGAGGTAGACAAAATGGAAAATTGAACATGAAAAAAATTGAATAAAAAATGTAAAAAGGGAAAAAAAATTCTGCCAAAAACTGTTTTTAAGGAATAATAATAATAATAATAATAATAATAATAATAATAATACAAATTGCCCGAAAAATAGAAATTAAAAAATGAATCAGATCATGTTTTTAAGCCAAAACGTTACTATAAAATATTTTAAAAAATAAAAAAAAGAAATAAAAAAAAGTTTTACTGTGCTTCTATGACAAAAACAAAGGTGTAATTCTAAAAATAAAAACAAACAAACAAACAAAAAAAGTTCTGACTGCATTTCTAAACCGTAACAAAAAAATGATTAAACATCCACACTAACAGCAGACACACAGGTGTGTATTTACCGGGTGTCGTGCTCTCACGCCAGCTTACGCTGAGGTCACCCGTGTTGGGGTTGGACACCAGATTCAGATCGCTCGGTGGAGACAACGCTAGAGAACAAACAAGGACACGAGACACGTGTTAACAATCGAACCAAACGCACCTGCGCTCGTCCTACACGCTCTTCTCATCCGGGTTTCTTACGTGTCACGACGTTGCGCGTGATAGCGTTGCCCTGCTTGCGGCCGTTGACGATGGGCTGCAGGCTGTAGGTGTACTCCACGCCAGGGGTCAGGCCTGAGATGTAGATGCTTCCCGAGTCGGAGGTCACGACCCTGGGAGCCTCGCCGCCCTGACTGGGCTTCACTGACATCTGATTTAAACAAATCAAACCGTGGTTCAAATTGTGTCAACACTGTTGCTCGGCAACTGGGAAACAATACATAACAATGCATATATGCTAGCTAATGAACAAAACTAATCATTTAGCTAGGTAAGACTTCATATACAGGCAAAGACCATGTGACAAATGTGTAGAGAAGATCAACGTTTTCCACAGATGTGTTGGTTAATTCTTTGTAAAAAACAAAAAAAACACTCTGCAACTAAAATTCGAACGTGATGTTGTGTGTTTACCCTGTAGCTGAAGCGAGGAACAGGAGTCCAGGAGATAATGATGGAGCTGTCAGTGACGTCCGTGGAGAAACGGGGAGCGTTACCGAACGGCACAGCTGAGCAATGGGAAAAAAACAAGCCACAAGACATGACACGAATTGACTTGCAACACAAACGTTTACAATACGATAATTCCACAGAGACTGCTCACAGCTAAAAGAAAGTAACAATGTTCTTTTCTCAAGGTGTTTGGAAACGGAAGACTCTCTGGTAGCTAGCATAGCCTCGCCTGGAGGGTCATTGAGAACTCACTGGTGGTGACGGTTCCGGAGACGCCCTCGCTCAGCGTGCTGCCGTGCTCCGAGTGCAGCGTGACGGTGTACGTCGTGTCCGGCTGCAGGTTCGGGACGGTGTACTGGGTCTCTTCGGGTCGGACCCTGAGCAGCGTCGGAGAGGTGGAGTCCTCCGCGGTTATGTAGAGGCGGTAACCGGTGATACGGGCCTGTGGGGCAGACCACACCACCAGAACAGTGTCTTCTGTCACGTCTGGGAAGCGCAGGTCCGTAGGAGCGTCAGGTCCTGAAGGAACAAGAGGTCAAAGGTTAACAATGGGCTGTCTAAATAATGAATAAGTACCATACGGGAACGTGTGCAGACTCACGGGTAGACTTCTCGCCCACCAGCGGCTGGCTCTCGGCTCCACCATAGACGGCGTAGACGTAGAAGCGGTACAAGGTGCCGGGCTGCAGGTGTGTGATCTCGGCGTAGGCGTTGGGTGTGGTGGGGAGCACTAGCGGCCTCTGTGTCGAGCGGCCGTCCGAACTCACGGGTTCGTAGGTCACGCGGTAGCCCGACACCTCGCTGGGCGGTCCAGTCCAGGTGATAGTGATCTTCACGTCAGTGACCTCATAGAATTGCAGCTCGGTCGGTGCCTGGACTTCCTCTGAGGGCGGAGTCACATGAAGTCACATGAAATTATTCAGATGAACATCAACGTTAAAGGGCAATCCCGACGTGATGCTGGTATTCAGCGTGTTACAGGTCATGCTTTATCGTCATTACGGAGTGCGACGGTTCATATCGCGCCGAGACATTTCTGATCTAGTTCAGATATTCGACTGCAGTAAGCAGCATACGCTGCACAAACACGTTATCCAGCGAGACAAGGGAATGGAAAAAAGAAAGAAAGAAAGAAAGAAAGAAAGAAAGTAAGAAAGAAAGAAAGAGAATGGAAAAAGAAAGAAAGAAAGTGAATGGAAAAAGAAAGTAAGAAAGAAAGAAAATGAATGGAAAAAGAAAGAAAGAAAATGAATGGAACAAGAAAGAAAGAAAAAAGAGAATGGAAAAGAAAGAAAGCAAAAAGAAAGAAAATGAATGGAAAAGAAAGAAAGAATGAAAGAAAGAACACAGAGGGAGAGTAAAAAAGAAAAAAGAAAGAAAAGGAATGGAAAAGAAAGAAAGAAAGAAAGATGGAGAGCAAAAATGAAGGAAAAAAGAAAGAAAATGAGAAAAAAAAAGAAAAGAAAGAAAGGTAAAAGGAAGATGAAGCAAAAGAAAGAAAGAAAGAAAGAAAGATCAATAAAGGAAAAATATATAAAAACCCAAAAGAGATCAGGGAGTAAAAAAGAAAAAGAAATACGGAAGAAACAAAATGAATAAAAAAACAAACAAACAAAAGACAGAAAAAATTGACAGGGAGAGTAAAAGCAAAAGAAAAAAAATGAAATGAATAGAAGAAAAATGAAAGAAAGAAAAAAAGAAATCCTTTTTCTTATACCACACCATCACGCACTCACTCAGCTGATCTAATAACACGCTTGAATCTCACAAAAAGACTAATCAGCGCCCCCTAGTGTTTGCTGTCCAAATAACACCCTGTTCATCAACGCAGCTTTCCTCAACAACATGAACGCGTTTCCTCCAGAGAAGCGCGTCATCACTGCTGTGGAAGGTTCATGTGAACAGAGTCTCTCAGATACATCAAAAACAAAACAGAACAAAAGCGATGAAGAACGAGTGATGGAGAAAAAAATCAAGGAGGCCGCTTTCCTTTCAAGGAGTTTCCTCTGCAAGTGTGTGTGTGTTCTTTTTTTTCTGGTTCCTTTTCTTGATAATTTCACACACACACACACACACACACACACACACACGTCCTGTTGTGGCCCTATAATGCACTCCTTTTTCAGGACACTGTGAATCACATGGAAACCTGGCGCACACTGGCATGTGAGAGAGGAAGTGTGTGTGAGCCCAGTGCATGCTGGGAGAAAAAGCTGTTACGCCTTATAGGAAATTAGCAGTTACTGTGGTAAGGGTTTAAATCGGCACATGCCGAGCTTACATCATGCTTTCCAATGTGTAAAAATGTTTAACTGTTGCTCCTGGGACAAGATTTTAGGATTTTAGGATTTTGGGATTTGGCCTTGTTGTTATTTAATACGGCACGGGAACAGAGTCCTGGTGCACATCGCCGCTTTTAAGAAGGAAACCAGTTTTAAAGCTGCAATAGTCCATTTATTTTATTTCCTATTTGTATGAATTACCTCAAAAATAGGTAGAACATGATCAAAAATAAGGATTTAAAGCATGAACCCGTGCGCTGAACTGTGTTACAGTCTGGAAAGGAGTGCAGGAAAGGAACAAAAAGAAAGAAAGAAAGTTAACGAATTAAAAACTGAAGAAAGGACTCGAAAGGAAAAAAAGGGAGGGGAGTAAAATGAAAGATAGAAAGAAGGGAGAGTAAAAATGAAAGAAAAAAGAAAAATTAGAGGGAACGAAAGAAATGAAGAAAGTAAATGAATGAAAAAGAAAGAAACAAAGGAAGAAAAGAAGGGAGAGTAAAAATTAAAGAAGAAGGAAAAATTAGAGGGAAAGAAATGGAGAGAGTAAAAAATGAAAGAAATAAGAAAGAAAGGAAAAGGAAAATTGAGGAAAACAAGGAAGAAAGTAAAAACAAAAAGAAAATGAATGAAAAAATTTAAGAAAGAATACAAAAGAAAAAAAGGAAGGGGAGTAAAATGAAAGAAAAAAGAAAGACAAATAAATCAGAGGGAAAGAAAGAAAGGAGAGAGCAAAAACAAAAGAAAAAGAAAGTAAATTAATAAAAAAGAAAGAACCAAAGAAAGAAAGAAAAATAGAGGGTAAAAAAAGAAAGAAAGAAGGGAGAGTAAAAATGAAAGAAAAAGGAAAAATTAGAGGGAACAAAAGAAAGAAGAGAGTAAAAACAAAAGAAAAAAGAAAAATAGATGGTAATAAAAAAGAAAGAAAGAAAGGGGGAGAGTAAAAAAATGAAAGAAATAAGAAAGTCAACGAATAACAGAAAGAAAGAAAGAAAAAAGAAAAATTGAGGGAGACAAAGAAAGAAATAAAACGAATGAAAACTTCTAAGAAAGAATACAAAAGAAAAAAAGGGATAGAAGAAGAAAGAAAGAAAGAAAGAAAGAAAGAAAGAAAGAAAATGTTAACGAGTAAAAAAAAGAAGAAAGAATACAGATGAAAGAAGAGGAAGTGTGTATGTGTGTATACCTCCCCACTTTAATCTTCAGAATTTACTTAGTGTTGATGTTAATTAGAGTAATGTGTTTTCTGTTTATGACACCACTTACTGTGAAAAAACTTGTTGAAATGGAGAGAATAAAGTTTTTATTTGCATTTATTTCAGAATTGTGGAATTAATTATTATTAATTTAAAATAAGATATAAAAGGCAGAACTATCAGTTATCGGTATCGGCCGATATCACTCTGAATAATCGGTTATCGGTATCGGTTGAGAAATTTAGTATCGGTGCATCTCTAGTGTATAGGTGTGTGTGTGTGTGTGTGTATATATGTGTATGTGTGTATATGTGTGTGTGTATTTGGTGTGTATGTCTGTGTGTGCGTGTGTGTGTATATGTGTGTGTATGTGTGTGTGTGTGTGTGTGTGTCTGTGTGTGTATGTGTGTATGTGTGTGTGTGTGTGTGTGGGTCTCTCTCTCACCAGGCTGTGACTCTCCGGCTGTCTGGACCTGCAGCACCACTGCTTCACTCTCCAGGTTTCCCTCCACAGCGAAGATACTGACGTTATACGACTGTCCGGGCTGGAGGTCAACCAAGGTCACCGAGGTCACCGTCTCAGGGAGGTTCAGCTCAGTGCTGCTGCCTTCAACGGACGGGGTGTACACCACACGGTAACCTACACACACACACACACACACACACACACACAATAAAATTCCAGTCTAGAGTTCCGGATAAACCGAACCCTTCTGTAATAAGCGAGCGCAGAACGTACCGGTGATCGGCGCATGTGGTTTGGTCCAGGAGATCACGATGGACGTTTCTCTGACCTCCGTAACTCGGTGATCGCTCGGCGTATCGGGAGCTGACAATCACAAACACGATTCCACACAGTACACGTTAGCCTCTCTCACGTTAGCTGCTCTACTCAGACATGGCACATGTAGCTACTGTAATTCGCGAGCTAACCGAACGCTAACTCGATTCCAAAACGTTACATCAGCTAGCTAACCAAATATCTTCCTATCGAATGTGACAGCTCGCCGCTTTCAGTTCAGCTGCCTAACTGACAGCTAGCACAAACAAAAGTGATTGGTTTGGACATTCGAAGTAGCATAGTAACGCTCTAGCTAGTAGCTAGCTTTGGCATCTAAAACTGAAACCTCCCCCTAGTGGAAGGAGGTCTAAACAACAGCTAAATAACTGATCCGTACCAGTGGTCTGAGTGGTGGTCAGGATGAGGTTTGTGTCTCCTTCTGGCTCGACTTCGTAAACCTGGACGTGGTACGTTCGGCCTGGCAGGAGTCTGTCGATGTTCACTGATGTGCTCGTGCGTGGGAGATCTGAAAAAACCAGCAAAACCCAGTAAAAAATACAAGCCGATAAACTGCTGTCAGAGTAGCATTTTTTAGTTTTGATACTATAATGCTAGTTTGTGTGTTAGCCTGTTTACTATAACACTAGCTTGTGTGTTACCTGTTTTCTATAATGCCAGCTTGTGTGTTAGCCTGTTTACTATAATGCTATAAAGCGTTATCGTTACCGATCACCATGGGCTCAGCTCCCTCCTCAGAGAGTTCGTACTGCACTCTGAACCCAGAGATGGTCTCAGACGCCGACGTCCAGGAAACAACGAAACTGCTGGACGTGATCTCGGTGATGGATTCAGACGTGTCCAATACTCGAGTGGGCTGAGTCGTCACACCTTCCGTAGGAACCACTGGAAATGAAAAATGCAAAAGGCTTAAACATGCCGTCACATGTTAACATGTTTACTGGAATGGCTAGTTGACTATAATAGTACTTCTGGGATTAGCTTATTTCCTACAATGCTAGTTTGAGCGTTAGCTTGTTTGTATAATGCTAGTTTTGAGCATTAGCTTGTTTGCTACAGTGCTAGTTTGAGCATTAGCTTGTTTGCTACAGTGCTAGTTTGAGTGTTAGCTTTTTGCTACAGTGCTAGTTTGAGCATTATCTTGTTTGCTACAGTGCTAGTTTGAGCGTTATCTTGTTTGCAACAGTGCTAGTTTGAGCGTTAGCTTGTTTGCTACAGTGCTAGTTTGAGCGTTAGCTTGTTTGCTACAGTGCTAGTTTAAGCGTTAGCTTGTTTGCTACAGTATTAGTTTGAGTGTTAGCTTGTTTGCTACAGTGCTAGTTTGAGTGTTAGCTTGTTTGCTACAGTGCTAGTTTGAGCATTAGCTTGTTTGTTATAATGCTAGTTTGAGTATTAGCTTGTTTGTTAAGGTACTAGTTTGAGCGTTAGCTTGTTTGCTATAATGCTAGTTTGAGTGTTAGCTTGTTTGCTCTAATGCTAGTTTGAGCATTAGCTTGTTTGCTACAGTGCTAGTTTGAGTGTTAGCTTGTTTGCTACGGTGCTAGTTTGAATGTTAGCTTGTTTGCTACAGTGCTAGTTTGAGTGTTAGCTTGTTTGCTACAGTGCTAATTTGAATGTTAGCTGCTTTGCTACAGTGCTAGTTTGAGTGTTAGCTTGTTTCCTACAGTGCTAGTGTAGGAAACAAGGCAAAGTGCTGTGAGGAGGACAGGAAAGGGGCGTGACGTACGCGAGCCGGAGGACGTGGTGAAGTCGAAGCGAGTCACCTCTCTGTGACCGTAGTTTAGGATGCTGATCAGCTGACCCTCGTAGGTGAGGCCCGGTTTCAGGCCAGAGATGGTGTAGGAGTTGATGTGGCTGGGGATGATGACCTCTCTCCACGGAGTCCGCGTGTTCTTCTGTTCACAACAACAGCACAAGTGCGTTGGGAACTCACTCTTCTCTCTCTTTCACGTTTACACTCTTCCCTCTGTTCAATCCCTTTCATTTCTTCTTCCATTCCTTCCATCCACGTTCTTTTTCCTCACTTATTTTCACTGCTTACTTTTTCCACTTTCAAATCTTTCTTTTATTCATTCCAATTCCCTTCTTTCTTAACCTGATCCTCTTTCTTTCTTTTTCTTTCTTTCTTTCGTTCTTTATTCCAATTCCCTTCTTTCTTAAACCAATCCTGTCTTTCTTTCTTTTTCTTTCTTTCATTCTTTTGTTCTTTATTCAAATTCCCTTCTTTCTTAAACCAATCCTGTCTTTCTGTCTTTTCTTTCTTTCTTTCGTTCTTTATTCCAATTCCCTTCTTTCTTAAACCAATCCTGTCTTTCTTTCTTTAAACCCAACTTGTTCTTTCTTTTATTTATTCTAATTCCCTTCTTTCTTAACCCGATCCTATCTTTCTTTCTTTTTCTTTCTTTTATCCCAATGCCCTTCTTTCTTAACCAAATCCTGTCTTTCTTTCTTTCACCCCAACTTTTTCTTTCTTTCTTTCTCTCATTTATTCCAATTCCTGTCTTTCTTTCTTAACCCCATCCTACCTTTCTCTTCTTTCTTTCTTTCATTTATTTATCCCAATTCCTTTCTTTCTGCTTCATGTCTTTCTTCCTTTCTTAACCCCATCCTACCTTTCTTTCTTTCATTTTCTTTAAACTCAAATCCTTTCTTTTCTTCTTTTTTAGTCTTTCATTTCTCATTTCTTTTTGATCTCTTACAAATAGCTGATGAAGCTAACTCAAATTTAAAAGAGGAAAAAGCGTTTTGTCCAACAAAAACTTCAAACACTGGCTGAAATAATGCACCTCTCCTAAACTTTTACAAAACACTCCAAATCCTCTTTACATCCAAACTGCCTTTAATTCTCCTAACTCATGTGTGTGAAGTTCAAGGACTGTGTGCTTGTTTGCGCATGATAACACGTAACATCCTGTACTCCTGTACCTCTATGCCAATATCTCTTTCACATGTTTGTGTACAGAAGTGAAATGTTCCTTGTCCAATTTGAGCAATAGTACAGATTTAACAATCAGGCTTCAGTATGTATATTCCACATGGAAAATTTATAAATATATATATATATTTTTTAAATGCCGGTCCAAATTCCGAACCCTGAGGGATCCCATAATAAAACCGTGTAACTACAAATACCGCACTTTTTGTGGATTTAGAGACCTGGTTACATGGGCTTGTTACATGGCATTTCAATCAAACTAAACCACGTTAGGGTGAACCTACCACTTTCCACTTGAGGATGTACTGAGTAATGTGGGCTGATGCTGGTGGGTTCCACTGGATGGGGTGTGAGTTGGGCTGGTTTCCTGTCTCCGTGATGGTCACGCGTACTGGAACTAGTGGGACAAAGATAAAGAACCACAGATTTAGTATTAGGTTACAACAAACCTAGTCGTAAATCTTTATTATGGATTCAAACTGGAGCTAGATTTATAGTTAGCTGGTTATAAAGTCTTACAACCAGCTGGGTTTTGTGTGACAGAAAGGTTGACCTAAAATGGATGCAGCAGATATATTTCAGTGCGTGTGGGCCCAAAGTGAGCAACTCCAGGAGAAACAGAACAGCTTGGGGCCCTTCTAGACCACCTTATGGCTAGGCCCGATGTCATGCGCCTCTTCTGGGAATTCTTTTTGGAGGGGGGCTCCAGGTCTCCCTGCCCCACTGAGGACGTTGCTCTGTTTCGTTGCTCTGCTGAGGGAGTCACTCTTCCTCCTTGCTTTGTTAGGGGCATTCTTTTACCCCTCTGTCCCGCAGAAGATGCCACATCCTTGACACGGGCATCAGCCCGTCTCCCTGCTCTGCCTCAGACACCAGTACGCCACCTGGCTTCACTTCGGCTGTCACTCTGCCTCCTTGCTTCACTGGGGGAGTTCCCCTGCCCCTCTGCCCCGCAGAAGATGCCACTACAGATTGCAGTCTCGCCTTGGGAGTCACTCCATCTCACTGCTCCGCCTCGGACGTCAATACGTCAACCGGCAGCACTTTGGACATCACTCCGCCTCCTCGCACCGTTGAGGACGTCACTCAGCTCCACTCAGGATGCCGCTCCTCCCCCTTGCTTTGCGGTCTGCATCGCTCTCCCTTCTTGCTTCGTGTACAACATCGCTCCCCCCGCTGGCTTTGTGGAGGATGTCGCTCTCTCTGACTCCGTGGAGAACGCCGCCTCCCTCTGGCTCTGCCTTGGGCTTTTCTCCCCCCACCAGCTTTGCCGTGGCTGTTGCTTCGCACTTGTGCCCCGCCTTGGAATGCCACCCATCAGCTGTGCAGAGGAGATCGCTCCACCTTGTTGCCTGGTGGGGGGCATCGCGTCTTCTGCCGGCTCTGCGGTCGATGATGCTCCTAAGAACCCTGATCGTCTGGGGAACGTCTTGTCTGCCTGTCCAGGACCCCCTTTCAAATTACTTCTATTTTTATTTTATTACCATTATACCTTTATATCTATATTTTTACCAAATCTATTCATTATCTTTGAATTGTTTTTGTTTTTTTGTATTGTCTTGAGTAAGCGTCACCAGAATGTCTTTATCTAAACAACACACAACACTAAGTCAGTAAATAAAGCCTCAAAGCCGTCCTCCGTCAGCGTTACAGATCACACACACTCACACATGATGCACGGTTCTAGTCGTCTCACCTCAGCCTGACGCAGCTGTGAGTCTTTTAGACCTCAGCACAGGTCACAACACACACCCCTGTGTCCGAGCAGACCGGGCCGTTTCAGCTTGGTGTAAGAATAAACACAATCTAAAAGCACGTCTCTGAAGAGCTCAGACTCACTCACACACAAGCACCGCGCACTTTTCATCGTTCCATCAACATGCTATTCTTCCTGTCTTTCATTTTTACTTATTTAAAACCATTCCTCTGTTTTCGTCTTTCGTTCTTTATAAACTTATTTAAAGTCACCCATTTCTTACTCTATTCCCTTTCTTATTAAAATACCATCTTTATTCCTTTCTTACATTCTCTTTCTTTTTGTTCTTTCTTTTTAAATACATCCCTCTCTGTCTTTCTTATATTTTTTTGTTTCTTTTATTTCACCACAATTCTTGTTTTCTTTCATCCTTATTTAAACTCTTTCTTTCTTTCTTTCTTAATGCCAACCTTCTTTCTTTTCCATATTTCTTTATTTCTTTTACATTCATTCTTTCTTACTTGCTGCTCAATCCTTATTTGATTCTTTCTTTCTCCCTTTCTTCCCTACGTTCATTCTTTCTTACTTAAAATCTTTCTTTTATTCTTTGTTTCTCTCTTTCTTTTTTAATTAAGACCATCCATTTTTTTAAAAAACATTCATTCATTCAATACCACCCCATTTCTTTCTTTAAATCTTCCTCTCATTCCTGAAATCTTCATTCTTTCTTTCTCTTTCTTTCTTTAACCCCATTCTCTTTCTTTCTTAAAATTTCATTCAACCCCTCTCTCTCTCCCTTTCTCTCACTCCTAAAATCTTTCATTCTTTCTTTCTCTTTCTTTCTTTAACCCCATTCTCCTTCTTTCTTTTGTTCTTTCTTTCTTTCATATTTACTACCATCCTTATTTACATATTCTCGTTCTTTCTTTCCTTCTTAAAACCTTTCTTTCTTACTTTATTATTAAACCCACATTCTTTCTTTCTTTCACGCATAACCCTTTTTTTGTTCCTTTGCCTTTCCCTCTTTCTATTATTTCTTTCTTCATCTTTCATCCCTCCTTCTACCTCCTTTCACCCCCCCCAACACGAATAGTTACTTCCCAGTACTCTGGCAATGTAATGAAGTTAACATGAATTTAAAAGGAAAAAAAAAAAAAAACAAGAGAGAAAAAAAACGACCTTTGAGTTTGAGCACAGTTTGGCAGCACCTTGTGCTTTAAGTGTACGTCTGGACAAAGTCTAACTTGTTGAATAAACTAATCCCAAAAGTTCTTTAT
Source organism: Stegophilus panzeri (assembly GCA_024331685.1). Lineage (NCBI taxonomy): Eukaryota > Metazoa > Chordata > Actinopteri > Siluriformes > Trichomycteridae > Stegophilus > Stegophilus panzeri. Next base: position 2,407,490 of record JANDJT010000154.1, on the reverse strand, counting down.
AACAGCTTGGTCGGCAAAGACGTGAGGAAACGTTCTCCTTAACAAAACTCTGAAGATGTGATCAAAGGGGAAGATGATTAATCAGCTGACCCTTTATATGCGAGACAAACTCTGAGTAACCATCGGATATGGACTCACAGCGTCAACACCTGAATAGGGTCCAAACTGTAGATCAAACGGGTTTTACGTAACGTTTTCCAGTCTCCCTCTCGTCTCTGAATCCAGCTTCCTGTGAAGCATATTTCCTGCAAAATACTGAAGGAAACTCTGAATCTTTTGTTTCGAGAGTGTCAAACTTTGGCCTTCACTTTTAATCATTTAAGACACCAAGTTCCATCCATCAAGCAAGAGGAGTAAAACTGGCAAGCTGCTACTTGATCTAATACACTCCATTACACTGAAATAAAAATGCCCATCCCTACAGTATGAATGTGTGTGTATTGGATTTTTTATTTTTAAATAAAAATTATGTACTAATGCAGTAGTAGCTGTAGAATGGGCGTGGCTGAATATTCTAATGTGCATTGACAGCCATCTGTACGAGACTCCTAGCTCGGCGGGAAAGACGAGCGCCATCGACCTAAGATTAGCCCCGCCCATTTTACACAGAAACTGAAGAAACGAATGCTGGTTATGTTCTATTAACCCTCACTGGATTTTAACTTCTGTAACATAACACTTTTCCCACAGTTTCCTTTGTTTAGCTATTATTTAGTTATTATTTTCGCTATTATTGTACACATTATAACTCACCCCTGGACTGGAGAGGCTCGCAGGCGTGTTCTCCAATGCCGTTTCCGTAACAGGTACACCGGTATCGGACGCCGTGGCTCACTTTATCCCATGTCTCGCCAATCTGATAGAATGCTTTCGTCTCTGCTTCTTGGCACTGATCTGGAAGAGAGGAAAATATTTATATTACTAAAGTGCAGATGCTCTTATTTTTTTTCCCTCGAGCTGTCAAACTGGCTAGGAAACATCTGCACTGGCACATTTTCAAAAGAAGCTCTCAAACTTCTCCTCTTGTCTGAGTCCACACAGCTGTAAGCTTTTATTCTCTAGAATGTTAGTAAAAAGCAAGAAGAAGGAAAACAAAAGTTAAACAAGGCACTTCTCAGTGCAAGAAAATCTCTGGTTGGCGTGAAAATGTCTTCAGGTGCTGGAAATGATAAAGAACACGAGGAGAGAGTGTATCTTACCGATAGCGTCACATTTCCAGCGGCCACGGCCCTGACCGAAGCACGTGCAGTTCATCATGTAGCCCTCGTTGTGGCGCTTGTCAAACGTCTGGTCCACTTCATACGTGAGTCCGTCTACAATACACTGATCTGATGGCCAAAAACACTGTGTTACGTTTTGTTTGAATTCAAAACAATGGTGTGGCGTGAACTTCATCATTGTTATTTTGAAGTTTTACTGAATTTAGGCTACAGTAGCTATAGTTCTAGAAATAAATATAAAAATTTGGATTATAGAAGCTATAGCTATAGAAATAAATATGATGTTTGGGTTGCAGTAGCTACAGTTATATAAATAAATACAAAGTTTGGGTTATGGAAGCTACAGTTATGGAAATAAATACAAAGTTTGGGTTATGGAAGCTACAGTTATATAAATAAATACAAGGTTTAATTTACAGAAGCTACAGTGATAAATAAATACAAAATTTGGGTTATGGAAGCTACAGTTATATAAATAAATACAAGGTTTAGGTTTCTGAAGCTACAGTTACATAAATAATACAAAGTTTGGGTTATGGAAGCTACAGTTATAGAAATAAATACAAACTTTGGGTTACATAAGATACAGTTATAGAAATAATTACAAAGTCTGGGTTACAGAAGGTATAGTGATAAAAATGATTACTACGTTTGGGTTATGGTAGGTTCAGTTATACAAAGAAATGCAAAGTTTGGGTTATGGAAGCTATAGTTATAGAAATAAACACAAGGTTTGGGTTATAGTAGCTATAGGTATAAAAAATAAATATGAAGTTTAGGTTACAGAAGCTACAGTTATAGAAATAAATACAAAGTTTGGTTTGCAGTAGCTACAGTTTTGGGTTATGGTAGCTACAGTGATAGAAATAAATTCGTAGTAACTATAGTTATCGAAATAAAAATATGAAGTTTGAGTATAAATGGTATCTATATTTATGAGAATAAATACAAAGCTTGGGTAACAGTTGCTATAGAAATAAATACAATGTTTGGGTTATGTTATCTATAACTATAAAAAGTAATACTATTATATGCAGAAAGTTTAAGCTATGTTAGCTGTAAAAATAAATGCAAAGTTTGTGATGCAGCTATAAAACAATACATGAATTTTATATTACAGTATCTATACAAAGTTTGAGTTACAGTAGCTATAGAAAAATATACGAATATAAGCTATAAAATAATTTGCAAAGTTCAAGTTAAAGGTAGATATAGACTTCAATGCATGTACATGGATGTAGTAGCTATAGTCTAGCTGTAGAAGTTTGGGTTTGGTAGCAATGAAACAATACAAACTTTAAGCTATGATAGCTATTGAAATAAGTACTAAATTAGGTTTATGGTAGCTATAGAAATAAATATGCTTCAAGTAGCTAAAAAATAATATCTGAAGTTTAAGCTATGGTAGCTATATAAATAAGTACAAAGTTGGGGTTTTTATAGCTCTATAATATACAAAGTTTAAGCTATGATAGCAATGGAAATAAATACGATAATATACAAATAATTTTTGGGTTAAGGTAAACAAAAAATAAACTAAATTTAGTACTTAGCTACAGAATTGAATCATGTATAACATTTGTGTTAAGGTAGCTACAAATGTTAAACAAATATTAAATGAGCTGTTTTTGTTAGCTGTAGAATCAGTTTAAATACAGAATCAGGTTTGGGTTTGCACCTCGAATCTGTGAGTGGGCGACGCAACTCCACTCGCCCCGGCCGTTACCCACACACTTGCAGCGCATCATGTGACCCATGGTGTCATGGCGCTTGTCCCACTCATCCCCCAGGCGGTACATGACGTCATTTACTGTGCAAATTTCCTCATGAGCTGGAGAACACAAGGAATTTCAGTGAGATTAGTGTACTGTATGTTATGCTTTTTTATCCCATCATTTATTATTAAAAAATGTTTAAATCCAAAGTCCTATATCAGCTATGTACTGAGCGTGTGTTTGTGTGTGCATGTGTTGGATTCTGGTCTCGTTCTCATCTAAATCTCAGCATGTTCTCTTTAAAAAAAAAAAAGGTTGGATCACATAGCTCTGGCCGAGACAGCTACAAATCAGCGACTAGTTATAGCCAATTATTATGTGCTCATAAAGATTTGCTCTCATAATGACATAATGACCCTTAAATCCTGCACTTGGGTTTTGACGACCTGGACTCCGGCATGGCTGCCTTCATGAAAAAGCTATTCGCGTCTATAAAACCAAACCTCATGGCAGAGATTCAGACAAAAAGGATGATTCAGTGCAAGAGTCTGGCTGGCCAGCTGTGTCCCATCATGCCTGTTAGAATGTATATTTAGTATCCAGTCTAAATCAAATATACTGCCTTTACGCAGGTAAACTGTGTAAAGCCAGCTGTTAGCATCCACGGGTACCCTATACTTGTTCGTAGATCGTTGTGGACTCTGCGTACCTGCCATGGGACAGAATCCGTAGCGTCGCTCATCATCATAGTTCGCTGTAGTGCCACACCACTTCATCCCATCGCGTCGGCCATCGGCTGTGCAGTCTGTGTAATTACGGCCGTTGTACAGGAAGGGAAACTTGCACAGCGCGCCATTAGAGTTTCCACCACGAGTCGTCACCATCACTGCAATGAAAGTATAAATCTTCATATAAGCAGCAGCTTCAAGCAAGTACTCTCCTGTTAGTAATCAGAATCCTACAGATTATATTAGATTACGTGGGATTTCATCCAAAAAGCTAGCAATCTGGGTTTTAAAAAAAGAGCTCAAGTCAGTTCCCAAAATTAAGGGTCTATATTAAATCAAATGATAATTGCAAGTGGGTCCAGTTGGGGTGGCATCCCAAAGATTTAATCCCAAAGCTGGAATTTTGAGTTCAATCCCAACGCTGGGACTTTGGGTTCAATTAAATAATCAGGGACTTTGGGCTCAGTCCTAAAGATGGGATCTTGGGTTCAATCCTAATGCTGGGACTTTGGGCTGAATCTCAAAGATAAGGAATTTGATATTTAGGTCCTAGTATAAAAAAACCCCAAACAAACAAATATACAAACAAAATTAGCACTTCCATTTAATCTCAAAGGTTTGATTTTGTATCAACTTCCAAAGTTCAAACTCTGCATTAAAGCTACGAGTTCAGGTCCAATCCTAAAACTGGTACTTTAGGTCCAATCCCAAAGCTGGGACTTTGGGTCCAATTCCAGAGCTGGGTTTTTAGGTCCAATCCCAAATCTCAGACTTTTTGTCCAATCCCAATGATAGGACTTTAGCTCTAATCCCAGAGTTGGGGCTTTAGGTCCAATCCCAGAGTTGAGACTTTAGTTCCAATCCTAAAACTGGGGATTTAGGTCTAATCCCAGAGCTAAGACCTAAGGTCCAATCCTAAAGCCGTTACTTAAGGTCCAATCCCAGTATCCCATCTGAGATTCCCATCTTTTGGGTTTGGATTGAATGTAAAGTCCTAGTTCAATTCCAAACCCAAAAGATTTAGCTCCAATTACAAAACTAGGATCTTTTTACTGATTATACCCAACCAAGACCTTGGTTTCAATCCCACAGATGAGAGTTTGGTTAGTATTCCAAAGCTGGGACTTTAGGTCCAATCCCAAACGCTGGGAGTTTAGGACCAATCTCAAAGCTCAATCTGTAGTTTCAATACCCAAGTAGTGATATTAGGTCCGATACCAAATGGGAAATGTTCTAGTCCCTAAGCTGTGATTTAAGCCCCAAAGCTTGGGTTCTTGCTGGTTCAATTACAAAGCTAAGAATTTTGGCAAAACACCAAAGCAGTAATTTTATGGCCAGTCCTAATCGATGTGTTACTAGAGATTCAAATCCCAATGCTAAAACTATGTATCTATTTAAATGAGTCCAAATGAGTCTTGGGTTAAAAACCAAGAGACAAAAAGTTTTGATTAAATCCCAAACCTACAGTACTGTCTAAAATCCCATTCCTTCAGACTTGACTCAAGTCTGGGTTCAAACCCACAACTATAAATTCAGGTTAAATCTGGTTTAATAGAAGTTGAAATGTTTGACCAACGTTTGACTTACAGTTCCTCTGAGTACAGAAAGAGTACTGCCGATCCGTGTCGTAGTTGGAGGTGGTGCTGCACCACAGTTGGCCGTCAGTTCGGCCTTCAGAGATGCACGAGTAGTGTGTTTTTCCACCAAACGTGAAGGGGAACACACACGGCTGGCCGTTAGAGTTTCCGCCATACACATGAGACTGACCGTCTACACACACACACACACACACACACACACACAGAATTAAGGGAATTCAAAATGTGAGCCAATGTTGAAGCCTCCATGACAGTAAGTCATAAAACTCCAGTACGGTTCACTCCATCAAAACAGCATGCAAGTTTCTGGATGAGGTTTAAAGAGGTTTTGCAGTGTTTACTGCACCATATCTCAAACATGTTTATTTCACCTCGTGGTTCTCACTTCAAAATGACTTAACCATCATCTCTGTAATAGTTAAGGGTCTTGTTTGTTAGTGATCCTGAGCCAAAAAAAAAAAAGGGTTGAAAAATTGTTGTTCCATTGACAATAAGTGTTGTGATGATTAAAGTGAAGATAAAATTCGGGCATACCCCATTCCTCGCAGCTGATGCCTCCGTTAACGCAGGTGCAGATCATCTGCTGGCTGCCCTGAGTTTGGACCCAGCGCATGCCGTCGTAGTAGATGGTGCCAGATCCGGTCTGACACGTACCGATCTCAGCCAGCTCGGGCAGGATGTTCAGCTGGTGAGTGACGGGTTTGACCTGAGTGGACAAGCCCGAGCCTGAACCTATCAGCGAATAAAACCAGGGTAAGAACAAACAGCGGCAAAAATGTTAGCATAGCATTGGGAAGCTACACCATTCAAACAAAGTCAAATTAACCAAAAAAGGAAAAGATTTTTGAAATGAAACGTTTCCTGTAAATTACATTTAAATACATTTGACTAGGTAGAAAGCAAAGCAGTTAAAGAATTAAAATATATATAATTATAAAAAGAAAATAAAAATTATTGCATAATTGTGAAGTATATTATAATTGTACATATATTTGATTCACTTAACCAATTTAAGCCACCTTAGACATTTTTCACCAAAGTTTCAGACTCACGTGTGGAGAACATTTGAATTGATTTTTTTTTATTTATTTAAGTATAATAATAATAATTAACAATTGTTTTACAATTTTATAAATAATTGTACAAATATAAAATCACATACCTACATTACCAACAACAATAATAAAAATCATTTGTAAATAAATTATTAAATTATTATTAAATCATAATTAAAATCATTCAATAAATAAATTAAATACAATTTTTTTTTAATCAAGTAATTCCCAGGTGAAAAAACCCCCAGAAAAACTGAAGCATTCAATATTTTTTATTTATTAAAAAAATCTTTAAATAAATGTAAGCAATATTGATTATTTTCTAAAAAAAAACAAAACAAACAAACAAACAAACAAATTGTTAACTTAAAAAGCTTAAAGATTAGTAGTTTGTAACCCATATTTGTCCCTATAATTTAGTTAAAATACAAATATACACACTTACTTTGCATAGAAGCCAAAATGATGGGTTTATTTAATTTAAATTCCAAAGTACAGTTACAAACCACAATTCTTGGGCGGTATAAACAACACAATAATGGATAAGAGCCTTTTCCTAAAACTCCTTATGCTAGAATAAAAAGACATGGTTAGTTGTATATAGTTAATATAGTGTACGTTAAGTCATTGAGCACACTGTTTGATCTGAGGGATTAATGAGGAAATGATTGGGAGAGAAAGATTTTGATAAATCATGCCGTTACCTGTATCGCACTCACCGAGGGTCGTTTGCGCAGACGTGTGACTCTCACACTTCCATTCGCCGCGTCCGTTTCCTGTACACACACACTGCTGCGCACGGCCTTGGGAGTCCACTTTGGTCCACGTCTCGCCGATACGGTATGACTTCCTCATGTCCTGGTCGTTACAGCGGTCTGAAACAGCAACAATATTATTATTGACGAATATTATTATTATGTTTTTAATTAAGGGAATATTGCAACACATATAACGCATCTACAGTATATACGTGCTGCTATATATGGACAGAATAATTATAAAGAATTATTACTGATGCTATTTACTCATCCATCATAGCTACCAATGCGACTAGTTCCGTGAAATTAAAAGAAAAACTCAAAATTCAGAGCTGTGAGCCATTAACTCAAAATTGTGAGGAAAAAGTCAGAATTCTGAGACGTTAATTAAAAATTGCAAGAAAAAAATTCTGAATTGTGAGACATTAACTCAAAATTGCGAGAAAAAAGTAAAAATTGTGAGATATAAAGTCGCAATTACCTTTAAAAAAATTTTTTCTTTGTGGCAGAAACAGGCTTCCTAGTTATTTTCTAGCTGTACC
>JANDJT010000154.1:2377358-2388183 GCA_024331685.1 Stegophilus panzeri | reverse complement strand
GTTGTCACATGAAAAGATATCATCAAATATTTACAAAAATGTGAGGGGTGTACTCACTTTTGTGAGATACTGTATAAAGACACCTGCAATTGGACAACTACAGGAAAGTTAACTAAAGTGAATTCATTTATTTATTGAAGATTGAAGAACTTTTTCAGTTAGTTAGTTAGTTTTAGTTAGATTACAATAAAGTTAGCTATTAAATGAATAATTTCTGTACCTAATCTCATAGGAACCTTAGAAAATTCAAACAATTGAAGACCAATTGGTTGGATTTCTTTGAATTTGACAAAAATGGTTTTCAATGTTAACTTTTGTAGCTTTCCATACAAAATGTGCACATTATTACAAATTTGTAAGTGGAAGGCCATAGTATCATATCTATGCTTTTTTGTTGTTGTTATTTTAACTTACATTCATTCATTACTAAAATATCCTGCAGTTACTCCTACCATATAATATATATATGATTTTTATTGTGGGGGGGATACTTCTGACCCTTTTTAAATATACAACAACAAGGAAGTTAATGGGAAAGTGAATTATTTTAGCAACCAAGTCATCCGTTTCTTTATTAATTTTTCATTTTCTCTTTTATTACTAATATTTCTTGCTAAAGTTCTGTAACACTAGATCCCGACAGAAGCGTTTTATTTTATTCCTCGTCTATGTCCCATCCCCCCGTCCCCCAATCTACTTGCTAATCATTTCAAAAGACCAGCACTTTGACGCTTCACAGTCAGATTTTCGGCAAGGTGTTACATTTCCCACAAAGCCCTACTTCCTGTTAGCAGCGATGCTAAACTAGGTGTCAGACAGTGGCGCTAGCTGGCCCTGTTAGCACTGGATCAACGGACGGGGTGATGGTGTGTGTGTCTGTGTGTCATTGTGTGTCGGCGAGGTCAAGGCAAGACTGTGACGTCTGTTTTGATCACTGGACGGTGTCAGGGACGTGCGTTCGGACCATGCTACGTCTGTGTCTGCTAGCGCTGAGGCGTTTCTTAGCTATATTTGTCCTGGAGTTTTAGGAACAAGAGCTTTCTTTCTTATTGGCACATGACACACCATGACACACTGAAGGCCAGTAAGTGGCCATTAATCAAATTTTGACAGAACTTTAGGATAAGTTTAAAAAAATATATATATTTAAAGTAGTACATACTACACAGACACTAACTTTAGCATAATACATGTAAGAGACATTTTCAGTTATTTAATTTTTTTGTACTCATATAGCTCCAGTTAATTATGAAATTGCATAAAATTACTTGTACTAATATAATATAATATATTCTAAATATTTTATTTGTTTCCCCCACCGAAGTTCTGCTCCTTAGTGTTACGGAATGAATTCTGGGAAAGACCTCCTAAACACACACATGATGTGTGTTTAAATACTTTAACTGAAGGAATATCTCTGCATTCTCGAGCTCAACTTTGACCTCGAGTGTATTTTCTTATCTGACTGATTAATACGCCAATATTCATTTTTTTTAACAACTACTTTTTCTGTGTGTGTGTGTGTGAGTGTGTGTGTGTGTGTGTGTGTGTGAGTGAAAGAGTTGACAGTTAAACTGTGACCGTAAATAAAACTCATGTGCCAGGCCTTCAGATAAATGCATTATGGAACGAGTTTTAATGAATTAAATGAATGAAAAGAAAGGCTGGCTCAACCGAATAAATAAACATGTGGTTTACTTTCTGAGTCACATCACCCATTTTGGTGAAAGGATTACTCAAGCATTTCTGTCTAGACGCCGAGTTCGGCCTCCAGGTGAGACAGGACCCGCTGTTGACACCTCAAGCAGCAACCTAGCTTTTCCTTGCTCGTACAAATGTACACTATTAGCCGACTTGCTTCTTCGGTTTTGCTACAAGCTACAAGGCTAATGTCTAAACTCAATCTAAGTCCAAAAAAACCTTCAAACCTACCTGTTAAAAGGTAAACAATTTAACATCCACAAATGGCATTACTCAACAACGATTATAGCGCCATCTAGAGGTGGCGCACCATTTTTACCCATTGTTCAACTACATGTAAACAAAGACTATATGGAGTAGAGACGGTACACTCGTTAAAATATAAATGTGACAGAGCGAGACTCTCAAAATGGCAGTTAAACTGCGTAAGTCCCGCCCTTCAATAAAAAGAGTCAATCACTTATTTAAAGTCCCCATGAAATGGCCTCTAAATGAGGGTGATGTCCTACATGACAAAATGCAGTGTGCAAAATGCACGTAAATGCAACTTAGCACAAACTCCGCCCTCTTCCTAATGAATAAACTCCAACCATTAATTCTCCACCAATCGAAGGTATAACCAATTAGCAGAAAAAACATCAAGCTAGCTAGTTAAGGACAGCCCAAGCTACGTGTACTGCTTTTTGCTGTATACTGCTACGTAGCTAGCATCAGCGAGCTAGCTTGCCAGAACCAAATATGTTAAGAAGATCAACTACTCTATATTGTTTATCATAGAAAATATGACTAAATGTGCGATATGAAACATCACGTATCAGCACGTGCCTGGTCTTCAGTGACAAACTTTTTAAAATGTTGGGGAAACGGGGTTAACCGAGCGATTAGCAAGCCACATATCCGTACTGTAATTGCGTGTTTATGTGTGTGTAGGTGTGTGGTTAAACACGACAAGAAGGAATCACTTTCAAGTAATGAAAAAGCACAGTTAGCCCGTTTTACTGTGTAACGTGTTTGTAGGGATTGTAGGCAACACCTGAGGAAAGTCTAAACAGCGTCTGGAAACTTTCACTGCCTGCCCAACCCCCTTACAAACACCACACACACACACTCTCTCTCTCTCACACACACACACCCCGTAATGGAGCCGGTTTGTCCTGAGTTTGTTGAGGTGTCTGCACATTTTACCATGTTGTTAGGGGCCATCAACAACTTTCTATATCCTATTCCTTTTTTTAAACGCTCTTGTCAGGCACCATCACACCCAAAACATCTAAAAATACAGCCTAGTAAACCTCTGGTTACGGTATATGCCACTGTAAAACCTCAGTTTTACAAATGTTTTAGTTCAAAGCTATGGAAACTGGTGGACGTACACAGTCTTTTCCAACATATATGGCTAGACAGTCTGTTTACGATCTTCAGTCATTAAAATGAATGCCATTCTGTCAATAAATGTAGAAGAACACACAATATACCAGTTTCTGGCCATGAGGCTTGTTTTGCAGATGTGTGCTGAGTCTATCTATTCTCATATAGTAACTGCTAGTTAGCCAATATTACATATCTGTGAGTGGTAAAAGTATGTAAACCTCTAAGTCTGATCTTCACGACACATGTTTGTGGAAGTGTATCGTGCCACGAACAAAAGTGACTTCTGAGGACCCCAGAAAAAGAGTTGTTGAAGCTCATCAGGCTGGAAAAGGTTACAAAACCATCTCTAAAGAGTTTGGACTCCACGAATCCACAGTCAGACAGACAGAAGACATTCAAGACCATTATTACCCTCCACAGGAGTGGTTTACCAACAAAGATCAAGAGCAGGACGTCTAATAGTCCGCGAGGTCACAAAGGAACCAGGGTAACTTCTAAGCAACTAAAGGTCTCTCTCACACTGGCTAATGTTAATGTTCATGAGTCCACTATGAGGAGAACACTGAACAACAATGGTGTACATGGCAGGGTTGCAAGGAGAAAGCCACTGCTCTCCAAAAAGAACATTTCTGCCCTTCTACAGTTCAAAGATCACATGGACAAGCTAGAAGGCTATTGGAAAAAATGTTTTGTGGATGGATGAAACCAAAATAGAATTTTTGGTTTAAATGAGAAGCGTTATGTTTGGAGAAAGGAAAACACTGCATTCCAGCATAAGAACCTTATCCAATCTGTAAAACATGGTGGTGGAAATGTCATGGTTTTGGCCTGTTTTGCTGCATCTGGTCCAGGAAGGCTTGCCATCATTGATGGAACAATGAATTCTGAATGATACCAGCGAATACTAAAGTAAAATATCAGGACATCTGTCCATTTACTGAATCTGAAGAGATTCAGCAGAATGACAACGGCCCTAAGCACACAAGTTGTTCTACCAGAGAACGGTTAAAAAAGAATAAAATTAATGTTTTGGAATGGTCAAGTCAAAGTCCTGAATTAATATAATAGTAATGTTGTGGAAGGACTTGAAGCAAGCAGTTCATGTGAGGAAACGCACCAACATCCCAGAGTTGAAGCTGTTCTGTACTGAGGAACAGGCTAAAATTCCTCCAAGCCGATGTGTAGGACTGATCAACAGTTACCCAAAACGTTTATCTGCAGTTATTGCTGCACAAGGGGGTCACACCAGATACTGAACGCAAAGGTTCACATACTATTACCACTCACAGATATTTAATATTGGATCATTTTCTGCAATAAGGAAATGACCAAGTATAATATTTTTGTCTTTTAGGACTTGTGTGAAAATCTAAAGATGTTTTAGGTCATATTTACGCAGAAATATAGAAAATGTTTTCAACACCACTGTAGCTAATTCCTAGCAGGCTGTTAGCTAACTACTGAGTAGGATAATACCTCAAATTGACCTTCTCTTCTATTGTAAAGCTGTATCTATGTACACTGCCACAAACTACTAGTACTATAAATGCCAACCTGATTTTCCTAAATTCTGGTCGACTGGAATTACCCAGTACTACAACTAGCATCAACCACAAACCTAGCTTTTGTCGACTTTGCTAGTGAAATGCATATTTGTATGCAGTTATTAGCAGGCTATTAGCTAACTGAAAAGACGCAACGTTATGACTAGTATCATTATAGACTTGAATGGTGTGGTGATGAGTCAGCAAGAACTTGTTATCTGGCTAGCTTACCACAGCCTTCTTAAAGAAATCATTGTGTTGTTTTTTATTTCTTGAACATAACACACTCTGTTTTCTCTTGAACGGGCCCCAGACGGCTGTGGTCTTCCTGTGTTTGGCTACGTCCAGACGTCCAGACCGTTATGCCGAGTGTGTGTGTGTGTATGTGTGTGTGTGTCTGTGTGCGCCCACTCAGAGTTGATTTAGCGGGCGAGGAAGCTCCCACGGATTAACTGGAACTCAACTGAAAACTGTTCAAATCAGGCCAAGTGTACAATCTATACTCAGGCCAGCATGAACACACACACACACACACACACACACACACACACACAAACAGGTTAATTCCAAAAGCATGCTTTCCAGAGACAAAGATGGTGCTGTTAGTTCATTGAGAATTAGCCAAATACCAGAATGTCCTGAGTCATCCTCGCTAACCGCAGGACACTTAATAAACCTGCTGTAGTTTTTTGCATCACAGCTGTTCAGACCAGCAGCTGGTCAACGTCTGTGATTTTAAAGGAGCACTTACTCCTTATTTTGAGTAAAATGACATTTCAAAAGGTTCAAGGAAACATTTAGAAATGTTTTAGCAATGAAAGGAGAAACAGTTCACTCAAAATAAATGCAATTAGATACTATAATTGTGGAATGCTATGTCTCATTAACTTTTTTTTTAAGGTAAATATGATTTAGCTATCTAGTGTAATTCTGTAATTTTAATTAAAAAAATTCATTTACAAGTGATTTAGGTTACCCGTGTAGAGCGCTGCTTTATGCAATATGATGCTAGCTTATTTTTATAGCTATTAAGCTTCTAGCAACCTGTTTAGCAGGGACAGTCCCTGTCTAATCGCTATAGCTAAGCTCATTTTGTTTTCATTTTCTGCAAAACAAAACAAAAAACTATTGTGTGTTTATTTCATGTTTACTAAGAGTTAGCTGAGTAAGCCATTTCGCTAAAAACAACACAACTAGCAGTTAGCGATTCAGATGAACGACTTGCTGGAGGAAAATACCCAACATGTTGTAAGTAAAAAAATATATACTATGACTTTAAGGGAAATAAATCCTATTGAATGCAGATTTACCATGTACCAGGCTCATTTGAGGCAAATATTTGAATATGGCACTGTTATTAGCCACATTAATGTTAGCTTTATGATCACAGCTGATGGCCGAGTAGATCGTGCCACCATCAGGAAGCTTGTGTTTGCTCAGTTAAGAACCCACAAACCCAGCCGGGCGACGGCAGCGTACTTCCCATTTGCATACCAAAGCCTGGTTTATAATCAGACTCGACCACATTTGGACGTCTCTCTCACATATTTGTGCATTTGAGTACCGTACAAGGTGATGCTGATCTCAGATTCCTGCATGACTAAAACCCCAGCGTTTCTTTCAGCTAGACAGACAGACAATCAGACGTAAAGGAGCTTAAAAAAAATAAATACATGAGGAAATGTCTGCCAAGATAGTAATGTGAATGCAATTCAGGCTCACTCAAAAAAAATTCCCTGGAAAAATTTCCTTTTTCACTTTGAAAAGGGTTTGAGAAGGTTTTCCTAGGTCAACACACACACACACACACACACACAACCCGCAACAACGTGATTCAACAACGGAGACAATTCCATGTTTTCATCCCCTCCTCCTCCTGCTACAAGTTTTCATCTTGTTCTTTCATGAGAGCTCTAAATTTACTCTCCTCCATACCATGGCTCAGCCCGGGTCCCTCCAAAAGAACGTCTGTTCCCTCGTATGATCTCTTTCTCGTAGTCATAATAAAACAGTCTGCTGGCGTGGAGGTAGAAAAAGGATATGAGCCTGCCTCACAGTATTTCTCAGGCCTCCTTAAATGGCCGCTGCAGTTTTTCCACGAGAAATACCACACTCCGTTAACGACTGAGTGAGCGAGGCTGGATATACCGCAGCCAGGCTCAGTTCACCAGTCAGCGCTCGGATAATTTAGATAGCAGATTTTCCCACAGCGCTGACGGCAGGACTTTAGTGGAAATGGGAGCACAGAAATGAGCACTGAGTAGCAGGGGTCATTTAGCGTCATGAGCTTGAATTCTTTACTTCCTTTATTAGGTGTGAAAAGGCGGCGAAAAAGGTACTACTGCAAGCAAACTTTTTCATAAAATTAGCAGCCTCTGGTATTTCTCCAACAAAAGCTTTGGATATGGCTGAATGAAATTTTCACACTAGCAGCCCAAACACGCCAGTCGAAACGGTTCCATTCACCCCCAATCATTTCAATTATTCAATTATTCTGATAATTCAGGCGATTTGCGTGTCAAACGTCCACTACTGATGAAATGGCGCATGAAGAATTGACCTCAAGTTCAAGTTTTTTCATACTGTTTCATACATATTAAGTGAAATGAATGGTCTAACTCAAGGTTTAACCTTATCTTAAAACAAAGTTTCTAGAAAAAATTAATGGAGTAATAATTTTTTTTTTTAAACGGCTAATCTGATTTGTTTTTATTTATTTATTTATTATTGATATAGTTATTTTTCATACACTGTAAAAGGAGTATGAGAACCACCGGTTGAGGAACATGGGATGAGAATGAGAACCGTAGGAGAACCAAAAGGTTTTATGTAGAACTCCATCAGGAAGCTAAGAACTATTAACTATCCAAGGTACAGTACGCTTGTAGCACTTTTTCTTGAATATTGGAAAATTTATTTAATATTTGCTCATTATGAGACTGTGATAATATCAAAACAAGCCTATTAAGCATATTTCTAAACATTTTTTACTAACATGAAGATGAAATTGACATATGATTTTGCTTCTATAAAAGTAAATACCTAGCAAAAACTCTATAACAATACATTCAGGTGATTTCAAACTTGAAATGAGCAACGATACCTAGAAATACCTAGATACCTACTGCATATCTTATTGTTTTTTTTTTTTTTATCAGCATTTCATAATGAGAAATATTCTATAAATTTGCTTAAATTCAAGATATTTTCAGTTCACTCAGATACGTTGAGGGTGGATATACCTTTTAAACCTTTGTAACTTCACAAATAGTCATTAACGTTGAAGTTGCCTTACGAATTTGCAAATATAAAACCATAATATGTATGAACACAGGTATGTTGTAGTAGAACGTTTCAAAATATTTGCAATTTATAGGATTCAATAAGGGGGAAAAAATGTTTAGGACTATATGGATGAACACTGGTGAACTTACTTGGGAATTTCCAAGTTTTAGTTTGTGTGTATGTCTTCTTCTTAGATCCAAATTGGAGGACGATCTCTGCTGATAGTCACAACTCAGTGGGCAAGTGTAACTAGCTAGTTAGCTAGCTTTTCACAAAATTATACTCTGAATGTGCAACAATTTATGTATATGTAGGACTTATAAAAAAAATTGGATTCTGAAAGATATTGACCTAGCATGATAATTATCTTGCTAGTTCACAATAAAGTTTCAGAAGAATTAAACTTCTATTTACATAGAAACAGCCCATCATTGCTGCTGTTTTTAAGGAAATAACATCACAGTTACTGCCTTCCTGTGTGAGTTCTGCTTATCTGGGTTAAGTTTTGAAGTCCACAGTCATGTTGACTCTATCCCTCAGTCCTCCAAGGGTTCATCTAGCGAACATCACTGATGATAATGGACTGAAAATTAGAGGCAAGGGCTCTGCCCCAGGGTAAGCAGCAGCACGAAGTCAGCGTAGGTATGTTTAAAAACACCCGAGTCAGCATTGATACGGAGGCTTCAAAAGGGCGAGGTGGAACAAACACTGAGGTCACCAACTTGGATAGATTTCTAGATCGAAGTGGAATCATCTGTGTGACTCACTGTCTGTTCATGGAGTCATGGCTAATTAATTGTTTTGTCAGCAGCTGTACCTTTTTATACAGTTTGGAGCATACTTGTTTGGGTTTGCTTTTCATTACAGATGTTTCCATCATGTCACGTTAAGGTCGCAGCTTACCTTAAATCAATGTTTAAATCGCGACACATACATATCAGGTATGTAAAATCAACTAGGGTGTTTTTTGTGCATTATTTTCTCTTAGTATACTTCGTTTTTAAAGAAATATTTGTTATATGATAGCTAAATAGTAGCTAGTTAGATCATTTTTAAATCCCTGCATAAATTTCATAACAATTCCTATGTTCCATGATAAGGATAAGAGGTCCTGATGTTACCGGACGTAACCTAACGATCCAAAAAAAAAACGACAGAAACGTAATCAGTAATGTGGTCGAATAAGGACGCGGGAATACTGGTTAAAGTCCAGGTAAAATATCTGTCTCCTGCCTTGTGGTGAACATGTTTACGCGAAGCTAATGAAGACTCGCCACGCTTCTGTGTTTGTAGTGTCTGTTTCTCCTGGAAACAGTGGGTATGAATTCCCAGCACATTGTTTTGAAGCCTGACGGAGCGCATAGAGATGCTAAACACGTCACTTTTAACCTTAACATGCATTTAATGGTGCGTGCTAGCTAAAGTTGGCCATATTGAAACGTAGATAGACAACGTCAGGGACTTTAATCACTTCAACAACGTCAACATACAGCCTCCTTGTTCGGATTTTCTCCGAAGCTACGCCCACATAGCAATTTCCATCCAACACTGTTTAATGTCACACTGGTTTGTTTATTTTTCCCATTTTCTTCCCAGCTCTCTTCTATCGTACTACAGCTACCAACCAAGGAGGGTGAAAGCTAACACGTGCTTCCTCTGAAACACTCAGAGGAAAGATCTGCCTGCCCTCTTCCGCATATACGAGCTCACAGTTCACCTAGTGTCATTAGGGACTTTAAGCAACAGCTGTGAATGGAACGTGACGGCATTCTGACGTTGTACTGCTCATGCGCGACTTTAAATGCTACTTTGTGACGATCTACTGTAACAGTCTACTACGGGAGAACAGCTGGTTTGCCGTAGTCATTACAACGTGACAGATTAGGCAAGAAAATGTTACGTTTTATGATATATGACAATGTAATTGCATCAGTATATGATTGTACCTTTAGTCTTTTATTTAATCTGTGTTCATCATTTTTAAACTTAAGCTAATTTTAAGTTTCTGACACGAAATTCATTTAGGCATTCGTCTTCCTCCCTGTAATCAAGATTAAAAGGCAAGTACTGTATTGCTTATACGGTAAATCTAGGTTTTTAGACTTATTGGCATCATACAAGAGTAAAAACTCTTTTGACAATAGATTATTATTTAATGCCAAAAGCAATCATTCTCTTGCTTTTTTAAATGACTTTTTTTTTTTTGTATTTCAATAAATGCCTGAATGCTGCATTGTGCCGTCTTGTTTATGGTTGCTTAGTGATTTTTACATTCTCGGCTATGGCGGTGTAACAGCTTACTTCCGGTCCTCGTTGCCGTTCCATTCACAGCTGCTGTTTAAAGTCCCTATTATGATTGACAGGGGAGAGACATAACGCCATTTTTTCTCACCTTGGGTAATTTTCTCCCATCTACGGCTGTCTGTGTGAAAAGACCAGTAGTGTTTCAGTCCCATGTGCTTAATGATGAAAAATTCCGGTAATTACTGGTAAACGTGTTTAGCTCACTATGTAAAACATCTGTTGGTCAAATCAGTCACCCGTCCATGTTTTCTGGTAATGAATGGATTCAGTACTGGAGTGTGGGAGTGAACCCCAGTGGAACAAATTCTTTTTGTATGGTCACACTTACAGCAGTGTGTGTGTGTGTGTGTGTGTGTGTGTGTGTGTGTGTGTGTGTGTGTGTGTGTTCACAATACTCAAGCTCCAGACTGGAATAACATCAACCAGAAAACCACAGCATGTCTCTAATGCGGGAACGCGTCAACAGGTCATTTCCCGGGTTCACACTCGCGCCTGTCACCACACATCCAGAAACAGTGACATCATCCACCTGAGACGCCGCATGTGAATTTACAGTAAAAGCATGCAGCAGGAACAGTTACAGTCTTGTAAAAGTCAAGCTGAAACTTTCTGCCTTCACT
>JANDJT010000154.1:2366526-2377342 GCA_024331685.1 Stegophilus panzeri | reverse complement strand
TTATTTTTTTTTAGCAAATACAAACTCTATACCCACCCACACATACACACACACCCAGATGCACTTTATTGAGTCACACATGAGAGTGTGTTTAAACTACAGGCTTATAAACTACATCAGTGATTGATTGTGTCATGGTCTGATAGATTGAACTGATGGTCATAGCCACCAGATCTACAGATCCTCATGGAGAGGTAAAAATAAAAAAGAAAGAAAGAAAGAAAAGAAAGTCACTAAGGGAGGAGAACATGAAGAGATGAGAAATGAGTGGGAGAATAAATATGAAAGAATATGTATTGTAGAAAAAAGGTTATAGAAAGAAAGAGAGAGAGAGAGAGAGAGAGAGAGAGAGAGAGAGATGGAAGGGGAACAGAAAAAAGAAAGAATAAAAATGCATTTTAAAAATATTTTTTAAAAACCAAAAGAAAGGAAAAGGAAGGAAATTTTCAGTAAGAAGGAAAGAAAAGAAAAAAAAATAGGAAGGAAACTCAATAAGAAGGAAAGAAAAAATCAATAAGAAGGAAAGAAAAAAAGAAAAAAAGAAAGAAAGAAAAGAAAATGAAGGCAGGAAGGAAGGAGAAAATGAGAGTTGAAAGGGGGAAAAGAAAAAGGAAAACTATGAGATAGAATGAGAAAAGGGGAATAGAATAAAGAAAGAAAAAGAAAGAAAGAGAGGAAAGAGTAAACAAGAAGGAAAAACATAAAAATAAATATTCAAGAATGTTTGGAAAGAAAGAAAGAAAGAAAGAAAGAGAAAAATAATAATGACATAAACAAATAAATGAAGCAAACAAACAAAAACAAAGAAAGAAAACTAAAAGGGTTAAGAAAGTGTTAGGTACACTAACTATTTAGCCAGCTATTCTTAGATTTTGTCTAATCAGTATGTGTGTGTGTGTGTGTGTGTGTGTGTGTGTGTGCGTGTGTGTGTGTGCGCGTGCATGCACATGATCAGAAATCTCAAACAAAATGTTTTCTACATGACAACGGCTATGAGGTAATGTTTCTCTCTCTCTCTCTCTCTGTCTCTCTCTCTCTCTTTCTCTCTCTCTCTCTCTCTCTCTCACACACACACACACACACACACACTCACTCACCACATTACACACTCAGTCACAGTGACAATGTCTCCTAACTAGTCTGTGGAAGAAGAACACACTGCCCCTGTGAGTCATTTTAATCATGATGGATGGTGTGTGTGTGTGTGTGTGGGTGTGTGTGGATGTAGCGGTACTTACAAGGACATGAGAGAAACTGTCCACACAATAACGGATGAGGAGCATTAACACGAGCTTTAAAGATAAAAAGTGTGTTTGTTCCGAAATTGCTTAAATCAGCAGTTCTCATCTCGTCCTGCCTCAGGACCTGCACAATAATCTTAGTGAAAATATCCCAATAAAGTGCAAATCTTTGAAACGGTGCCTATTAATAAAGTTGATATACTTGAACAAAACCACGGGGAAAAACAGCTTTTTCAATCATTCGTTCAACAGAAATAACAATAAATTTGATATTCTTCTGTGGAGAAAGTAAGTACACCCTTGGCCTCAGAAGCTAGTATTGCCCCCTTTTAGCAGAAATAACTTCTTGTAGGCGTTTTTGCATAATTGTCCACCAGTCTCTGACATCCGCTTGCTGGAATTTTTGACCAGACTTCTATGCAATATTCTTTCATTTGCCAGATGTTTGAGGGTTTTCTTGCATGTACTGCCCATTTCAGATCCCCCCACATTTCAATTGGATCAAATCCAGGCTTTGATTAGGTCATTCCATAACCCTCCATTTCTTCTTTTTTAGTTATTCCTTACTGGATCTGCTCGTGTGCTTAGGATCATTGTCCTGTTGAAAGGTCCACTTTCAGTTCAACTTCAGCTTTCGGACAGATGGCCTCACATTATCTTCAAGCGCTCTTTGATATGATGCAGAATTCATAGTTGAATCAATGAATACAAGCTGTCCAGTCCCTGAGGCAGTGAAGCAACCCCAAACCATAACATTTCCACTACCATGCTTCACAGTTGGTATGAGGTGCTTCTCCTGAAAAGCTGTCTTTGATCAGTACCAAACATGTCTGCTGTTACTGTGGCCAAACAACTATCTTTGATTTGTCTGTCAAGAACACATTATTCCAAAAGGCCTGGTCTTTAGTAGCAAACTGTAGTCTTGCTCTAATGTTCTTTTTACAATAGACAGCAAAGGCTTTTTCCTGGCACGCCTCCCATGCAGGTCAAATTTGTGCAATCTCTTTCTGATTGTAGAAGCATGCACTTTGACACCAACAGTTGACTTAGTAGCAGATCCTGTGTTTAAATTTTGGGGTTCATGGAGAATTCTTTTTGCATCAGACAGTCTGCTCTTGGGCTGAATTTGCTGGGACGGCCCGTCCAGGACAAATTGGCAGTCATTTGAAATCTGCACCACTTGTAGATGATTTTCCTTACAGTGGAATGAGGTATTTCAAATAATTTGGAGATCTTTTTAAATCCCTTGCCAGACCCATAGGCATCCACAACCTTTTTCTGAAGGCCTTATAGAACTCTTTAGATCCTGGCATGATGACACCACACACCTCAATAGCAAAGGGAACACCAGACACTAGATTTGAGAGGGGTATAAATAAGACAGGTGCCACCTGCACTCCCTAAGCAGGTTCTAATCACTGGCACCCAATCTTCAACACCTGATTCTAATTTTATGGATTTGAAGGTTCTCATATTCCCAGGACCTTATATATCCAGGGTTCCATTTTCCCATTATATACCCAGTGTGCCACATATTCTCAGGACCTTACATATCCAAGGTCCCATATTCCTCTGACCTAATATATCCACTGTCTCCTTTTTCCCATACCTTATATATCCAGGGTCCCATTTTCTCCAGACCTTATATATCCAGGGTCCTATTTTCCCAGGACCTTATATACCCAGATTCCCAGAACCTTATATACATTTTTATCTTTTTTAAACAAGCCTCAGTTTCCAGGCCCATAAATTTCCACTGCACCCAAGTAAATAAATAAATCTCTGAAGTTATGGATTAGTTACAGCACTTGGAAGACAAATTTTAAATGGTCTTTTGTGGTATGACCTCTGATGACTCCATGATCTCAATTTAGGAACCCATTCATAAGTTTCTTTAATGTATCATATTGAGCAGACGTATAGCCCTGGGAATATAGACATATAATGTGTGTATGTAGCTACAGTACTTGTACCTACCTGTGCCAGCTGCCTCTATCTCTGATTATCTCTGTTTAGTTCTGCTGTCTTTCAGCAGCTGAAGTTTGTCTGAGGGGAAAATCTGTTTTTCTTAAAGGCCGCTTCAGTATCTTTCACAAAAACCTTTGAACACACACACACACACACACACACACACACACAGAAGACACACATATTTACCATGTTTCAGTTCTAAAAGTACAGGCATATACTAAGGTTTAAGAAGTAGCAACAACAGGTAAGCTAATAAACAATGTTAGCAACAGAATTATATGCTCATTGACTTTAGTATTTAATGTGAAGTTTGATAGATTATGGTCTCTTCGCTAGCTAGTTTATTAGCTGCTAATCTTGATTCACTCTAGCATGAGTGCTATAATTTCACAGTGAGTTGGTGTAAGCTGCACGTGTGATGAAAGACAAGGCCTGATTTACAATGCTGTGTTTTTGTGGTTGTGGAAAAAAAAAAAAAAAAACCTCACCGTAGGAGGATGAATTTCCAATTTGGCAGCATTTTACACCCACTGTTGCATGCTAATACCTGCCAATTAGCAAAAAATAGCATAGGACAGAAAATAAACATGTTGATGATAATCTAATAGCATGCATGAGTAGGGTTTTTTTAAAAAAAAGTTTCTTTTTTTTATTTTTTAGCCATGACTGGATGTTAGGAAAGTCTACAGGGTGTGAGTTCACTTTGGCTAAGCTAAACATATTTTGCTGAAAAAATAGGATGTTGTTGCAGGGAACAACAAAATAACTAAATAAAAAACTCCTTAGAGACTGTGGTCTTGTGTTTGTGTGTACATGCATTCATGCACGTGTTGGAATATTTTGATTTCCAGTCAAATATGTCCAATATAACTCCTACAACTCTTGCTAATTCTACCCATTTGCTAATTCTCCTCAAGTCCAGTGGGAGTTCGCCCACAACGCTTGCTAATACTGGAACATCAGTGCAACACATTCTTTCGTGATTGTGAAAGAACCATGAAGAAAACTTTTAGCACAAGCTTAGCCTTATTATTGTTCAGCACTGGAAACACAACGTTGGGAAGATAATGTAGCCTCATCTTCAGGAAAGAGTGCGAAGAAGATAAACACTCTGTCTGTCATTTCAACAAGAGCCATAAACTTCATGAAACTAGCATATGCTTTGCTACTGCACATGATTGGACTAGCTTTTTTTTTTAATTACATTTTTCAGTTAAAAAGGATTGCCAGATTGTACCAACTATATCCCAATTCACTACAAACCATCTCTAACTATGCCTGAATTACAGCAACTAAATATCAGTTAGCACAAGGTTATTTATTGTCATGCAAAATGATTAATAATATCACAATCTGCCAACCTTGACCGCACTCTTTGGGTGCATAATGGACCCAGAAGTCATTGCAAGAAGACATTTATATATGTTAGCTAATGTTGTGGGTGTGGTAGTGTGGTGAGGTAGAAGTTTGCACAAAAGACAGACATTTGAACATGGCCACACTGAGTCATCACAGGAAAACTGGAAGCCTTGATAACATCTGTCCTCACAGAAATAATACAGATGTGCAATGTTGCTGCTTCTTGGCAAGCTTATTGGATGTAAAAAAGGATTATTAAGCTTTTAATTCTTTCTTTTTTTTTTTTTTTTTTGCAAATGTTGAAGCTGTACAACTAGGCAACTCTTTGGATTTCTAGTGGAAAATTAGTTTTTGTACAAAATAAAAGTAGCGCATTCGTGTGCTTTGGTGAACCAAATTCTTGTTACATGACTAAGACAAGTGAAAAGAGGAAAAGGTAAAAAATGGCGAGTTTATCCCTGGAGAGCTAATTGCATCTGCGAATTATCCTGTTTGCTGCTAAATGCTTTTTCCGGCTGTTTGGAACAAAATCACAATAATCGCTCTCACAGCACTTATACGTCCCCTTCCTAAAATGTCCAGAAGATGCCACACAGTGATTATGTAGTCACCTCAAGGCTTAGTGAAGTATAGTAAAGGTACTGTACCAATGGTGCGTTTGATGGAATTAAGTCATCTTCGAAGGTACGTCTGTTTAAGCTACAAATTAGAGGAAAAAACACGAATGTCTCCAAGAAAACTTGGAGTCTTTTGTCTTTGCACCAAAAAGAAACAAATAAACTTACAACAAACAAGCTAGCCGGCTAACGTTAGTGATATGAGTGATATCTTTAATGTTCACAATCTCACAAAGGCAAACTTTACGTCAGTGTTACAGATGAAACAAAACTAATATGTATTGCTGAGTCATCCAAATATGACTTACTATCTTATTTAATAGTAAATAATACATAATAATAAAACTTGTACTTTATTGACTGTTGAAGCTGTAAGCAGCCATGTTGTTATGATGTCATATGCTGAACTTCGAATTGAGAAACCCTTCCCGAGTTTTCATTGTTAGGGGGCATTTTTTCATTGATTTTTCCCAAGTCAAGTAAAAATTTCATGAAAATTATTGTAATGTTGTCATTCACAAGGCTCCACCAGGGGCAAACTGGCGTTCTTGAGCACCGGGAGTTTTCCCGGTGGGCCGCTGGGCAAAGTGAGCCAGCCCGCTGCTATGGAAATATATTATATAATGTTTCTATTTCTGTTTGCCTGTTTTACAAATATGACTTGATATCAGTTCAGTGCTACTTCAAATAAATCTGTTTAAATAGCATTTATGTTTCTGTATTGTGTTATATTTTTTTATGCTAGTAAGCGGTGTTAAAAATTGGTCTAACCATCAATGAGCTGGTGTGTTATGATGTGGCGTGTTGTGGGCTGGGCCGCTCTGGGCCAAAAAGTCCAGGGCCACTTTTTGGTCCCAGTCAGCCCCTGGGCCCCACACTGACGACACCGTAACAATTCTCGGAGTTGGTCTCTTGCATCTGTACCCTTTGGCATCCCAAAGTTCTTTCAACAACCTTTTACCTTTTAGATGATACCCACCAAATTCCATGAGATTCCAAAAAGGCAAAAATTAGGTCAACATCAGCCTTAATTTCTTCTTTCAAACACTAGCATTTGGGATACAGCCAGATTAGTGACTGATTTTACGGACACTGCATTGACTTTAGCAGCAAGCTTTATTGTGGCTAGACAACATTTGACTAGGCGACATTTTTCTAAGGTCATGTTGGGCTATTTGTTCAGAACCCATTGTTTACTCCTGTAGAGATATTTATCATGCTTGGAGAACTTCTGAAAGCGTGTCTGCACTTTTGGATGCATTGCTTGAACACGCCGGGCTTTCTGTATTCATCTACAATCAGATAAATCTCTCTGGAACCACAGGAAGTCCTTAGAACAATGACCCGTATGAATCCATGCAGCCTACAAAAAAGACGTAGCTGTAACATAAATAAAGACCAGAAAAAAAATTGGCTATTTAGATTTGGGTTTTTTATTTTTTTTGGATCAGACGCTTTTATTCTGAATGATACTTTTACAATCATAGCATTTGGAAACTTTCTCAAGCTCCCAATAGGAGAGGAGGAGAACCTCGACTGCTGAGCTAGATCTTATGCATTTAACATTTTTAAATTAGTGGTGTAAGTGAATACCAGAATCTTGGTTTGCACAGTTCTGTGTGGTACCCTCATGAGTTCTTTGGTTTGTATCTCTGGGGGACCTTTAAAAAGTTAAAACACAGGGTTTCTGAAAAGATTGAAGGCTGTCTATATGTCTTTATGTCCATTTGTCTGTCTGTCTATCCGTCTGTCTGTAAATTATAACCTATGAAATTACCTGTTCCACCTGGCTGTCCATTTGTCTGTCCCACTGTCTGCCTGTCTGTTTGTTCATCTATCTGTCTGTCTGTAAGATTCCACCTACGAAATGACCTGTTCCACCAATCTATTCATCTGACTTCCTGTCATCTTGCCTGTTTCTTCATCTGCCTGTCTGTCCATCTGTCTATCCATCTGTCTATCACTCTGTTACCTTTTCCATCTCTGTCCATCTGTCTGTTCCTCTGTCAGTCTATAACATTCCACTAATGAAATTACCTGTTCCACCCATCTGTCCACCTGTCCGTCTGTCTATTCAACAGCCCGTTCCTCTGTCTGTCTGACTATCCATCTGTTCCTCAGCCTGTCTGCCTATCTGTCTGTCTGCCTGTTTGTCCAATAGTCTGTTCCTCGGTCTGTCTGTCTGACCATGTGTCTATCACTCGTTTACCTCTTCCACTTAGTTGTCCATTTGTTTGAACTTCTGTCTGTCTGTCTGCCTGTCTGTTTGTTCCTCTGTCTGTCTGTCTATCAATCCGTCTGTCTGTAACATTCCACCCACGAAATGACCTATTTCACTAATCTGTTCATCTGTCTATCCTTCTGTCTGACTCTCTGTAACATGCCACCTCCTAAATTACCTGTTCCACCTATTGGACCATCTGTCTTTCTGTCAGCTTGCCTGTGCCTCTGTCTGCCTGTCTGTCTGTCTGTCTGTCTGTCCAGCTGTCTATCACTCTGTTACACCTATGTCTATATGTCTTGTCTGACCATCCATCTACTCCTCAGCCTGTCTGTCCATCTGTCTTTCTGTCTGTTTGTCCAACAGACTGTTCCTTGGTCTGTCTGTCTGACCATCCACCTATTCCTCAGCCTATCTGTCTGTCTGTCTGTCCAGCTGTCTATCACTCTGTTACACCTCTGTCCATGTGTCTGTCTGTCTGACCATCCATCTACTCCTCAGCCTGTCTGTCCATCTGTTTTTCTGTCTATTTGGTCTGTCTGTCTGACCGTCCACCTATTCCTCAGCCTACCTGTCTGTCTATCCCTCAGTCTGTCTGACCATCCATCTCTTCCTGTCTATCCATCTGTCTGTTTGTTGAACAGTCAGTTCCTCATCCTGTTAATCTGTTCATCTGTCTATTCCTCTATCTGTCTGTCTGTCCATCTGTTTGTTTATACCACTGTTTGTCCATCTGTCTCTCTGTCTGTAACTTTTTACCTACAGTTTTACCTGTTCCATTGGTCTGTCAATCTCTCTGTCCAATTGTCTGTCTGTCTAGAACCCAGCCGGATTATCAGACAGCATACGTTACTAATTATAGTTCTTTACAGCCCATGTCAGTGTTCCTGCAGTAAAAGCTGTTGCGTGAGTATTTCTGTGAGGGGTGATAACACGGTGGTGTTACATCACATCTGACGTGTTTTGTTTACAGCGTTTACAGCATTGAGTAACGTGTTCGGTATTCACAGGCCAAGGCTTTAAATGCTGTTACATGCTAGGACTCAAAGCAAAAATGACCTTAAGTGCTTCCCTTGGCAGACAAGCGTGGAAGGAACATTTTACTGAGTGTATGTGTATGTGTGTGTGTGTGTGTATGTGTGTGTGTGTGTGTGTGATTTAGTAAAAGTATCTTTGCAACTTTTAATCTAATAAAAGTGTGAAAAACAGAACAGAGTAGTTTTATTAGGAACAGCCTTTCATTATTTTTAATCATTATTTATTGACCACAATATTGAGAAAGCATCTCACACATAATATATTATTTCCTATAGTGTTTTATTGCCTTGTTCTTGAGGAGCAAAATTGCCTGTCTCTCTACCTGTCAGTCTGTCTGTCCATCTGTTTGTCTGTCAGTCTGCCCCTTTGTTTGTTTGTGTGTCTGTCTGTCCATCCATTTGTCTGTTTGTTATTTTGTCTACCTGCTGTTCATCTGTCCATTTGTCTGTGTTTTCCCATTTGTCTCTTTGTCCATTTGCTTGTCTGTCATCCATTTCTCTGCCTGCCCATCCACACGTCTGTCTCTCCCTTGTCTTTCTTTTAGACCATCTGTCTGTTTGCTTCTCTCTCTGTCCATTTGTCTGTCTGTCTGTCTTTTTGTCTGCCTGTCTGTCTGTCCATTTTTCTGGTCATCTGTCTGCCCCTTTATCTGTCTGTCTGTCCATTTGTCTGTCTGTCCATCTGTATGTTTGTCCATCCATTTGTCTGGTTGTCTGTCTGTCCATTTGTCAAGCTGTCTGTCTGTCTGTATGTTTGTCCATCCATTTGTCTGGTTGTCTGTCTGTTCATTTGTTTGTCTGTCTGTGTACTACATGTTTTATTGCCTTATTCTTGATGACCAAACTTGCAAACTCTTCTGAACTGAGTGACTTTATCTCAAGTAAGAGAGACAGGCATGGTTTCCTGTTTTTGCAACTGGGTTGGAAATTATTATAAGATATGGAGTTGTATGGAGTTGTACGGAATTACAACATTCAATTACACTATTTTGATTAATTTAGTGACAGTTTAAATTAAGTTCACAGTAAATGAAAGTATTTTACTAAATATAATGTAATATAATATAATATTGAGGGGTTTATTTGGAATGTAGGTTCATACCTACACTGTGTGTGTGTGTATGTGTTTGTGTACATGCTCAGAATCCCACAAGGTCAGAGGTCAGCACAGTTCCAGAGATCCCCCCCTCTCCCTCTCTTTCCTGGTGAGTCAGAGCAACAAGTGAAGACATAAACATTTGACATCCGGCACGTGGAGTCCAACGTGGAACCACACCCAACCACAAAAACACACACACACACACACACATTTTGTAGAGTATGTTTAGAACATTGGGAACACATTAACAGTCTCTTTCTTGCTACTTGTGATGAAAATATTTATTTATTTACTAGTGTCATGTAAATAATCATATATTAGTTATAATAGTACCATGTATTATTTTGACATTACATATAAAAAATAACAATACATTTCGTTCAAAGGCATAAATAAAGGGTTAAAACGTTCAAGTATTTGTCTTTTGTTCTAAACTCAAACTCAAGTGTTGTAAACTCAAAAATGTAAACACCTTTAGGAAAATAAGTCCAGAGTAGTGGCGGGAGGTCCGGATCTTTTCAGTGAGCCGGATCATTTCACTCAGCTCACCAATAAGAGTCGACTCATTCGGCTCATTGCAATTTTGTCCTAAACTGGAAAAAACTTGTGATATTTTCAACTATGAGATCAAATCAAATACATGATGACGTGGGGAATATGTTTCCTACATCTACTAAAGTAATAATAATAATAATAATAATAATAATAATAATAATACGAAGAAAAACAGCTCATATATGCGACTCGGCTGTATCAGCGTTCAGCTAAATTAATCTATTCAAAGAACCGACTCTTCACGAACGATACATAACTGTTCTCTTGCTTTGAATATTTTCCTCAGGTTCTGGAGTTGGAACTGATCAATGCCTCCACCTGCTGGTTAATAAAGGAAATGCAAGAATGTCGGCTTCATTTTATGTATAATAAATATTTATTACGTGTAAATTTCAGTGATACCGAGCCTAAAACATTATTTCAAATTATTGGTATATAAGTACAGGCATGTTCAATCATTTTTGTCAGCCTTCTGGCTACCTTTAACAAACCTGACAGGATTTCTGAATGGAAAATTCATCATCGTCACTGCTAATGCTAGCTAGTGAACCTGACAGGATTTCTTATATATAAATGTCCACTCCTAACACTAGCAAGCGAGCTAACGTGTGCTAACCTGACAGGATTTCTCACACAATCTTTATATTCAATTCAATTCAATTCAATTTTATTTGTATAGCGCTTTTTACAATAGACATTGTCTCAAAGCAGCTTTA
>JANDJT010000154.1:2348721-2363400 GCA_024331685.1 Stegophilus panzeri | reverse complement strand
GTTATTGGATGATTAGATTAAATAAAATGGGAGTAAATGTTATAGATAATTATTAGAATAAATGTTTACTATAGCCCATAGCCATAGTTTCTAATTATCATCAACAATTCTTATTTCTTATTTTGCGTGTGCTGTGTTATTCAGACGCGATTATGGAGGAAAACAAGGTCAACTGGGTCTGAAAGCTGCAAGTGTTTTGGCACGGATCTCAACCGCAACTTCTATGCTAACTGGGGAAGTAAGTCATTATTTTAAAAAAGTTTTTTTTAATACTACTAATAATTCATTTTTAATATAGTACCTTATTCACCTTATAGTTGCATTAGAATAAAAAAAATAATTAATAAAGCTAAAAACTAATACACACCCAGGCCACGCCTCACTGTGACTAACAGACACAAAGGACACAAATCCTTCACTGTAACTAACAGACACACAGGCCACACCTCCTTCACTCTAACAGACACACAGGCCACACCTCCTTCACTCTAATAGACACACAGGCCACGCCTCCTTCACTGTGACTAACAGACACAAAGGACACAAATCCTTCACTCTAACAGACACACAGGCCACACCTCCTTCACTATAATAGACACACAGGCCATGCCTCCTTCACTATGACTAACAGACACGCAGGCCACACCTCCTTCATTGTAACTGGCAGACACACAGGCCACACCTCCTTCACTGTGACTGACAGACACACAGGCCACACCTCCTTCACTATAACAAACATACAGGCCACGTCTCCTTCACTATGACTAACAAACATACAGGCCATGCCTCCTTCACTTTGACTAACAGACACACAGGCCACACCTCCTTCATCAGATCTTCATGTCATTGTGATCTGCACAGTGGTGGGAATTTCCAGAAACTGCTGCTCGGAGATCTATAATGGAAAGTCTCCTCTTTCGGAGTCTGAGGCCCAGGCAGTGACGGACTTCCTGACCACCAATCGAGACAACATCCTCTGCTTCCTCACCATCCATTCGTACGGCCAGCTGATCCTGCTGCCTTACGGGCACCCCAACATCATCGCCCCCAATCAAGACGAGCTGGTGAGAGCCGCCATTTTCCTTCTCACCATATCACATGGTAGCATTAAAGAAATCTGATAAGACTCATAGAGTTTGCAAAAAGTCTTGCATTTTACCAACTAAACTGCAAGTGTGTGTGTAGATGAAAGTGGGTCTGGCTGCAGCAGAGGCCATTAAAGCTGTTCACGGTATGAACTACACAGTGGGAACGCCTCCTGATGTGCTGTGTGAGTTTGACACCTTTTCCTTTTTCCCCCACAACATTAACATGATTTAACTCCAGGGTTTCATTACAACTATATATATATATATATATATATATATATATTTGCATCCTTAGAATTCTTACAAACATTTAACGAGACTTTGGTTGGGATAAGAATTATTTATTTTGTTATTATTTTCTAATTTATTTATTTATTTCTCCAATGTATTTTATTATTTTACTTTAGATACATGGGTTTAGACTTATTTTTAAATTCTTGTTTATTTTTGGTTTTTTAAAAGATTTTTTTTTAGTTATTTTCCTGTATTTAGTTTATCTCTTTTTCTCTTCTTTTTTTAATCTCCCCGATAGTTTTATTTTAATTTTATTTAGCTTTATTTTTATATAAAGTTTTAACTTTTTACATTTTTAAATTATTTATTTATTTTCAATTCTTATCTTATTTTCTGACCATTTTTTTAATGTTATGATTTATGTTTAATTAAAAAAAATTAAATAGTTTAAACAGTTGGGAAAATAAAAGTCGTGATTTTTTTGACAGCATGTTTTCCATATATTTTCAGACCCCAATTCGGGCTCGTCTCGTGACTTTGCACGTCTCATCGGCATCCCGTTCTCCTTCACGTTTGAGCTCCGTGATAAGGGAGACCACGGCTTCAAGCTGCCGGAGGACCAGATCCAGCCCACGTGTGAGGAGGCGTATCAGGGTGCACTGTCCATCATCACGTACGTCCACGATAAATCCTACCCCCGTGCGGCGGCTACGAGCATTGCAGCTACACTGT
The DNA here is from genome assembly GCA_024331685.1 of Stegophilus panzeri. NCBI lineage: Eukaryota > Metazoa > Chordata > Actinopteri > Siluriformes > Trichomycteridae > Stegophilus > Stegophilus panzeri. Next base: position 2,361,346 of record JANDJT010000154.1, on the reverse strand, counting down.
GGAGCGTTGTCCTGGCTGTGTGGCTCTCGAGCGCCACCGTCTGACCTCATACCTGAACTGAAATCATTCACATAGGTTAAATAACCTGGTTTATTCTATTATTATCTCCCCGGTTACTCCAAAATGGCTGTCATTACTCAGATATTATAAACAACACTCTGGACATACAGTGTTGATGGTGCAATTTTGTCTGAAAAATTAAAATTTTTAGAGACCTGTGTGACCTTTTTTTTCTGATAATAATATTAACACATGACATTTGGAAAATATTTTCCATAATAATCACAAAGTAAGTAAAGCTCTTGTAATAATATTCTATGCTAAAATGATCACAGTAAACATTACAGGGTTTTGTAATATTCTCTAATGATGATTTATACCTTCCATAAAAGTGACCAGTGACTGATTTTAGTCTAATTTCATGCTTGTTTAAAACTATTTAAAGTGCACTACCGGAATCTGGCAGTGTTGGTATCTACACAGGCCAATATTGCACTAAGATCCCACAATTCACTTAAACACAACAAAATATATCCCGGAACTGTAACTGAAGCAAGTGCATCCTAGAACCATTAAAGCAATTAGATATTGATGAAATCATGTTTAATGGGATCCGGTAGGCCAAGTCCTATTAAGGCAATGCAGTATTTTTTTAAAGGAGGCATCTTAACTATTTCTCAAAATGTCACAGAGCTTTACGAGTCCTGATTGTTAGCCTGGAAAAAGAACAACAACAACTTTACCACCACAAATATACCACAACAATAACAAAATGGTTTGCTGAAGGCTGTAACATGAAACTTGTCCCCTGGAAACTTCATGCCATCCTCAAGTGGGCAGCATTTAGACAAAAATCAAAGACCTGACGTTCTAGATTATCTAAAAGAATAGATATAATATGTAATGTACAAAAACAAACAAAGAAGACAAAATAACCAGAAAAGGAAGAACACAAATAATTAAAACCAGATAAACTAAAGAAAGAAATGAAGACAGAAATAAAGAATATATAATATATAAAACATACATTGAAGACATTTGGGTTTGAGATCAAAAGATGAATATGAGACAATTTATCTAGATGTTTATCTAGATGTGCTAAACAACTTAAAACATGGCACATTTTGTTTGAACCCACCCATTTTTTCATGTGATCAAACTGACAAGTGTTTCTTACTGCCCAGGTGTGGCCTATTAAATTAAATGTTTTTTTTTTTTTGTTTTTAATTAATAGCTCTGAATGTCTACTCTTGGTTTGAGCCCTACATTTCGCATGTGAGGACTGCATTTGTTGTCTATGTGTGAAAAGAGGAAAAATTTATCAGAGCCACTGCACAATCATTGGGCATTGCCAGTACAACTATTTGGAATGTCGTTACAACCAGGTATCTAACAAGGTTTTGATGACAAACATTGTGAGTGCTGGGAAGAAAAACCTGAAAACAGTTGGGGACATCACCAACAGCCTCCACAGGGCAGGGGTGAAGCTATCACAATCCACCATTCGAAGAAGACTTAGAGAGCAGAAATAAAGAGGTCATACCACAAGATGCAAACCACTCATCAGCAATAAAAATCAGAAGGCCAGATTCGAATTCACAAAGAAATACAGAGATGAGCCACAAATGTTCTGGAACATCTAGCAAAGTGATGGAACTGTGGAGAAAGACAGGATCTGTTCATGGTCCAAAAATGGTGGAGGTGGTGTCATGGCTTGGGCTTGCGTGGCTGCTTCTGGAGCAGGTTCATTAATCTTTATTGATGATGTAACTCATGATGGTAGCAGCAGAATGAATTTAGAAGTCTACAGAAACATTCTGTCTGACAATTTACAGAGAAATGCATCCAAATTAATTAGGAGGAACTTGGTGAGAATGCATTTCACCCCCTGAAGAGGAGAGTGAAGGGAAAACCCCCCCACCCGCCCCCCACCTAAAAAAACCCCAAAACAGACAATAATGGAAAAAAGCTGCAATACAAGCCTGGAGCAGCAACACAAAGAAAAATGTCAGGCCAGTGGGTCACCACCTTGATGCAGTTTTTGCAAGCAATGCAACCAAATATTAAGTGTTATAAGCTTAAATTTAAGACTATCTGTTCCATTACTTTTGCTCATGTAAAAAGTGGGTGCTCTGATACAAAAGGTGTCATGCTCTAAGTATTTGCCCAATCCTGATTTCTCAGTTTTTGTGTGTATTCATACTAAATAGTTTTAGATCTTCAAACAAAATACAACATAAAACAAAGGCAACCTGAGTAAACATACAATAAAGTTTTTTTATTTTTATTTTAGCAGCAATAACTGTAACCAAACGCTTCTGATAACTGGAGATCAGTCTTTCACTTACTTCTAGGACTAGGACTTACTCCTACGCTTTGGATTATTATCGTGCTGCATAATCCATTTGCACTTGAGATTCGACTTCCGGACTGAAGACTGGACATTCTCTTTTACGATTTTCTGGTAGGGAGCAGAAATCATGTTTCCCTCAATTATTGCAAGTTGCCCAGGCCCTGAAGCAGTAAAGCATCCCCACACCATCACACTTCCTCCACCATGCTTGACCATAGATATGATGTTCTTTTAGTGGATTTCTGTGTTTGGTTTATGCCAAATGTAACGGGACCCCTGTCTTCCAAACAGTTCCATTTTCAGCTCATCAATCCACAGAACATTCTGCCAAAAGGTTTGAGGATCATCAAGGTGTGTTTTGGCAAAATTTTGATGAGCCTTAATGTTCTTCTGGGTTAGCAGTGGCTTTCACCTCACCACACTTCCATGGATGCCATTTTTGCCCAGTTTTTTTTCTTCTGATAGTGGAGTCATGAACAGTGACCTGTATTGATGCAAGAGAGGCCTGTAGGTCCTCTGATGTTGTCCTTGGCTCTTTTGTGACTTCCTGGATGAGTACTTGCTGTGCTCTTGGAGGAATTTTGGAAGGTCGGCCACTTCTGCTAAGGTTCACTACTGTGCCGAGTTTTTCCATTTGGAGATAATGACTCTCACTGTGATTCTTTGGAGTCCCAGAGCCTTTGAAATAGCTTTGTAACCCTTCCCAGACTGATGTATTTCAACCACTTTCTTCCTCACCATTTCTGCAATTTCTTTCAACTTTGGCATAGTCTGTTACTGGGTAAGACCTTTTAACCAACTTCATACTGTTGAAAATGTTCTATTTAAGTGTTGATTTGATTGAACAGCGTTTGCGATAATGAGGCCTGGTTGTGTTTAGTCCAGCTGAACCCCTTTATGAATGCAGTTTCATAGATTTGGGGAATTTGTAACTACTGGGAGCAAATACATTTTCACACAAGTCCAGCTGGTATTGGATAACTTTTTTTGCTTCAATAAATAACATTATTATTTAAAAACTGCATTTTGTGTTTCAGATTGCCTTTGTTTTATCTTAGATAGATAGATAGATAGATAGATAGAGAGAGAGAGAGAGAGAGAGAGAGAGAGAGAGAACAGTGAGGAAGAAGAGAAAGATAGACAGAAACAAAGTAATAGTAGGGATCATTACATAATAAACCATTTGAAATCATTTTGCCTATTATGTCACAACGTGTTTTCTGTTTTCATACACAGTCTCAGACGTTTCCAAATATTACATCATTTCCGCTTTGGTTCCAGAACAGAAGAGCTTTATTTTTATCCACAATACACAGTGGGAACAGTGAGAGGATGTGGAGAAGAGGAGGGAATCCACATCACCGGCTCCACGGCGCTAATGAAGCACCGGCTAATGAGCTGATTTACTTAAATACACGACTGCGCGCGCGTATGTGTTAGCAGTCTGAGGTAAAGACCGGCGCACGCACTCGCTCACCATCTTAGCCAATCAGAGCTCGGGGATTGCAGCACGCGCTGCCAATACACAAACAGCCGTTTGTTCGCACTGTGTGTGTGTGTGTGTGTGTGTGTGTGTGAACCTGTTTGATCTTGAAGCAGACAGGATGGTCACACTCAGAATCTCTGATGGAGGTTTACACTGCAGAAAGAAAGACAGAAAGAAACAAATAAGCAAATAAAGCGGGCACTAAATTAATTAGCGTCTTTCTCATTCTAGCAGTTGGTTGCTTTTCTATCACCCAGGCACTAGGTAGTAGGCAGAGAGTTTATTTTTCCATGAGCAAATTTGAACGAGTGATTTATGCAGTGCAATGCATAAAATCATGCAGCAACTTCTGGTCATTTTCACATCAACCATCAGAATGGGGGAAAATGTGATCTCAGTTATTTTGACTGTGGCATGATAATGTATAACTACTGATTTCCTGGGGTTTATTGCACAAAAGTCTCTAGAGTTTACTCAGAACGGTGCAATAAAGAAAAAAAGTGAGAGGCAATTATGTGGACGGAAACGCCTTGAGAATGGCTAGACTGGTTCAAGCTGACGGAGAGGTTACAGTAACTGAGATAAGCACTCTGTACAATTGTGGTGAGCAGAAAAGCATCTCAGAATGCACAACACGTCGAACCTTGAGGCGGATGGGCTAAACCACATCAGGTTCCACTTCTGTCAGTCAAGACCAGAAAGCTGAGGCTGCAGTGGGCACAGGCTCACCAAAACTGGAAAAACGTAGCCTGGTCTGAAGAATCTTGATTTCTGCTGAGGCACACAGATGGTAGGGTCAGAATATGGCACCAACAGCATGAATCCTTGGATCAAACCTGCCTTGTGGCACCAGTCCAGGCTGGTGGAGGTGGTGAAATGGCGTGGGGAATGTTTTCTTGGCACATTTTTGGCTCATTAATACCAATCCTTCATGGTTTGAATGCCACAGACTATATGAGTATTGTTGCTGACAATGTGTATCACTTCATGGCCACAATTTACCCATCTTCTAATGGCTACTTCCTGCATGATAATGCACCACATCACAAAGCAAAAGTTGTCTCAAACTGGTTTCATGAAGATGGCAATGAGTTCAGTGCTCTTCAGTGGCCTTCTTAGTCACCGGATCTGAATCCAATGTTACACCTTGGTAGAATGGGAGATTCGCAGCATGAAAGTGCACCTGAAAAATCTGCAGGAATTGCGTGATGCAATCATGTCAAGGGATTTTTCCAACCTCTTGTGGAATCCATGCCACAAAGAATTGACATTGTTTTGAGAGCAAAGGGAGGCCCTAACCCGTATTAGTATAGTATTTCTAATAAAGTGCTCATCGAGTGTACATACATACATATGTACATACATTAGTAAAAGTTAAGGAAAAATAAGAACAAAAGAAAGAAATTAAGTAAGTAAGAAAGAAAAGTGAAAGTAAGACAAGGAACTTAACTAGAAATAAAAGAAAGAGAAGAAATGGAGCACACATTGAGCAGAAAAAAAAGAAAGAAACGAACGAAGAAAGAAATAATAGAAACGAAAGGAATACAAAGGAAAAGAAACAAAACAAAACAAAGAGAAGGAGGAAATGAAGAGAGAAGAGAGAGAAAAGGAAATATGAAAGAACAGATAGAAAAAGACCATTTACAGCTATGGGAATGAATGAATGAATAAATAAGTAATGGATAGATATAGAAGAAAGATACATAATAGAAGAAAGAAAGAAAGAAAGAAAGAAAGAAAGAAAGAAAGAGAAGGGAGTAAGGAAGACAATAGAATAGATAGATACAAAGATTATCAAAGGAGAAAGAAAGAAAGAAAGAAAAAAGAGAGAAAACAAGAAAAAAGGACAAGGAAGCAAGGAATTAAGGAGGAAAATAGATAGATAGTTAAATAGATAGATAGATAGATAGATAGTCAAAGGAGACAGATGAAACCAAAGTAAGAAAGAAAGAGAAAATAAGACAGAACCAAAATCAAGACGGGATAGATAGATAGATAGATAGATATCACATCATATTACATGTCATATGCAAGTAAGGACGGACTAAGCCCCGCCCATTGTTTCCTATGCCAACCCAGTGGGCGTGGTTATACCCAGGTCTCAGCGCACATCAGACTCCGGCTGAAACTCCGGTCTGATCCCCGACTACAGCGGTGTGTTCTGTTTTACCAAGAAACGTATATTTCCGACACCGTCACTGATTTGCAGGGATTTGTTTTTGGATCATATCAGCGTTCGAGGAAAAAAAAAACTGTTATTTAATTATTGTTAACGCATCAGAACGATGCTCTGAAAAGAAAGTCGGACCTGGATTATTTACAGAGTTGTTTATAAAGAGCACGCAATCTGGATAAAGAAGCAAGGACGGAATTTGGCGGAGTTTGTTATTTGTTTTTGTATTTATTTATTTTTTGTATATTGAATATCTGAAATAATCCGACTTCAGCTCCTGATCTGGAGATTCCCGTTATTTATTGACTTGCCAGGTTTGATAATCCCGGGATTGACTCTTGTAATCCCATTTCATACCGTCATGGATCCGATGTGGAAAACTCTGCTCGTGCTGTTTCTCATCGCGTGCAGACTGAAACTCTCCATGTCCACGATTTTGGAGTCCATTTACTGGAACACGTCAAATACAAAGTGAGTCTCGATCCGTTTTCCATTTCAATTGATAGGAATATCATCCAACATCTAATATACCATGTGTACATATGATTTTTCTTAAAAAAAAGAAGAAAAGATTATAAATAATTCAGTGCATGGCCAAAATCAGATGCATTTATCCACCTGGATGAACTTTCTTTCACTCTTGGACAAATAAAATGCAAACTTTAACACAATATCAATATTTGTACCAATGTACATGCATTATGAAGGCTTTAAGATGACATCTCAAGATTAATCATATATATATATATATATGTAATAAAATGCCACTTAGTATGACGGCTAATAATTAGTTTTGATATTCAACATGCAAGATATTGTTGTGATGGATGTTTGAAAATGTATTTGAATTTTTTTTTCCCCAAATGTGTCTAACAAGTTGATAGACAACAGTTACCAATATTTCTTTGGACAGAAGCCCATATGAGGTGAGATATATGGTACAATAATTTATGAAATGTTCTGGGATTTATTTTTTCACTTACACCAATGTAATATCCAAAAATTGGTTTGTGAAATTGCTTAGTACTGATTACTGATCAATTGTACACATTATAAATGACTTTAAGACCAAAATTAAACACTTAGTGGGTTGGCAAGTAATTGGTTATATGATATTCCTATGATGGCCACTTCATAATATTGACACCCCATGCTTTCCATTCGGCAGTGTTGAATTCGGAAGGCCACATAAGGACAGCTGTCTCCTCAGGTTCCTTATTTTGGGCAAATCTGAAGGTAGCAGGGCATGTGTCCTTCGTTGGAGAAGGCAGGCCCATAATTCTGACCATCTGTTTGCTCCATCAAGTGAAATATCCCTAGGTGTCGAGTGAAGAAAAATACGGGGACTGTTTCGATTTTACGACACTTTTACGACGCATCATTATGAGGACAAATAAAGGCTTCAGTGGTTACTTTCTCCATTCTTCTGGCACAGTTTGGTCACACCATAAAACCCTCGGAGGTGGCTTCAAGCCACCCATTTGGACCCCTAAACCGAATCCATATTTAGATCTGACAGACATTAAAATCTAAGGATTAAAATAAGCGTTTTTTATTAGCCAGAGAGATCCTGCTGCATAGATTTTTTGGATTAATTTATTTTCCGGTAATTAGGCTGTCAAATAAAGTGAGGACGAAAGGTTTAGGACTAACCCGGCTTAAGATCGGGATAAGTTTTTGTTATTAAAGCAAACCCCCTGAAAATCCCTGCTTTCTGTTTTCATGAGCTCCAGGAACTCTTTTGTCACGGGGCTTTGGAGACAAAAGGCTCTCAAGGTTCAGAGATCAATCCTTCCACCACCAACTCCCCTCCTCCATCCCCCGTTTCTCCACACGGTCGGGTCTGTATAGCGCAGTTAGAGTTAAAGCCGCAGGGGGGTGAAGGAGGGGCGCGAACGCTTCCTGACTTCCCAGGGACCCTCAGGAGAGCAAAACCAGCCAGGCTTTTGTGTGTGTGTGTGTCTGTGTGTGTTTCCAGCTCCTGATGGTTTTACGATGATGCACATGGGCCTTAAAAAGTTGAAGCCTGTCAGCTTGTTTGTTTTATGGGCTCTTAAAATGGGCAAAAATTGCTTGCGACAAGTTCAGAATCTTTTCTACACATGTACACTGGGTTAAAATATCGACCACATGTTATACAGTGCAGCACACAAGTCAAAACAGTACACACAGCTGTACAGAACTATACATCCGGCACGGGTGATAGGTTACAACATCAATATTGCGATACAGTGACATCATAATACACTTTTCTCAGTAATAGACACCAGTGATTTTATGTCTAAGTCTAATACTATACTAGTTAATACTAGTTTTGTACCAATAGAATCAAAACGCTATTTTTCCATAATTTTTTTTTTTTTTTAAATCTTATACACGGTGCCATTATTTTATTAACTCTTTGTTAGAAAATCTCAACAAAACGAAATATTATTATACATATCATGTATTAAGAAGATGCATTTAAGTATCACAATATGAAAATTTCTGTCATACCTCTCATTCCTCATAATTATATTTCAATTCATATTTTTGTATTTTACCAAATTTCAAAGAATTTAGTCCACCATTGGATTGTCTTATCGATGGACTCTAAACTTTTTTGTCGATGGATGGAATTATGGGATTGGACATGTCTCATGTGCCATCCATTTTGTCCAAGTGGATACTGTATTATCGCACAAATGCTACCTAAAACTCTTTCCTGAATGGTTCCTCAAGAGTTTGTTGAATAGTTCATAGCTTTATAAGGGGGTTCTGCTTGGCACGCTTTCTGATTTGAAACACTCGATTGTAGGGTTCTAGACAAAACATTCAGAGTTCCCCAGGAGGACAAACTAAAAAAAAAAAATCTTTAAGGTTCTAAATTCAAACTACCCCTAAAATGAACACAAGGCGAGTGTCAATATTTTTCACATGCCCCTGCAAACAATATTGTGTTGATTATGATGCATTCAATAATTGATTATGGCCACGTGCTGAGTATAGAGAACAACCTAATTCGTTAAAAAAAACACAGAACAGTATTAGCAAACACACTCAAGTGAAGTACATCTTGTGACCCAATTGCGTGAAATCAAAACCAGGCCGTTTGGTTTGAACGTATCGTGTTAGCAGTAAGAGCCTGAATCGCCCTGGCTGAATTAAGCTCGCAGCTAATCTGTCTCGTTAGTCTAGGAAATGCCATCAAAAAGGAAACAGATGTCTGTATGGCGTATGGGTGCACTCTCGTGTCACGTTCGCTACATGGAAACGTTTAGGGTGCAATCCACACCTGTGAATCCGAGAGGAAAGGAATGTTAATGGTTTGCACGCTTTTTAATAAGAAAACGCGAGAAAGCAAAGGAGACCCCAAAGGATTTATAGGATTGCGAATCACCCGGTTTCCGAAGCTCTCCCGTAATTTGCTATATGACCACTTTCTAATTCGGTTTGGGACAAAAAGTCTGAATCAGAGGAGGGAAATTGCATGGCGTCATTCGCCGGCTGGTTTACAGCACAAGGCTTCCTGCTGGTGTAAAACAAAAGCTGGCTTGCTTTGTTTGAAACCACTAGCTCGTAACAGTCTCGAGGGTCAGCGCCTTGAGTGGATTTGGGTTAAGCATTTTAATCAGCGTGTACCAAAGCTCCTCTTTAAAGCCCTGTGTTTGGACAGGACTACATAATTCAGACTTGCTCACATTCCTGCTTAACTGATCTGATTGTTCGTGGCTATTCTAATTGGAGTCGGATTTCTCCGGAGTGTTTCAGCCGTCCGATAATAAATTTAACGAAGACACTCAGATCTCTTAAGCCACCTGTCAGAATCAACTCTAGAACTCACTTCTGTATTCTTGTTTATCTAGAACTTGCATTTAGTCCTACACAGCTGATTCAGCTCAAGGGCCTTGGTGGATTTGAAGCAAATGGAAAGGAGAAATTTTTTTTTTTTTTTTTCTTCGGTCACCACACTTTTTTTTATACCTCCATATGAAATTGTAAACAGACACTCATTGCATCATTTTGGTCCAATGTGCATCAGTTTTGCCTTAGTTACACCAGTCTTCTTGGAAATTGCGTCCATATCCACATCATCTTGTCTAGTTTCTAGGAGTTCCCGTCCAGGAAAACGCCAGCACACTTTGTGGCTAGCGCTGACACAAATTATACGCAAGCTAACGTCACTTGTAGGTCGTCATCTTGGTTTTTCCCTGGCAGATGTTTAGCCCTTGGAGGAGAAACTTGACACATGGTGGGGATGTCTGAATAAAAAATGGAGTGCTAATTGACCGATACTAAATTTCGATTCCAGAGAGAGTGAAGGTTCCAGACAAGTGACTGTTGCCCCAGTGGGCTTTTCACTTGCACTTTTCAGATAGCCATCAGAAATCACTGCTTGATGATTTCACCCAACAGTTTAACCAGGTGGTGGGCATTAACTTCAGACCCTTTAACCATGAGTGGAAACACTTCTAGAAACAATGACCAACTGCATATTTACATATGACACATATAATATTCAACATTATTGTAATTTTCCAGGTTCGTACCCGGGAAAGGCATCACCCTGTACCCTCAGATTGGGGACAAAATGGACATTGTGTGCCCCCGACTCAGGCCGGGCCAGAGCGCGAGCACCCGTATCGAATATTTCCGTGTGTACCTGGTCACACAGGAACAGCTCGAGAGCTGCAGGGTGGCAAAGGGCAGTGGGGCGCTGCTGAACTGCGACAAGCCCGACCAAGATGTCAAGTTCACCTTCAAGTTCCAGGAGTTCAGCCCCAACCTGTGGGGCCTCGAGTTCCTCAAAGGCAAAGACTACTACATCATCTGTAAGTACCGTACCAAATATATCATCAAATCTGCTGATTAGCCCAAAATATCAATTCCAGTTTAAGGTGTTGACTGGTAATTGGCAAAACATTGTATTTTGTCCCCTAAAACTCCATAAACATCAGCGATTCAATGTTTATAGGCCCTGTTATAAGTAGAGGTTGACAAAGGCAGCCCAGTATCTTAAATGAATACAGGTTAGCTCAGTGTTTAACATGTTAATTTGCACCAATTGAAAATTATGGTTTTAACAAATATTGATAAATTATCTGTGCCTGTTTATTATGATAAAACTGAGCAAGCTATACGTCTATTTATTACAATGATAGCTCAGAGTTAGCTTGCTCACGGGGGCCTACCATGTGTGTGCCCCTTCAGTTTGAATGGGCATGATGCTCCAGATGGCTTCATCCTGTGGTTCTGGCTCAGAGTGCACTTAGCAAAATAATCCAAGGCTCAGTCTGGTATTCTGTTGAGCCCCAACCTGTGGGGCCTTGATTTCCTCCAAGCCGAAGACCACCACATCATCCGTGTGTAGCAAGCCAAACGTGGCTGATTAGACCTACGTCTAACAAATCTGCTGATTTACGATCAGCGTTTCTTTTGTATGACCAGGTTTTTAGTCATCCGGGTCATTTTAAATGTCTAGTAGCAACACGGCAAAACGATTGGATGTGTTCTTTAATCTTGGAGACCTTTCACTGGCCATCTGCTATTCATCAGATATTCAGAGGTTCATCAGAAACTCCTCGGATGAGTGGAGAAGCATCTTCAAGGTTATAACACAAGTCACGTTGATTCAATAGATGTCTTGACTGTTTCTTTCTCGAAGGATGGCTTCATCCTGCGTTTCTGGCTCTGTGCACACTTAGCAAAATAATCCACAGCTCAGTCTGGTATTTTTGTTCAGCCCTGTGGGGCCTCAAGTTCCTACAAGGCGTAGACTATCACATCATCTGTGCATAGCAAGCCAAACGCATCTGATTACAGGGTATGTACGGCTTCTTACACAAGTCTTACATTTAATTGAATTAATTTAAGGCCCCAGAAAGTCTTACATTTTTGTTTTCTACCCTGAGGTTTTAAATATGTTAGCCCTGTAATACTGTGTGTATCAGAGGTATTCATTTACACTGTTTCACTGACAAAAATAGTGATGCCTGTATGTCACCTGGAGAAGAGGTTACCATACATGCAAAAAAAATCAATTTTTGTTGAGGCATTAAAAAAAAAAAACATTTCAGTTTTGTCCACTTGCCCACTTATTTCACCTCAGCTTTGCCTATTTTTCTGGGATTGGTCTTTTCAGCTATGCCGACTTCTCTAGATTTATTTATTTATGCCTTTTTTTTTTCTTTTCTTTTTTACATAAATTTTACTCGCTTTGTTACATTTTTACCTCAGGTTTTCTTTTTTTGTTTTTTTTCTTAACCTTTTGTTTTTCTTAAATTTTATTAACTTTACCTGCTAAGATATTTAGCTTAAATTTTTTTTTACCTCAGCTTTACTCACCTTATTAGATGTTTTACTTCCACTTTACTCACCTTGGTAGATGTTTTACCTCAGCTTTACTCACGTTGTTAGATTTTTACCTCAATTTTACTCACCTTGTTAGATATTTTACCTCAGCTTTACTCACCTTGTTAGATGTTTTACCTCAGCTTTACTCACGTTGTTAGATTTTTACCTCAACTTTACTCACGTTGTTAGATTTTTACCTCAATTTTACTCACCTTGTTAGATGTTTTACCTCAGCTTTACTCACGTTGTTAGATTTTTACCTCAACTTTACTCACGTTGT
>JANDJT010000154.1:2334265-2346451 GCA_024331685.1 Stegophilus panzeri | reverse complement strand
TGTGTGTGTGTGTGTGTGTGTGTGTGTGTGTGTGTGTGTGAGAGAGAGAGAGAGAGAGAGAGAGAGAGGGAGAGAGAAAGAGAGAGATAAGTGGTTTGGCGATGGGTGGGTGTGTGGATGTGCTAGTTCCCTAGGTGGGCAGGCTTTTTGGACGGCATCAGCACACTCGAGTGTTTACAGGCATTTATAAATGTGGGGAATTGTTCATCACTAAGAATTCTAATTGTGCTAAAAGTAGTTCCTTCTCCATCGATATTCTTTCTTTTTTTCTGTCTCTCCATTTCTTTTTGTCTGTCGCTCTCTCTGTCAGTCTCAATATCTGTATTACTTATCCATTATTCCTTCTTTCTTTATTTCCTTTTCTTTCTTTTTGCTTCTTTCCTTTTTTTATTTACATTTTATCTTTATTTCCTTTTCCATCTATCTTTCTGTCTTTTTTCATTTTCCTTCCTTCCTTTCTTTCCCTTCTTTATTTAATTTTTTGTTCTTAATTTCTGCTGTCGTCTCTTCAATTTCATTCATTCAATTTCGTTCTTTCTTTCTTTCTTTCTTTCTTTCTTTCTTTCTTTCTTTCTTTCTTTCTGCTTCAGCCTCTCCATTTCTTTTTGTCTGGCTCTCTGTCCCTGTTTCTTTTGTACCACTTTCTCTTTATTTACTTCTTACTTTCTTTCTTTCATTCATTTTTTCTTCCTTTTATCTTTGACATCTTTCTTTCTTTGCTTTTCCTTCTTTCTTTTTTTCATTTTCCTACCTTCCTTCCTTCTACTTCTTTATTTCATTTTTTGTTCTTTCTTTCTTTCTCTCTCTTTCACTCAATTTCTTTCTGTATAGCTTCCTCTTAATTCCCTTTCTATCTATCTATCTATCTCTCTTTCTTTCTTTGATAATGGTAATGCTGATGGTGATATTTGGTTTGTTGTCTGATGGTCCGCGGTGTCGGTGGTGTGTATGTGGTAGTGTGTGTACAGGGGTCTGTGTACCTGAACGTGCTAAAGTGAGTGTGTGTAGTCGAGTTGTCGAGAGTCATGCTGTGTGCTTGTTTCTGTACAGGAGTGTGTGTGTGTGTGAGCGGCTGCAGTTTTGCGCTGGAGGTTGCGGCTGCAATTATGGCTGCATATGTTTAGTCTAAATGAGCCTTTCCCGCTGGAATGTGTGTGTCTAATTACACGTTTCCAACTTGTGTGTGTATACGACAACACGTGCCTCTGACCGAGTGTGTGTTACAGGATGTGTGTACAGTGTGTGTGTGCGTGTGGGGCAGCTGCAGTGTGTGCTCAGTTACTTTGCGGCTGACTGCACAGCCTGAGGCCCTGTGTGTGTGTGTGTGTGTGTGTGTGAGAGTGTGAGAGTGTGAGTGACTGAGTGACTGAGTGACTGAGTGCCTTCGTTCAGGCGGAAGGGTCACATGAACACAAAAGCTCATAGCAAAGTGGGGCATGTTGGGTGAAAACCTCCTTTTCTCCCTTCTCTTTCCGTCTCTTTTTTCTTTCTTTCTTTTTTGCTCCTACTTATGTCTGCCTTTTCTGCTTTTGTCACCATTACTTTTTTTTTTTTTTACTTTTTTTGTTTGCTTTACCTTCTATACTTTATATTTCTTTCTTTCTTTCTTTCTTTCTTTCTTTCTTTCTTTCTTTCCTTTTCCTTCTCTCACCCTCTATTCTTTCTTCAGTTCTGTCTATTTCCTTATTTACTCCTTATCCCCAGTGTTTTTAAAAATTTTATGTTTCTTTCTTTCTTTCTTTCTTTCTTTTTGTATTGGTCCCCATTTCTCCGTTTTCTTTTCTCTATCCAGTTCCTTTTGTCTTTCTCTCTCTCTGGCTTTCTTTAATTTTTTTTTGTTTTTCTTTATTCCTTCATTCCCTTTTACATCTTTCTTTCTTTCTTTCTTTCCTTTTCCTCTCTTTTTCCTTTTGCTTTTCTTTCTCTCACATGCGTTTTCCTTTCTCCCCCTCTGTTCTTTCTGATTTTGTATGTGTGTGTGCATGTGTGTGTCCATTAGCTCTTTAATCCCAGTCGTGAATGACAGCCTCTTTCTCTCTTTTCTCTCTCTCTCTCAGCACAAGAAGCAGCATGACAAATACAACTATGAAACAACTTTACACTCCATCAGACAGTCTGATCGCTGGTCTGTGTGTGTGTGTGTGTGTGTGTGCTTAGAATGTCTGTTTCAGGCTATGCTGTAATGATTTTTATAACACAACAAACACAGGCTCCTGAGTAGCTCCGGAGTCTCTCCCCCACCGTGACACACACACACACACAGACACACACACACACACACACACACACACACACACACACACAGCAGTTTTAGTTAGCCTGCTGTGCAAAGCAAATTTCCTTTCCTATAAATCACCCAGCTCATTTCCAGTGCAGAACTGGGCCACCAGTTTAGCCCACTCTCGCACACACACTGGCTAATCCACAGAGAACTGGGCCACCAGTTTAGCCCACTCTCGCACACACACTCGCTAATACACAGAGAACTGGGCCACCAGTTTAGCCCACTTTCGCACACACACTCGCTAATCCACAGAGAACTGGGCCACCAGTTTAGCCCACTCTCGCACACACACTCGCTAATACACAGAGAACTGGGCCACCAGTTTAGCCCACTTTCGCACACACACTCCCTAATCCACAGAGAACTGGGCCACCAGTTTAGCCTGCTTGTAGTCTTTCTCCTTTAAAATATTTCTTTTGTTGTTTTTCTTTTTTCCCCCTCCAGCTACGTCGAACAGCACGTTAGAAGGCCTGGACAACATAGAGGGTGGCGTGTGCAAAACCAAATCCATGAAGCTGGTGCTCCGAGTGGGACAGAGTGAGTATCACGTGTCAAACCCGTCCTCGTCAGCGAGACGCTAGAGAAATGTTTTTTTTTTTTTTAAATGATAAAAACAGGTAAGCAGACAAACAGAAAGAAAGAGAGAAACTAGTGGGACATAAAGAATAAAATGGAGGAAAGAGAGCGAGAGAAAGATGAAGCGTGAGAAGAAAGGTGACTAAAAGATGATATGGAGAAAAAGGAGAGAAGAGAGTGAGGCGTGGAAAATGGAGACGGGAAGAAGGAAAGGAGAATGAGGAAAGATAGAACTTAATCCAGAAAGAGGAAAGAATGAGACATGGGGAACGTGACGGAGAGAGGAGAGTGCGACTGAGAGAGAAAAGAGAGAAAGGAGAACAAGAAAAGGACAGAGACAAGAAAGAAAAAAATGGAGAATGGGATAAGAAGGGTGAGACAGAAAGGAAAAGAGTGAGAGAGAGAAAAAAATGGAACAAAAAAGAAAATAATACAGAAAGAAAGCAAAAAGGGGATAAAATAGAGTGAGAGAGCGAGACAGAGAGGGAAAAAAGAGAAAGATAAATAGTGTGTATTGTGAGAAAGACAAGAAAGGGCAAAGAGAGAGTAAGGCTTAAAAGAAAAAAATGGAGATAGAGGGAGGAGGGTGAGACAGAAAGACAACATGGAGAAAAGGAGAAAAGAGAGTAAGACAAAAAAAATAGAGAAAGTAAAAGGAAAAAGAAAGTAAAAGGGGGAAAGGAGTAAGAGAATCGAAAGAAAGAATGCGAGTGAGACCGAAGAAGGGAAATAGAGGAAAGGAGAGCGAGAGAAAGACAAAAAGAAAAATGACAGGAGGGAGAACGGAAGAGAGTGAGACAGATCAAAAGAAGGAGAGACGGTGAGACATGAGGAAAGAAATGGAGACCGGAGAGTGGGACAGAGAGAGAGAAATAGAGAGAAGAGTAAAAATGAGATGGAGTAAAAAATAGAAAACGTGGGAGAAAGAACAGCATCATGGGGAAAGAAGTGGAGAAAGAGAGACGAGGGTAAGACAGTGAGAAAGTGAGACTGGAACAAATGAAGAGAGAGAGAGCGAGAGCGAGAAGCTGAAAAAAGAGGAGTAAAGAAAGAGAGCAAAGTGAAAATGCTGAGAGACAAGTGGAGCTTTTTTACCCAACATGCCCCATTTTGCTGCAGGCCATTTGGCTTTTTTGTGTTCACACACACACACACACACACACACACACACACACTGTAATACAGTGCCGTTATGAAGTGGTGCGCCGCTCTAACACATGAACAATAGCTCATATTATTTCTCAGTTCATCAGCGATCATCACTTCTGTTGCCTG
This sequence comes from Stegophilus panzeri, assembly GCA_024331685.1. Taxonomy (NCBI): domain Eukaryota; kingdom Metazoa; phylum Chordata; class Actinopteri; order Siluriformes; family Trichomycteridae; genus Stegophilus; species Stegophilus panzeri. The sequence continues at coordinate 2,342,316 of JANDJT010000154.1, read as the reverse complement.
TTCAATGTGTGTGTGTGTGTGTGTGTGTGTGTGTGTGTGTGTGTTAGCCGCCTCTCAGCGTGTAATTGAAATGTCATGTGCAGTCGCCTCCTGTAGCTGCACCGGCTGTCCTCTTCTTCCTCTTTTAAGCCAATTCATTACGTCTCTCCCCCTCGTCCTGGAACCTTCAGCCCCAATCGCTTCCAACCCCAGAGCTGCCATAAAGAAATACACAACATACTGACGTCTTTTATCCATTTCGAGTTACATTTGATCTTAAATCTTGTTCTCGCTTACGTTATAGCAGCTAAAGTGTAAACTTTAAACTTTTTTTTAATGTTTTATAGTTAATGAGGCAGTTTGTCATGTTCATAAATAATAATCTGTGTGTGTGTGTGTGTGTTTATCTCAGGTCCTAGTGATGCAGTCTCTGCAAAAGAACTTCCCAAATATGAAAGCGACCACCAAAGCACTTCCAGTAAAGACAACGATGTGCTCAGCAAAGGCGGTACGTAGCATGTGTTTCCGTTCGCTTTTCTGTACCGCGTTAACTACAGAACTGGAAAACATGAGCCAAATGTGTAAAGTTTCATGCTGGGAAAAAACCGCGTACGTGTTTAAAAACAACCCCAAAAATGACACAAAAGCCGAGCCGTGCTGCAATAAAATCTTTCGGCCATGAAGAAAAAAAACCCCCACAATTCCAGGCCCAATCTATGATTAGTGCATAACATTTGACTGTTTTATTTATGAACGTACATCAACAAACCACCTTTTATTTCCCCTCCTCCAGAACAAGACGGAAAAAGCGGAGAGTCTGTGGGCGTGTCAGGCTCCGAGGTAGCCCTGTTCACCGGCGTGGCCTCAGGAGCCTTCGTCTTGGTGGTTCTCGTCATCGTAGTGCTAGTGGTGTTCGCACGCCGGCGCCGCCGCAAGCACTCGGCTCAGTGTTCGGCCCCGCTGGCGCTGCACCCCATCCCCAAACGCAGCAACAACAACAACGGCTCGGAGCGCAGCGACATTATCTTCCCGCTGCGAGCCTCTGACAGCTACTACTGCCCCCATTACGAGAAGGTGAGCGGGGATTATGGCCACCCGGTCTACATCGTCCAGGAAATGGAGCCCCAGAACCCGGCCAACGTTTACTACAAAGTCTGAACTAATCAGAACCTTTGAGCCTCGGCCAAGACTGAAAAGAAGGTCTCAATTGAGAGCTTGATTGCTCGGAATAAATGAATCAGAGATAAATGACTCTTGGAACGAAGCCGTCGACCGGCCAGGAGCCCCGAAAGCCCCGGAAACGGTCCGAATCGCCATCTGGGTTGGGGGAATTACTTCTTATAAAACATGGATGCCGTGTGATTTGTATCAGTCAGGGACCAAAAGCTTTGAGGCTGAACGTGTCGACTGAGGGCTTGTGCTCAAGTTTCAGCCTGGCTGTAGAAAAGAAACATGCTCCTGGCTCACGCCAGTGAATCAGAGACGAATGACTCTTGGAACGAAGCGAAGACTTTCTCTCCGCTCTCCAGTCAGCGCCTTAATTCATTATGGCAGACCGAGGTGCTAGAGTATCGATTCATGACGGCGTTTCGCTCAGGGGAAGAAAACGGAGCCAAATCCGCACAGACCTATAGACCTATAAAAAAGTGGGTGAAAAAAAACTCCACAGATTTACATTCTGAAAAGAAAAAAAACAGCATCAGGGCAAAAACTTTAAAGCCGCATAATCATTACCCATTCATGGGAGGTTTACGCTGTACTTCTCCAAATCTCTTCTCAGGGCAGAAAGAATTACGATTGGTTATCTGCAACAACCAATAGAGTCTGAAATAGAGACGAGGCAGAAAGTGAGATGGTTTTTTGTCTGGTTGTTGTTTTCTTCTTCTTTAAGCCACAATCTAGCCGCATTGTTAGCTACGCTAATTCTCCAGAAAGTTAAACAATACGTGACCCTGCGGTTTTTACTTGTAGACATTTTCCTGATAAAATATATTCTTTTTAAAAAAATTGGGTCTGTTTAGAAAGAAAATCCTCCTGAGAAACAAACTGAAGAACTCTCAAGAACTCTCCTTCTGCTTTTTGTTCTAAATCCAACAAGAACTTTTTTTATCTTGCAAATTCCTGTCACATGACTATTCTTTCGATTTTTTTCGTTCTGAGTGCGTTGATAGTTACTCTAAACATCTTCACCGATAGTAATGCTATGTTTGAGTTCCCCTCCCCGATGCAATTTTGGTGCGTAAACATTTGTTTAATTTGGAAATGTGTTACAGCATATGAAGGAAAACCTTGTGGAAGGTCCAAAAGAACAAACCGAAGAACCTTGTAGGTAGCTAAAGGTAACCTTTCTAAGACAATTAAAAATTTGATGTTTTATGTGATTTTCAAATCCAAAATGAATTGATATTTGCTCATTTTACCTCCTGTCCCCTGGTACTTCGCAGTATCGAAAACAGTAAGCTTTTTGGTTTGGAACTACGACACTTTACGGATGTTGACAAAACGTTAAAATTTTGAGTTAACGTCTCACAATTCTAACTTTTTTCTCGCAATTTTGAGTTAACATCTCACAATTATGACATTTTTCTCACAATTTTGTGTTAACATCTCGCAATTATGACTTTTTTCTCACAATTGTGAGTTAACATCTCGCAATTATGACCTTTATCTCAATTTTGAGTTAACATCTCGCGATTCTGACTTTTCTCGCAATTTAAATTTTATATCTCGCAATCCCGACTTTTTTTCTCTCGCAATTTAGACAACCACTCGACATTTAGTGAGTTACAAAGAATGCACTGACAAAGCATGTTATTCTCTATAAATAAGTTAAATACAGTAAGAAGAACCCTCATCAGCTAGCCAAGACAAGGAAAACCAGACGCTAGTGCACACTCGTTATCTGAAGTCAGTCACATTTCAGGTACTGCGTCAAGCAGACGTCTAAATTGCGATACAAAAACGTCAGAGGTCTGAGTCTGAGATATAAAGTTACCTTTTTTATTTTATTTCTCCGTGGAGGAAACGGGCTTCCATACCCTTCTGTATTTTAAAAATTTTCAAAGAATTTTTACTGAGAAAACCTGTCAGTGCTAAACATCAGGATCACACTAATATACTACCTTTTTTGGAAGAACTACCCTTGCTTTTCTGCCCTGAGATGGGATTTATCTCGAATGAACCTCCCTCAGGCCATTGTCAACATTTTAAAGCAAACTAGAACCTTAAAATCCAGTTCTGTAACGGACAGTATTATATTTGACAGTTGGAGAAGCAAAAGGTTATGGGAGCAGATCTTCTGGCGTGTAGAACGACAACAATGCTTGAACGTTCAGGAAAAACGAGACCCTTTAAGTCTCAGTGAATTTGGATCATGAGCCAGTTTGGTTGTCTGCTGAAGCAGCGTTAGTTGAAGATTGAGTCATAAATTTGGATGCCGGCAGAAGCATGTTGATGGTAAGGCTGCAGGAGAAATGTTTTCTGCATCCCATAACGCATATCAGGTTCCTGCTTGGTTCTCCTCCATATGTTGTTTCTGCATCAGGGTGTCTGACACATTTAGCACGATCCTCAGACTGCATGTGGTTCTGGATCTCGCTGCCTCTGGCGTCTTGTCGTGATCTTAATCAGCGCAGAGAAGACATGTCCTCTTTGTTTACCCAGAAATGTAAATACTACCTAAAGCCTTTTTTTTTTTTTTTGTAATAAATTATGTCTTAAATTATGTTTTGTATAGATCCATAAAGAGGGTGGTTTCTTATATCCTTCCCAGGCCCGGGCGTTGATGTCCCTGATTTATGAAACTCCAGAATTGTTCATGTCCAAATGTCGTTTGCTCACAAAGAATGTTCCATTGCAGCTGAATGATTTATGATTGTTCGATTGAATGCATTCATGATGGTGCTGCTTCCAAAGGAGCTTTGTTTCAAAAAAAGGAAAAAAAAAAACGAATAAAGCCAGTGGCACGGTGGTTTTGAGGGAGAAAAAAACTCATGCTGATGTGTGTTTTATCTTTTGCTAGTTTAAAATTTTTCACATTTAAAAAAAATGATGTCATAAAAATTAAAAACATACCATATTTATGTACTATATCATTAATGCTCTAATACTAATCCCTGGAGTCGTCTGTTTACTATAATCTTTCCTGTTAATAAGTCATGCTAGTTTTGTGGGTTATCGTCTTTACTATAATGCTAGATTTTCAGCTACTGTTCAGTTGTCTGTTCATTATGCTAGTTTCTTTATTTGTCTATTAAAATGCCAGTTTATGAATTAGCATGCTTAAAATTATGCTTTGGTTACTATAATGCTAGTTTAGAGGTTCACTTGTTTACTGTAATGCTAATTCCTGCTAGTTTCTTGACTATAGTGCTAGTTTGTGTTGATTTTTTTTTTGACCTGTGATACTAGTTAATTTGTTTACTATTACTATACTATAGTTTGTGTTTTAGTGTGTCTAGTGCTAGTTTATGGATTAGCCAGTTTACTATAATGGGAGGAGTCTGTTTAATATAATACTAGTTGTTGTATTAGGTGGTTTACTTTCATGCTAATTCAAGGACATGTCTGTTTGCTGTAATGCTATTTATAGGTTAGTTTGCTATCATGTAATAGTATAACGTTAGCTCCAGGGTTACACTATTTTCTATAACGCTAGTTTATTGATTACGCTGTAGGCTCTAGTTCTTTTTCTGAACACTTTCGTTAGTTTTTCCTGATGAGTGGTGACAGCTTTACAAAAAAAAAAAAAAAAAAAGAAATTTGCACCATTTGGTCTACAGAAGGTGATATCGAGACACGTGATGAAACGTCTCACTCCTGCGCCAGCATGTTGAGGGTGTTACAGACAAAGCCATCACACCTCTTGACCTCAAACACGTTTCCACTGTCCTTGCTGTTGTCACACTTTCACAAGCACCAAACCTTCACAAGGACAAATTGTCCACACGTGCAAAATTTTCCCAACAGCCCCTTCAGTCGATAAAGTCGTCTAGAGCCGGGTTTAGGGTTCAGGGGTCAGATTTGGATTTAAAGTTACTGTTAAGAAGAGCGCTAATGTCAGCAATAAGGCAAAAAATATCATGATACACTATGTGTTTGACTACTTAGATGGATAGATAGATAAATAGATAGATAGATAGATAGATAGATAGATATACGTCTGTGCGAAAAAAAATAGGACAAAGAGCCAAAATCTAAAACAGTCACAGGGTGTGGTTGTTGTTTTGGGTTTTTTCTGGCGAAGAGCCAGAAAAAAATGGGTTATTATTTATATAGGGAATATTAATTATATACTGTCCTATTGTTTATACTCGTCCATCTCTGTTTTGACGTTCTCAAGTGGAAGTGCCTCAAGTGGGTGCCAGCTACTGTAGCTTTGAGAAGAAAAAAAATTATCAAGGAAGAACAAAGTAGATTTTAATCCTGCCTGCGACTAAGAATGGAGTCGGGACTGTAGCGATTTATCCTCGTGGAAGTGTCTTTCAAATGTACACCCGCTTGTCATGATAATTCCATTCATACTACTGCATATATGCTTCGTTTTAATGCAAACTCTTTCGATCTTTATTTAAAGTGCTGCTACAAGGGGCGTGGCCATGCATGTCGATTATTGGTAGGTCACATGACCGTAACGTGTATTTAGGCTTTGCCTGTGCTACGAACTCGATAACTTTGCTTCTCTGGTTTTTAAACATGATCTATATTGGTTTTGGATTTTTTTTTTGGGCGCATTTGCTTCCTGGAGCGGCTTTATATTGAAGAACAAGCATAATAAATACTCTTTTCTCACAAGAAGTCCAAAAAAAAAATTACCTAGAGTAATTTCACATGATCGAGAGTTTCTTTTCTGACTCGCCATTTCCCAGCAACCTTCACCGTTCAATATTAACGAGAACTTCCAACACAAATGCTCGACTTCAAGTCCCAGAATGCAATGTACCCTATACAAAGCAGAGACTCGACTCGGCTAGTTAGCGATGCATTGACAGCGTGAAAGTTGAAGCTTTGGAAGCCAGTCTGTTGCAGCCGAGGAGGTGAGAGAGCTGGACAGGCTGAAGTACTAAAGCGCCGCTGCATCGCTCTGTCTAGGTAGACATTGACGCGAGGGCTAAATGCCACCGCGAAAGGAAAAGACGAATGGCATTATGGGTATGTAGGTGTAGGTATTGTTGGTGGAAGGACCCTTAAATCTTTCGTACAGTTCAAGATCACGTCATGATTACGAATATTGACACTCAGGTTGTATTTTTCCTTTAAATTTAAAACATGGTATGTGTTGAGAAAATATCTACAGCTTTTTCTCGCCAAAAGAAAGGTCTTTAAAAATGTCTTTGAAGTATTTTGAAGTATCTCAAGAGTACAAACAGTATAAAAATGAACTCTACACTACAAGGAATTTGGGATTCGTGACGATATTGGTCACATTTTCCCGTTCACACTATGTGCTCAGGTGTTACGTCTGTTTTATTTTTTTTCTGCGATCGCTGCTCCTTCGCCAGGCTCGGACAGGAAAGGCCCGTGTTTGTGTTACGCAGGGCAGAACAATGGAGCAAAAAGCGTACAAATGTTCAGCGCCAGCCGGCTGCCAAAAGAAACATTTCTGTCACCGCGGAGAGCCACATCCTGTCCGCTCTTTGTTTGCTTTAATTTCTGCTCCCTTTTATTGCATTAACGGACTCGGCGTTCTCAATACGTTCGGACATGATCCTAAACTGAAATGCCATCGGAATGAGGCGAAGTGGAGCAAAATGTGGCAGTGTTGATTTTGGAGTCAGGACACGGTGGAATAAGCAGCACATGATGAGAAAAGCCTGGATCAGGTTACACTCTCTTCCTGATTACCGGGCCTTGCTTTAACCCCTTTCACACACATGCACTTGAAGCTATAGAAGCTACACCATATTATCTGGGATATAGTAATGTGTGAACTCCAGTTAGAGTTTGACATGCTAGGAAAGTTGAAACCGCAGGTTTTATTTATTTATTTTTTTAAAAATTTTTTTTATTTTTTTACGTGAGTACGTAAGGACCGTTAAGTTAAGTTGAGGCAGATCTTTTGGTAATGTTTAGCTACTCTCTCTTGGGGTAACAGCGGCAGTTACCACCCAAAAATAGATTATTTTCCTATAAACGTACATCCAGAACCGTTTTATTCCTCTTAAACCACAGCGACTTGCCAACAACTGCATTTTTAGTTCCTTTTTAAAAAAAATCTGTTCATAGATACATTGAATGTTGTAGAAGATCCTTAAAACATGCTAGTTCATGCTTACGTTCTGTTACGAAACGCTGACACTGGAGACTCCTTCCCTAAACGTTTTCATAATTTATGTGGAGTCAATTAGGCAAGTCTCAGTGTATAGTTGAAAATGTGTAAGATCGCATGCAGTAACATAGCTAAATCTTGGAAATTAAGAAACACCTTGATAATAGCTAAGCACTAAGGTAGTTTTTTAGCTATTCATATTTAGCTACTCTATCAACAAGCCTTTGGTGTAACGCTCCGAACATAGCTAGGTCATTGTAATAACGAGCTATAGTTTGGGTTTTAGCACATATGTTGTAACATATTTCGTTGGCATAACGACGTGATAAAAACGATCCAAACTTCGGCTAACACGCCAAGCTAATGTTGGCCGTTCATCGCATTTTTGGACTAGACACTAAACAGTGCTCCTTGCGTGAGCATAAATTTGTTTCAGATTACATTTAAGTGGAGCTTTTCAACAGGTTGCTGAATTTAGGGTAAATATAAAAACATTCAGAATTTGAGGTCAGAATGATATAATTCGGACTGCTGAAAATCTTTTGTATGTAAGCACAGCCAATGCAAGTATGCCGTATATTTATGAGGCACTTTGAAAGAAACATTGCAGGAGATTGGGCTGGAAATATCAAGGGACCTGTTCCTTCTGACTATGGCTTAGAGATTTACAGTAGACTTCAGGGAACTCTGCACTCGATACTTTTTTTGGTGGAGTCCGTGTGACTCAGAGCTCACAGGAAATGGCAACCTTTTGGGGGAAATCGAGACATCATCTCAGCCGAGGCCTGCGGACTGATATACAGGG
>JANDJT010000154.1:2320245-2334231 GCA_024331685.1 Stegophilus panzeri | reverse complement strand
AAGAAAAGGGGGGAGGGGAAGGGCTATCCATCAACAGGGTGGAGAAAGAAAAGGGGAGGAAGGGTTCGGAGGCCGAGAGTGTTTTTACTCGTAGGGAGAGCCATACATCATCCCGAAAAGCTGTCACAGAAGAGTCTGTTAAAATATACTAGAGGACGGAGCGCAGGATTCCTCAAAAGGCCGAACATAACTCAGCCGAAATCACCAGCTACACCTCGACCCGCCCAGAAATCTCTTTTTTTATAGACATTTAAAACACGGGTCCTGTGTTCAGGAAGAAACCGTAAAGAAGACGAATGTCCTAAAAGGGAAAGTCAGATCCATGGGGGTTTCTGGATTGATCCTCACACAAAGCACTGTGGGATATCAGTGAAGTCCCTGTTAGCTGAAAGTTGCACTCGTGCCCTTGAGCAAGAAACTTCTGTTTGGCTTGGTGGAATTCCGTAGGCTTTTCCGGACCAACCGCAAATTGCAGATAAGAAACGCTTATTGCTGATCAGTATCTATATTTCAGTATGATGGTATACTGTAATAATCAAATTATGGTTATATTGTTAACGTTTTGCTGTATATAAATAAATAAATAAATAAATAAATAATAAAAAAAGGATGGAATGCATCAGCCAAGATTTTATTAAGAAATGATTTGGATGGTAATATACTGTAGTTCCATAGTTATGAAGCTGTCTTCTGAAACCTGGCTCTTAGTCCTGTATGCAGATGATCTGCAACCAAATGCAACCAAGATAAGGCCTAAACAATAGTCTTGACATCAGAAAATAACAGACGAGCCACAGGAAAAGAAAAACGCAGTGTTTTGGCGGCTTTTATCTCGCTGTTATCTCGTATAAACCACAGGTCCTATCTAGCGTTTAAACAAACGGTGGCTTTGTTTATGCTTATCTAACTAAAACAGTAGTCTTCTTATTATTATTTGATTGCGCTTTTATAACTTTTTATTCCCCCAGATAGCCATATTATTTCTTTTTCTTATTGTCAGTTAGCTAGTCGATAGCAAAGAATAAATACAGGCCTAAAGTAAACCATTATTTAATGTTGTCATTCCATTCTATAGCATCCGGAGCAATAGTTATATAATAGGTATATATAGTTGTAACAATGATTATGTTATAGATGTCTTGATATATAAAAATTACAGACCAGTGTGGCTAACTTAGTTAAATTTGGTGACTTTATGACCCGCTTTATTTAAAAAAAAAAAAAAAAAAGAAGAACCTGGCAATAAGTCTAGTGACTCACCACAAGCCACCACATGTAGAATTTGGTGAAAGTTGAATTTGTGTCCCAATGACCAATCACTGATCACCACTGTTCCCAGTGACCAATCACTGATCACCATTGTTCCCAATGACCAATCTCTTGTGTCATTATGGCATTTCCAATATGTATTTTGATATACACAGTGCAAGATGCAATATCCTGTATGCATTATGGGATGCTGTAATGACTTGCAAAGGAAATCTAGCCAAAAGACAAAATGCTGTCTGACACACACACACACACACACACACACACACACACACACACACACACACACACACACACAAAAGCTGCCTTTGGCTGCAGTCTTCAAAGCTCCCTCCTCCCCATACAGTCCTTCTTTTTTTTTTCAGCACGTCTCTCTGTGCCGTATATCACCCTGATCACGGCGAAGTGACAGCGAAAGTGGAGGAAAGATTAAGGGCTTGTGCACCCAGGAATGTTAAGTGTGGTCTGAGCATGTGAGCCGAGTATGGACCCGGGCACCGTCAAGGCTGAGCAGTTTGGAAACAATTAAAGTAATGGAAGGGGGGGGGCTAGAGAGGGGGAACACTGCTGTTCCACCCTCACCTTCACAAAGTACCCCCAGAAACCTCCAGACAAGTGACTTATGGCCCCTTGGAGCACCATCTTCACCTTCCACCGCTGCTAGTACATCTAATCCCTCACTATAGGTCTAAAACGTAGCCTGGTTTGTTTCTTGGCGCAGTTGGGGAAATGAAGCGATCTCACATCTTATAAAAGAGAAAATGATGACCTTGCACAGCACCGGGGTTAAAAGCACAATTAAATCCTCCCTGTCATGGTTACGCCTTGGGGCCAACGCCATGCAAGGTGTCGTATACTAACTGAACTCACGAGCATATGTTAGCCATTTGATGTGCCGTTGGTTGTCTGCTTTCGTCTTGGCAGCACCGAGCCTTCTGCTCCAGGCTAAGGACTTTCCCTTTTTTTTTCTCCCCCAGTTAAGCTGAAATGACATGACGTCTCGTTCTTTCAGGCTTTTTTTTTTTTTAAAGATATATGTGGCTCCTATAGGCCATGTATGTAATTTAGTCTATTGTGCTGGGATGTTACACAGAAAAATCATGACAGACTGAAAGCAGTCATTTAAGAGGGTCTAAGCCTCGGTCTAAAGAAACAATTAAGGGTTCCGAGCCCCGAAAAGCTTCATGGAGCTGAACTTTGACCCTCAGGGTCAAGGAACAAAACAGGGATTAGTAACCATCTGATTGCTTTTTGTTACTGAACGGTATACAGAGTGACTGGAGTGAAAGAGATGAATTTCTAAACAGGGGAAAGGACAAGGATGGAAAAAAATAACCAAAGAATCCAATAGAGAAATGGGTATAAAAGACATAGCCTCAATAGCAAACAGATTTGCATCGAATAAGCTCTATTTTTAGGGTTTTGCTGCCATGTTTTTTGTAATGAGAGTAGTAGTAAAAATAACGCTCATGTGGCAAGCCCCAGGAGTGGACAAAGCTGTGTTTTCTTGATAAACACTAAAACAATTTGACAGCGATGCTCGAGATGCGTGAGGCGATTTCTACCGAAGCAGGCGAAGACCTAAGATACAGCCTTGAGGCACACCGCGAGTTTCCTCCACCTCCTTCTTCTCTTCTTTTTTTCCCCAAGCCAGCTGGTCGTCTGGCCTTACCAGCGCTGTAAATCTCTAAATCGCTTTTCTCTAGGTGGTGGATTTCACACGTCGCTAATTGGCAGTAAGGAAAAAAAAAGAAGAAGAAAAAAAAGGGCTGACAATTTCAAACATTTGCTCTTCCAAACACTTTGACCTTTTGCTTGCCACACTTTGCTAATTAAATTAGGGGAGTGAAAATTAGACAAGCCTTGTCTAACAAGGGGACAACCAGGCGGCATCTGTTGCAAAAGATGTAAAAAAAAAAAAAAAAAAAAAAAACAGCACTGAAGCTTTTTTTTTTTCTCCTTTTACAACTTCATATGTGGGGCGAAGAAAGTTGATGGTTCTCTGTTGTGACAGGATGTCAGGAAGGAATGCAGGCAGAGGCTGAAATGAACTGAATTCATAACATCCCACATAGAGCCATATATATCCTTCATAAAGGCAATGGTAATGTGTTGTTTTATGTCTATATGGATTCAGATCTGACGCAAAAGCCATATAGATTAGATGTACAGTATATACAGATTAAAATCTGATGAGCGGTTAAAACAAAAGTTGGCTTATTTTTTTCTTTACATATAAATTAGAAATTTGCAATTGGGACACACAACTATGCTAACTTTCTGGGAATGGTCTTGGAATTAAAAAAAAAAATAGATAATTGGCACCCGTACTTGCAAATTTGTAAGAATCCACATTAAATTGGATGAAAGGTTGCAAATGATTCATATGCATCCAATGAAATTGCTTAAGAATGTCTACAAAATTCGGCATGAAATCAAATCGGGTTTTTCACTAATAGTAAAATCACATACATTTCTCATGAGCTCGAGTAATATGTGAGAACGTGGTACAGGTTATGCCCTGAAATTGCAATCTGAACTCAAGTAAACACATTGTATCAACAATACGCAACAAGAAAACAAAAAAGTCACGTGAAAATAAATGAAACATTGGGAAAGAAAAATCATATCATATGAAAATAAACAAGTTATGCATAACAAAACAAAAATCACACAATAGAAATAAATTAAAATCGCATGACGAAACCAAAAAAATCACACGTTCTTCACGTGAAAAGAAAAGAATGATGCTCAGAAACATGCACATGTGAAAACAAATGTACAATTTAAAAGAATAGTCACACAAATCAAGTGAATTGTGTAAAAAAAAATCATGTGAAAAACAAAAACACACTAAATGTGAAAATACATGACTTTTAAAAAAGTCATATGTAAAAATAAATGAATTCTGTAAGAAAATTTAAAAAATACATTAAAAAATGAGTACTATGTGTGAAAATAACTGAATAACTGTGTAAAAAAACAAGATTTGAAAATAAAAACACATGAACGAATTAATTACGTGCAAAAAAAATCGTGAAAAATGAAAAAACGTGAAAATGAATGACTCTTAGTGTAAAAATAAGTGAATTATGTAAAAAAAATTCAAATAAATGAATTACATGAAAACCATAAATAAACTTTCACTACAGGTGTCGAAAAAACCCCCTGTGTAGCACATGGGCTACTTGTGAAAAATGTAGTGACGTGTCTAAAAACATGTTAGTCTTGTAGCATTAGCATGGCGGGATAAAGCACATAGCATTCTTAAGCTCAGGGAGTTAATGAACATCAAGCCTGGGCTGACTCGCTGCAGGCCGCCGCTGATTATCAACAGGCTGATGGAGGAGGAAAGTGCTCTCCTGGGTGAAGCTCAAATCTTCCATCCTAATCACATTTTCCCCTGACATTCAAGACGGGTCACGGGTTAACTAGCATACGAGGGACGGCTTGATTTTAATGGCTTTCTACTTCAGATGAACCGTCCCGTCCCGGACATCAGAACGAAACAAAGCGGCTCCTTCCTCCGTCGAATCTTCTTCTTCTTCTTCTTCTTCTTCTTTAGTTTCTCGTTCTCAATCATCATCAGGCCTTGTGCAGATGTGATTAAGTAATGACCTGATTACTCGTTCCTCTGAGAAATCGGAGAAAACCGAGCAACTAATGGAGATTATTCGGTCTTACAGACTTCCATCAGACGGTAGAAGATTCCAGGCCAAATATGGTTGGGTTTAAGGACCAGTTATGGCACTGGTTCATGAATTGTGGTCTAAAAGTAGCTGAAGATTTTGAACATTTTCACGGTTTTCGATGTTCCGAGTGCAGTTAACCATGTCTAATGCGTGTTCTGCATTTTCAATTGTTGTCTACAATGAAATAAAAACGGAGACAGAATCCAAAGCTAGCATACAGGCTCGCAGTTCAGGGTTAAGCATCTTGATAAATGGGACATGACCTTGACCAATGAACTCCCACTATTCACTTCAGCCCAGTACACATCAATATAGACTGTTTTTCCATGACAATTGTTCGACTTTCGACACGACATTACATTGTCATGTTAAATAAGTCGCGCAATAAAAAGAAAAAAGGAAGCGCATAAGGAAGAACGAATAAAGGAAAAAAAGGAATCTACTCAATCGAGCGGGGGTGGGGGACAAAGAAGCGTCGAAACATCGAGAGGAAAAATAATGCCTTGCGTGCATTTAAAAATGACACGAGAAATGAACAAAGGAAGGAAAGATGAAGTAAGAAAAAAAAGAAAAAAGTAGAAAGGGTACGCTGAGGAACGAATTACAAATGTGAAGTAATAAAGAAAGAGTGAAAAATAAAGATAGAAAGAAAGGAAGTCTAGGAAGGAAGGAAAATTGAAAAAGAACGAACGAATTTAAAAATCAGTGTAATGAAGAAAGGAGCTAATGTAAGGAGAAAGAAAGAAAGAAAGAAAGAAAGAATGAAAGAAAGAAAGAATTGAAAACTGATTATTTAAAAGCACAAAAATAGAAAGCATCTAACAAAAGTAAGGAGAAAGAAGGAAAGAAAGACAGAAAGAATTGAAAAACTGATGTAAGAAAGAAAAATTTAAAAAGAAAGTATCTAATAAAGTAAACAAAATAAAAGAAAGAAAGAATTGAGGAACTGATAGATTAAAGAAAGAGAGAAAACAGGAAGTGTGTAACAAAGTATAAGAAAAACAGAAAGAAAGGATAAAAGAAAGGAAATAGTAGAATGAATGAATTGATGTAAAGAACAAAGGAGTTAATAACCTAAGGAAAAATAAAGAAAGAAAGAAAGAATTGAAAAAACTGCTTTATGAAAAAGCATGAAAATAGAAAGCATCTAATAAATTAAGGAGAAAGAAATAATTCAAAAACAGATGTAATAAAAATTACAAAAAAGAAAGTATTTAATAAAGTAAACCAATAATGAAAGAAAGGATTGAAAACTGATTTATTAAAGAAAGAGTGAACAAAGAAAGTGTCTAATAAAGAAAGAAAGAAATCATTTAAAAACTGATGTAATAAAAAAATTACTAAAAAGAAATTATCTAATAAAGTAAACAAAGAGAGAGAGAAAGAAAAATGTAACAAGAGCTGAAAAATAAGATAGAGAAACAATAACGAACAACAAAATTGAGATAAAGAATAAAAATAATAATAATAATAATAATACGAATGGGAAAAAAGCGAAGAATATACAGCAAGCAAGAAGGGGAGAAGAAAGATGAAAAAGATGAACAAAGGAAAAGAAGTGAAAAGAAGGAAAGCGCGTCAAAAGAGTGACCTGGAGAAAAAAGTGTGAAAAAAAAAGCGAGAATGAAGAGAGAGAAAAGAGAAAGGGAAACCTTAAAAGGGAGGACTTCCTGAAATTTGAAGTTTTCCTAAAATTTCGACAGAATTATAATATGTTTTCTTAGTTATCTGAAGGACATTTTATAATCCCCTCACGCCTTTTTTCCAGCATCGTCAGTGTCTTCGAGCTCATCATCCTTAAAGAGGACCTCACGCTTTGCCCCTCCTCCTCCTCCTCCTCAAGGCAGCCATTGTTTTTTTGGGCCAATGTGTGAGATCTACCGCAGAAGTGGCGCTCCGGTAGGCTGGAGGCCATATGGACACCCTGTTGCAACAAGCATGCAATTAATCCTGAATTAGTTCAGCCAATCTGCCACACGCAGCAATCTGATGCAGCCTTCGTGTGAAGTTGAGCGTGCGAGCGAGTCTTCCAGGACCCGTCAGTGCATCCGCGCTACATTCGTTTGACACCAGGGCCCGAGAATTTCCGTCCACACATCTCTCTGGAGACACGTGGCGATCTGGCGACGGTGAATAATTTAGGGACTTGGTTTGGGACTTCTGGAATATGGGGCTTAATAAAGAATTAAAAACGATCTGTGAAATCCTACACGATGAACGATGATAAAAACAGAGCGCCGCTAAACCATCTATAACTGTGTCATGTCTAAATAAGAGGATTGGCACCCTGTCCAGAGTGTACCCCGCCTAGTACCCGATGCTCCCTGGGATAGGCTCCAGGTTTCCCCGTGACCCTGAAAAGGATAAAGCGGTATAGAAGATGGATGAATGGATGGATGGATGTCTACATAAGAACGTTTTTTTTCCCCCCTCTCTCTAAATGTATTTTTATAGAATTGATGAGCTAGCTTGCTAACTTGACAGGATTTCTGAGAGGCTTTTAAAAAAAAAAAAATTATAAAAAGTTCATGACCTTCACTGCTCAAGCTAGCCAGCTGGCTAATGTACGCTAAGCTGACAGGACTTTGGCGTGGATTTTCAAGTAATAACCATAAACGCTCATAATATGCACAACCGATCGCTAGCTAGCTGGCCAACGTAAGCTAACCTGACAGGATTTCTTAGAGGTTTTCAGGCAAGAATGTTTATTGTCTTCTTTGCTTATGCTCGCTAGCTGCATAGATATTGTTTGGGTTAACCTGACACGGTTTCTGACAGGATTTTAACTCATATTTATAAACGGATATTATCTTTACCGCTTATAGGTAGTTAGCTGACATAATCTAATTTGACAGAATTTCGGAAGGATTTTGAAATCATGTTCATAAATGGATGTAATCTTTACGATTAACACTAGCTAGCTAAAATGAGCTAACCTGTCAGGATGTTTTTAAATTGTGTTCATAAACGTTTATGACCCTCACTGCTCAATCTAGCCAGCTGGCTAATGTACGGTAAGTCAGGATTTTGGAGTGGATTTTCAAGTCATAACCATAAACGTTCATAATGCACACAACCGATCGCTAGCTAGCTGGCCAACGTAAGCTAACCTGACAGGATTTCTTAGAGGTTTTCAAGCAAGAATGTTTATTGTCTTCTCTGCTTATGCTCTGCTTATGCAACCTGGTGTGATTTATGACAGGATTTTAACACATATTTATAACTGGATGTGATCTTTACCACTTATATTAGCTAGTTAGCTAACTAGCTAAGATAACTAGCTAGGAATGTCCATTATCTTCACTAAAAGTTCATGCCCTGCAATGCTAAAGCTAGTCAACTGGATACCATTTTCTCATAGTCATAATCATAAACGTCACTACCAATTGCTAGCTAGAAAGCCAACATAAGCTAACTTGACAGGATTTCTTTATGTTTTTTAAGAGCATTTAAGAGCACCGTTGATTCTAGCCAGGTGGACAACTTTAGCGAACATGACAGGATTTCTAAGAGGAATTTAAGTCATATTCATAATCCTTAATGGTTATACTAGCTAACAGAAGCTAATCTGACAGAATTTCCTAGATGATCTGTAAAATAAATATGCATAATGCTTACTGCTACTAGCTAGTTACATAACATAAGCTACTCTGACAGGAGTTCTATACAGATTAGAATATTATAGACCATATGAATATATATATATAAATTCAATAATTTTGCATAATACCTAGGTAGTGAGCTCCTCTGACAGGATTTCTGAAAGGGTTTAATTTAAAAAAATAGAATTTTACAGCTTATAATAGCTAGGAAGCTAACATGATATACTCTGACAGGATTTCTGAGAGGGTTTAAATTTTTGAAAATATAACTTGGCTACTTACACTTGCTAGTTAGCTAACATAAGCTACCCTATATGATTTCTGAAAGGGTTTCACTTTGAAAAATATAATTTTACAGCTTATAATAGGTAGGAAGCTAACATGAGCTACTCTGACAGGATTTCTGAGAGGATTTTAAGTCATATCTTAATCTTAATTAACTCTTTGAAGATTTGTTTTATCAGACTATTTACTTTGAGAACATGATGATTATTATGAAGATGTTGGCACATGGCTAGCTCCGAGCTGCACACCTTCAGGCATCGTGTTAAGACGAGAGAGAGAGAGAGGGAGAGAAAGAGAGAGAGAGAGAGAGAGAGAGAGAGAGAGAGAGAGAGAGAAGCCGAGGACAGGAAGGCATTCGTTCTTTCTTCAGTGAGAAAGATAATTTCCTGTGACACGCTCCACCAGCATGCTATCATAATTCAACACCGCTCGTCCTGAAGGTGCATGCGGCGGCGTATATCAACTTTATGGGTTCTCCTTCAGAGCCATGAGGTCCTGAATCAAACGACAGATCTTTATCTGAGGCTGTGTTTGAAAAAAAAATTGAAAAAAATGCTAAGAACGAATGAAGACGGTGCAAATAAGAGCGCGATGATGAGCGAAATCGTTCACTTTCGTTTAGCTCTGGACAGATTAGTCATCGCAGGTGAAGTGTTCCTTTAATCAGTTTTGAAAGTGAATTATTGCGAGGTTTGAGGTCTAGCGTGAGGAACCTCTCCGGCTCGGTCCCAATCACATGGTCTTCATCGCATCTTTGCTATTTAACTTTGAGAGAAATCTTTAGCTGCTATATTACTTTATCAGGCCAGAGTTCCTGAGTTTCTCTCTTCTTCTACGTCAGTTTTTTTTTCTCCTTTCCTCCTTGTCTATTTCTTACTATATTTCATGTTCTTTCTTCCCTTTCCTCTCCCTTTCTCTTTTGCCTGTCTGTCCCTTTTTCTCTTTATCTCTCTCTCCTCCTTCTGTTCTCGCCACTCTTCTTTTTTCCACAGTCTCAATCTCTCCTTCTTTTCTCTCAGTCTTTCTCCCTGTCTCTACATTTCTCTCTCTCTCTCTCCTGCTTTTTAACACCTCTAACCCTGTCTCATTGTCTCACTTTTGTCAGTTTTTCCAACTGTTCTCCTTCTCCCTTCTTTCCATTTCCCTTTGTTTATCTTTTCCCTTCTTCCACTCTATCTGTCTTTACCACCCTCCCTTCTTTACCTTTTTTCTGCGTTTTTCTTCCCTTCTTTCACTCCCATTTTTCACTCTTTCTCAGTTGCTCTTCCTCTTTCACTTTCTCTATCTCACACTTTTTTTTCTTCTCCTTCTCTCCATCCTCCAATCATCCTGTCTATTTCTTTGATCCTGTTTTTTTTATTATTATTGTTGTGCTTCTTTTCAATTTGATTCAGTTTTATTTGTATATTGCTTTTAACAATGGACATCAATCTGTCTTTCTCCATATATTTCTCTCTCTCCTGCTTTCCAACTCCTCTGTCTCACTTTCCTTTTTTCCCTTTTCTTCTCCGTCTCTCTGTATTTCCATCCGTCACTGACTATTCCTCTCATCCTCACTCTTCCCTTCTTTCTCCATTCCTTATTCTTCTTTTTCAGTTCGCTTGTCTTCCCTTCTTTCTTGCGTCACTCTGTCTCTCTCCATTTTTCTCCATGCTGTCTCTCTGCCCTTCCTTTTCATTTTTCTCCCCGCCCTTTTCTGTCTCACTCTTCTTTTTTCTTCTCCTTCCTTGTCTTCCCATCTCTCTCCATTTTTCTCCACACTTCCTTTCCTATTTCTTTTCTCTCATGTTTTTCCCCTTCTGCGTCTCCATCTCTCTTACTCCTTCTCTCCTCCTCTCCTCCTTCTTTCTGTCTGCCCATTTCCGTCTTTCTTCCTGTCCCTACCTTTCTCTCTCTCTCCCGCTTGCTTTCTCTTCTCCTCCTTCCCTCTATATCTCACTCTCATTTTTCTTCCATTTCTCTCCCTCTCTCTGTCTCCTTCTCTCATCCCTCCCCATGTTCTCCTTCTCGCTCTCTCTCTCCATCTCTCTCGAGTTCTGCTTTTGTTCTCTTCTCTCATTTTTCCTGCATACATTCTCTTTCTCCTCGTCTTTTTCTCTCTCCTTCATTTCTGTATGTACTTACATTTCGAGGCTTTATTATTAATGTCAGATGAAATATTCATGTAATATTCATCTACATCTCTCTCTCTCTCTCGCTCACTCTTTCTTGTCTTTTGCACTTGACTCCCTTCATCATGTCCATCCACTTGCACATAATTTGTCATTTTTCATTCTTTTAATGTTTGACTATTTAAAGAGATTGTGAGGTGTGAGGTCTACATGAAGTACTCGCGCACACACACACACACACACACACACACACACACACACACACACACACACTCCCCCTCTTTCCCTTCCTCTCATGTGCACTTGCACTTGATTCCCTGCCTTCATGGTGTGTGTGTGTGTGTGTGTGTGCGTGTGTGTGTGTGTGTGTGTGTGTGTGTGTGTAAATGACTTTCCAGGCCAGAAGGTTCCAATTTAACCGCACACAGTGTATATTTTGCATTGGGGAGGAGGGCACGCTCGACATGTCAGAGAAAAATGGCTGAAAATATATAATTATGAGACCCCAAAAATGGCTTCAGTCCGCTCCGTCTGAGACCCAAAAAAAAAAAAAAGGGTTAACTAAACATTTCAGTGTCACCGGGCGAGTCCGTCGTGGTGAAGGAGAGTTAATAAACGCATCTCACAGCATGCGTTTGACCTTCCATACACCTGGGTCATAAATTACAGAGCGGCGTGTTTGTCTCACCTCCTGATGGTTTCCTTCAGAACCCTCGCTCCTGACAACCGCCACAACACAGCTGCAAGATCCGCTCTGGACCCCTGAGCAAAAGAAACAAATAAACAGAGTTAAAAGAAATTAAGAATTTGAAAAATGTGGGAGTAAAAAAAAAAAAAACATTTTTAAACAGTTTGGGGTGAAACAGAGTAATAATAATAATAATAATAATAATAATAATAATAATACACACAGGTACTAGACAGATATTTTAAAAAGGTCTGAAGGTAAAAATGAAAAAAAAAAAAAGAAGTGAAGAATACAAAATACAGT
The DNA here is from genome assembly GCA_024331685.1 of Stegophilus panzeri. NCBI lineage: Eukaryota > Metazoa > Chordata > Actinopteri > Siluriformes > Trichomycteridae > Stegophilus > Stegophilus panzeri. The sequence goes on along the minus strand of JANDJT010000154.1, from coordinate 2,322,281 downwards.
TGAGGTCATAAGTTTATTTACAAATTTATGAATTTACACAAATGAACCAGTTCAAAGTTTACACACGCGCGATTATTAATACAGTATGTCGTTATCTGGATGATCGACGACGTGATGTTTTTACATTTTGTGATAATTCTTCATGAGTCCCGTGTTTGTCCGGAGCAGTTAAACTGCCCACTGTTCTTCAGAAAAATCCTCCAGAAGAATCCTGCCCATTCTTCACTTTTCCAGCATCTTCTGCAGATTTAAGCCTTTTCCTACAGTCGCTATATGATGTTCAGATCCATCTTTTCACACTGAGGATGACCGAGGGACTCGTACACAACTATTAGAAAAGGTGCAAAAATTCACTGATGATCAAGAAGGCGACACGATACATTAAGAAACAGGGGGGTGTAAACTTTTGAACAGGATGATCGGTGTAAATTGTTATGATTTCGTCTTCTGGGAAACATGTTAATATCTTATGTAGCTTCTGAAGGGTGGTACTAAATGAAAAAAAAACAAGATCTTTAAACAAAATAATAACAATTTCATATAAAGAAAATGAATACAATAATCGAACAATTTGAAAGATGTGTTGAGGTTAGGAATGTCAAATTGAACACAGTTTAACAAAAGGTAAATTTTTTATTGGTTTATTTTTTTTTAAATAGAAAATGAGAGTTTTAATTAAAATGAAAAGTGGCTGAAAGGATAAATAAAGCTATAAATGGGTAATAAATTGTAAACATAAAATGAAAAGGTTGGGATGGAAAACATATGAAATAAATAATATAGAATTCAAATAAAATAAAATAAAATGAAATGAAATTAGGAACAAATTGAGGCTGCAGTGAAACATCCAAACTGAAGGAAAAATGAGAAGGTGAAAGAAAGTTATTAATTTAAAAAAAATAGTAAATAGTTAATATAAATAAAATGTTTAGCAAAAGATGACAAAGACAAAGAATTAAAACAGTTTTGTTGAGCGCAAAAATAATCTGGTGAAAGACAAAATAATTAAAACAGAATTTTAAATAGTTTATTAAAAATATGGAAGAAAGTAAAAAAAAAAAGTGTGTCAAGTATGTTTATGTATAAGTGTGTGTTTGTGTGTGTGTGTGTGTGTGTGTGTGTGTGTCTGTACCCTCAGGATTCCATTAAAGCAGGAGTGCTGTATAAAAAAAAACAAACTCACAGCAACACTGGGCCATTGAGTCCTGTGTGTATGCGTGTGTGTGTGTATGCGTGTGTGTGTGTGTGTGTGTGCGCGTGTGTGTGTATTTTTAAATGTTATTATTCTTCTTTTTTTTTCATTTATTTTGCTCCAGATTTAAATGTGATTCATCAGACCAGGCCATCTTCTTCCATTGCTCCATGGTGGTTCTGATGCTCATGTGCCCATTGTAGGAGTTTTCAGTGGTGTACAGGGGGTCAGCATGCGCACTCTGACTGTTCTGCAGCTACACAGCTCCACACGCAGAAAGCTGTAATGCACTGTGTGTTCTGATTCCTTTCTATCATAGGTAGCATTAACGTTTTCTGCTATTTGTGCTAGCTCTTCTGTGGGATCGGACCAGATGAGCTAACCTTTGCTCCCGATGCGCATCAATGTGACTTGGGAGCCCATGACGCTGTCGCCGGTTCACCGGTTGTCCTTCCTTGGACCACTTTTGGTAGGTACTAATCACTGCGTACCGGGAACACCCCACAAGACCTGGCGTTTTGGAGATGCTCTGACCCAATCGTCTACTCATCACAATTTGGCCCTTGTCAAAGTCGCTCAGATCCTTACGATTGCCCATTTTTCCTGCTTCCAACAAGTCAACTTTGACACATGACTGTTCACTTGCTGCGTAATATACAGTTGCAATCAAAATCATTCAAGCCCCAATTGGAAATCAGGTTTATTATCAAAATGTACAGATTTTCAGTTGTTTGCAATGAACAAATCAAACAAAAGCAATTGAAATTGTTCAACACAACGAATGCTTCAAGTGGTTTCCCCAAATTCAACTGAAAATGCAACTTATAATGATTTCTCCAGTCTC
>JANDJT010000154.1:2262651-2275730 GCA_024331685.1 Stegophilus panzeri | reverse complement strand
GGGAACGAGATGTTGCGTAGCTTTGTCATACCAGGGCAGGCCTGTGAATTGCGTCTTCGCTTCAGATAATAGAGGCTAATGGTGCGGTTCACAGGTGCCATATTTATATCACGCGACGCGTTTAATTGCCATGTCACCTGATCAGGGCAGGCCTATAAATAGGCATTATGTTACACAAGCTTCAGATGCCGGTCGTGCGTGAGAGAACCTCCCGTAGTGTCGTGCTAAACGCAAAGTCTTATTCCCTTCTCAGGGAACAGGTTACATGCGTAACCCAGACGTTTTGTTTTTTTCACCACAGCACACTGTATGACAAAAGAAAAGCCACCATTCCCAACCTGGCTGAGAAACTCACGCTTGAACTCGTCCTTCATATTGAGGTAAACATTTTTTTCAAGAAGCCTGCAGATTTTGTGGAAAACAAAAATCCTGGCTCGTAGTAAATTGTATCTGGGTGTGTATTAAGCGATGTCTGCCGCAACTGGAGGATCAAATCCTGATGAAGTTGGCTGAAACTCAGGCTGAAGTGGACCGCTATGGCTCAGGGCCTCCTACAGAACCAGAACAAAGGATCTACTTCCTGACTGATGTGAGTGACACACAAAAAAAATTTTAAAAAATAAAAAATTATGCTCAACAGTGAGCCTGAACTTTAAAGCTATGTCATTTAACATTTAATGAGCCCACTCACAGACCTCCGTAGTGATGTACTCTATGCTACATTCGACTAGAGGTACGGTTACCCTAGGCGCAGTATTAGGCCAGTTTGTCTCTGAAAGGATGGTATATTTTTAAGGGAACCAAGAGTGAGAGTGGGGTGGACAAGGAAGTGCATGCTAGCCGCCAACCAGTTCAAACAAACCTGAAAGCCTTGGCTGAGGAATGACACAAATAGCTTTGGTATGCCACTCAGTAGCAATAGCCACCAAGCTGATTACAGAAGCAGTTCATGTGAGGGTTCCTTCTTTTCCCCCTTCTTTCTCTCCAGCTGAGTTTACTTATCTTACTGTTTTTCCATGTTTTACCTTGTCCGCTGTCGTGTTTTTTTTGTTTTTTTCCATGAGCCACTGCTCTTGCATATCCCATCAGCTACTCTTATTGCTGCACTTCCATCTCTACAATTACGTGTGTTTGTTGTTGTGCTGCTGCCTTGTGCCAATGCCAAGCAGGCCTATTTGAACCTGTGCCAGTAGCTTGTGACCTATCTTCATGAAGACTTTAGCTCCAACCATAATCATGCCTATCTGACCATCTAATCATTGCCTTAAGTTCTTGATCAACTAAAACAGGTGTTTTAAATTTCGGTTGGAGATAAAACCTGCGGAAAGGTAGATCTCAAGGAAGAGGGTTAGTGAATACTGTACTACATTCTGTACTTAGCATGTTTAACTGGTACCAAATTGTAACACATTCTTATTTGTAAAATTCAATAGCTTTAGAATGTAAATGGCTATAATTCTTGAACGAAATGAGATATTTTCACCAAACTTGGCAGGCTTATGTATGAGCTCCCCCAAAAATATTCACAAGGTTTTGCCACATGGTGGCGTTATAACACCAAAAAACATGAAATTGGCTGTAACTATGGAACCATTGACTTCAAAATTTGCATACAGTGTCTTTGTCTCAGATGCCATCATTGTTTATGAGGACATTCACGTATGTTGAAAAACATTTTCAGCAGCTATTAGACAAGGTTAACAATGGCTGATAGGAAAGCTGGTCTGCACTTATATTGCACAAACCTCTTAGACCTATTTGACTCTTGGTTTTGAAAAAACCGGCCACTAGGTGACTCTGTCACTATTTTTTTAGTTGTTAACGGTTGTATATAATGCAATGTTTTAAAAAAAAAAAAAAAAACACAAGTAGTATATATTAAGTGATAGCTCTTCTCATTCTAAACAACATTGCCTCAAGAATCATTGGTGTTTGTCAAACCATTCGGTAAATATTTCAGATAATGTTAAAAACCTACTTTTGCAAACTAGTCGTAGGTTTTTCACTCAATATCAACAAAACAAGTGCTACATGATTCTCTGGAGTTCATTTATAAATAATTATCAAAAAAAGTTGAACTTTCAATTTTACATGTCGACGGTATGCCAAAAGTAAAGGTAGTGGACTTGGCCATGTTAGTTACATAGTAATAACTCTTAAATGGAATGAGATCTTTTCACCAAACTTGGTACACTTATGTAAGGGCGCACTCTAAGGTCACTTGACAAAAATTGCAGAGTTTGGCCACTTGGTGGCGCTATAATAGTAAAAAAACAAACCATGAAAATGACTGTATAAATGGTGTGTAAATGATTGTATATTATCCGATGTTTCAGACATACACATGTTCTTTGTATAATATGGTAGATCTCCTCATTCTGAACAATGTTGCTTCTAGGACCATTGCTGTCAATCAAATCCTTCGTTAAATATCTGAGATTATTTAAAAACCTAGTTTTGCAAACTCCTAGGGTTAGGTTGTTTGCCCGATCAGAACCAAACCAGTGTAAACATTGAAATTTCAATCAAAGTGATGGTTCAGATGAAAACGCAACATTCCATCAATGTCACCTTGCTATCTGGTATATCTATAACACTTTAAATGTACAAATCTGCCTAAACTTATTGAAATCTCATTAAGAAAATACATGGATGAAACGGGACACAGAACAACACATAGTTAATGTTAAAACAGTTAAAGGCCCTACAGTGCTTGAACCCTGATAATTGCTGCTTGCAGCTAAATTTATTATTATTATTATTATTCTGAGACCCAAAATTTCTAAATGCTACTCCTCCCAGTGCTTTCAAGCTACATGCACCAAACTCGCCAGAGACCTACAGCCTGTTCTGACCTACTTCCACTCAACTCAGCACAATCCTTCAGGCTTTTCAGATGGGTCATGATCTGTATTTCCTAACTGATTATACTTACAGTTTTCCCATAGTGGATGAGCAAAAAATCCCCCAAACTCCCATTCACTTACATTGTCATAATGTTCAGAGCCTGGCTCAGAATTTTCAAGATTTCAAACTCCAGCTGTGAAAACACACACACCTGCGTGCACACGGCCTGAAGCCCCTCTTCGGTCCTTCTCACTTTGTCAATGTACCTGTAACAGAGACTCTCACTTCATCTCTCTATCTATTTAGCAAACTCAAAAAGTATTGGCACCATATCTATCCGTCCAACTTTAAAAGTATTGGCACCCTATATCTAACTCTTCAAGTATTGACACTCTATCTATCTATCTATCCAACTCTAGATGTATTGGCACCCTATCTGTCCAACTCTAAAAGTGTTGGCACCCTATCTATCCAGTAAACTCTAAAAAGTATTGGCACCCCAGCGTTCTATTTAATGTTACAAGTATTGGCACCCTATGTATCCAACTCAAAGTACTGGCAAACTATTTCTCTAACTCTAAAAGTATTGGCATCCTATATCTCTAGATTTCAAACTATTTTATATTTTATACTTTCAGACCGGCTTTTATCAAGCCAACATCAATGTTTGTTGTCACAAACTTTATCTATCTAGTTATAAGTTGTTTTAGATCAATAGCTTCAACTGTTCAGAAGCTATTTGGTTTTTTTGTTTGTTTGTTTGTTTGTTTTTTTTCCCAATAAAAAAATGATAAAATTCAATAACAGTTAAAATTTGTCAAAGTGAGTGGTGCACTATGTTATATAGAATGTGCATAATATTATACAACTTGGTTTGGAGCCATGATCCTGAACATTTAGACGCTATTGAATTATTTCCCAAGTAAAAGTAAATCAAGGAAACAGATCAATTTGGCAAACTGACATATGTAGTATATTCTAGAAAAGGTGCTTAATATTGTATAAGTTGATATGGAGCAATATGTTTAAACATTTGGATTAAGTTGCTTGACAAAGGTAACTTGCTTTGACTCTTGAATACCCATTTAGAATGTATTGGAATTATTTTAAAATAAAAAAAACCATCATTAAAAATGCATCAACAACTGTCTTTCATGTGTACTAAGGAATTTTCTGTCTTTACCATAAAGTGTGGGTGTTTTAAATATGAATACAGATCTTCATTTGTTTATTAGAAAATCACAGCATTCACTCAGGATGCCATCAACCTGACGACTGGAGAGGAGGTGAAGGGCATGTTATATATAAACATCTTCTCAAGTCTGAGGAAGCAGTTTGCTCTCTGGAAGAATGATCTAGACAGTGTAGGAGAGACATGTGAGTAGCAGTGTGACAATATATCCGTGTGGCTGTATAACAAGGACATTGCAGATGTTTGACACATGAAATTATATAAAGGCTACTAATTTATTTAGTACTTTTTGGTATTCTTAGGCTAACTACAGAATGACTTTTCAAAAATTCATGCAAAGCAAATGCATGAAAGAATCCCTATCAGATTTTTTTTTTTATTATTTTTTTTATTTTTTATTTTTTTAATCTAAGCAGAGACGCAAGGGATTGAAGTGATTGAAGAAATGGTGCATGCACAATGTTATAAATCATGAACAGTAAAGCTGAATCAGATATTGTGATCATTTCATGAACTATATTAAAAGTGTTGTTCAAGACAGTATGAGTGTCCACTCGTTTTACAAAGACATGAGTGTCGAGAGAGTGTAGGATGGACCACACTGAATGTCATGTCATTTATTTTTACCCTGTATACTTATACCCTGAATTTTCTAGTTAACAAGAGGATTGAGAAGGAAATGGAGGAGTATGAGGAAAAATACAGAGGCAGAGAACTTCCAGGCTTCCTCAACTACAAGACCTTTGAGGTGATAGTGAAGGGCCAGATCAAGCAACTGGAGGAACCTGCCATCAGGAGACTGAAGGAGATCTCAGGTATATGGCATGAATTTGTTTGAAGTTAAATCTATGGAGCATTTTCTCAGGCTTTATGCTTGTTACCTGCATTGTATGTGTTGTGAACTTAGCACTGGAATAACAAGCAGTCATTGTCTTGATTTATCCAAAGTGTTTTGTGAATGTAAAGGGTAAGTGGAAAAAGATAAGTGGAAAACACCATGTCTTACTACTACTACTACTACTACTAATACTACTATTACTAGAGTATATTATATTTCCACAGATTCTAAATTTATCTTCCACACTCCATTTTGCCTTTTGTTTACCAGTCAACATGACTTCACATGCCAAACAGTTGTGTCCAAGACACTGAACCCCACGTTGCTCCCAGTGGCAGGTTAGCACCGTGCATGGCAGCTCTGGTATCAGTGCTGTGTGAATGTGTGTGTGTGTGTGTGTGTGCGCGCGTGTGTGTGTGTGTGTGTGTGTGGGTGTGTGTGTGAATGGGTGAATGAGAAACAGTGCAAAGAACTGCTTTGTAGAACTGCTAAAATTAAAATGTACTATATAAGTGCAGAGCATTTACCAATCTGTCTTTAGATCTCATTAAGAAGGAGTTCTTCCAACTGGCTCAATCCAACTTCCCAGGTTTCCCTAATCTCTACAAAATGGCAAAGGTAGGTCCTCATATTTTCACCCACAAACTTTACAGACAACCTCTGCCTACACTTGCTGAACCATGAGCGCTAAATGACAATATACAATAAACATGAAGCAAAGGTCTAAGACTGTCAGGGAATAGTATTTTCAAGCACGTCATGGTGTGATGGTTTTTCGTTGTTCCAGACCAAAATCGAAAACATAAAGCAGGTGAAGGAGTCAGAGACTGAATCAATGCTGAGGACCCAGTTTAAGATGGAGATGATGATCTACACCCAAGACAGCATGTATAAGAATAACCTGCACATGCTGAAGGTCATGGAGGAAGAAGAAGAGAGACAAAAGCTTGGTGTGGCTTGCCCGCCTTCTCAAAGGTTGTACGATCACTCAGACAGTGAAGGCACTCTTGAGGAACTGACACGTCACCTGAAGTCCTACTATTGTGTAAGTGATTATTAGTTACAATTAATTTCCTTCCCAATCATCTGCGATGTTAGCATGTTTGACCACAGTCAAAAAGAGGTGAGGCAAGAACACAGGGCTGCATTAGCAGAAGCTCACTCTGCATTGCGTTATTTGGCACAGTAGTAGGGACAAGGAGAGGGCCAGGATATACATTGCCTTCATTGTAAACCCCTTTGGACTTGTGAAAAAAGATGCAGTCACCGTACTTGCTCCAAAGAGAGCAAGTAAGGTGTACCTTACTTTTGTACCAGCACCTTCATGATACCTACAATGACACAGCAAGGAAATACCATTGGGCATTAATATCTCCACCAGAACCCACCTTCCAGTTAAACATATAGGAGCTCACCCAGAAGTAGGTCCAGGAGGTTGTTACAGCCAGAACAAGGTTGGCACCATGGGCCAGCAGAGTGCAATACATGGTCTATAAAAGAGGTGGCTCAGGCTCTTGCATTGTCTCTAGAGGTTCAAGGTGGTACAGAGAATGGGAAGGTTGCCCAGCAATGGAAATTTGCGATGGGTGTCTGGATCCCAAAAGAGGAGAACTCAAGTAACATTAGCAATTCAGGACAATCTCTCTCCTCAGTGCTGAGGTAAAAGTATTTTTCTTTTTTGTTTCGCCTGACACCTGACAGAGTTTTTTTTTTTTCTGGAGGAACTCCTATATGAACATTTCTGTGCATAAGGAGGGAGTCCTGAAGGTATAAACATGCATTGAACACACAGAAGTTGTCACCCAGCTGAACCAAGAGCCATGGGAAGGTAAATGAGACCTGGTTGTTTTGTGGCTTGACCTCACCAATGCCTCACCAATGCCTACATAAGCTGGTGGAACCTTTACTGGTCAGCCATTATGTTGCAGGTTATTTATCTTTAGACAGATCTGACTAAACTAACAATACAAAAAAAGAGCAATTCACAGAAATAATAAAACAATACACCAGTTTAAATCATCAGGTTCGTAATTAAAACATCTGGCATCCAAGCAATTCTCATTCTTCACACCAGTACACCACTTATGCTCACATATTGACATTTTCATAATTAATACAGTAGCTCAATTATATTGAGCATACAAAGGGGATTTCTGGGGATGATAATACAGATTATACAGCTCCAATCAATAAGTGTGCAAATATGGACTATCACTGTTATTTCACGGAATTGTTTGGTTGAGGCTAGGGTTGTCTGTATTTACTTGGATTAGTCTTGGACTTATTGCCATGTTTACTTCGACTTGCCTCCGACTTGGGCATTGGTCTTGGTCTCATCTGATAGTTTGTATGAATAATGCCCATTTTGGGGGCAGAATGGCCTAGCGGTTAGCATGTTTGCCTTGCACCTCCAGGGTTGGGGGTTCAATTCCTTCCTCTGCCCTGTGTGTCAGAGCTTGCATGTTCTCCCTGGGCATCTCCAAATTGTCCATAGTGTGTGCATGCAATTGTGCCCTGCAATGGATTGACCCCATTCATGGTGTCTTCTGCCTTGTGCCCTGAGTCCCCTGCGAGAGGCAACAGGCTCCACCACAACCCAGTGTAGGATAAGCAGTACAGAAAATGGATGGATGTTCCTGTTGTCTTTACTTTTCAAAAAGATGAAAAAAGTTTGACAAGAAGTAATACCTTCTAAAGCTAACTAGTTTAAGTAAAGTCTTGACCGCAAAAAGAATTTACTGGGTTTTGGTGTCAATCTTGACATGGTGTGGCTTTCTTTTGGACTTGATCTTTACTTGGCCTCAACCCTGTTAAGTCTCAGTCATGACTCGATCTTGGCTAGCCCTGGTCTTGGACTTAACAATGACAGTCTTGACTACAACTCTGTTTGTGACCGACTTCTATTACTTGTTGCCTACTTTAGCCTGATAGTTCCAGAGCAAAAAATGAAATCAGCAAACGTCAGTAGACCATACGTGCTTTAGCTAATTGACTCTGTTTGTGGTGATTGGAATTAAAATTTTTCTTACTTTAATATGTGTTTAGATTGCGACTAAGCGCCTGGTGGACCAGGTCCCTATGGTGATCAGGTACATGATGCTTCAGGAGTCAGCAGCACAGCTGCAGAGGGAAATGATACAGCTCATACAGGACAAACATAACATCGATGAGCTGCTGAAAGAAGATCATGACATCACCAGCAAACGGAACAACCTGCATAGCCGCCAGAAACGGCTGACCGAGGCCCTCAAATACCTGGCTAAGTTTTAGATCCAATCACAAATTTGAATATAGAATCTGTTTTGGTTAATTACAATTTACAGGTTTTAGAAATGTATATGAGATTAGTTCATATTTGTTTGTTACTAAATTTCCAAGGAAACACAAAGCAATTTACTTTTTAGGTTTTGTACTGTTTTCTGCTCCTTATACTTGCTGGGAAAATTTATTATTATTATTATTATTATTATTATTATTACCGTTGTTGTTGTTATTGTTATTATGGATTAATAATGATTAATTAGAAAAAAATTCATAAAATCCCATCTGTATATGAATTTCTTGGCAATCAATAAATTAAGCCCTAATAGTTCTTCTCTCTTAATTACATATACAATATGCTTTATACAGGTGGGTGTTGAACTTTGGTGATATGGGGGTCGGGGTAGTGCTGTTGTTGGCCTATGCTCTCAAATTTCCTCTATGCTCCCTAATGTTCACTTCAGGTTTCCCTAATAATCAAGTACTAATAATTCCCTAATAATCGAGCACTTCAGTGAAATCATGTGTCAAACTCAAGCTCTGTGAGCCAAATATGGTTCACTGCTATGTTTCATTCAGCCCTGTGAACCTGAAAAAAAAGAAGTTATGTTGAAACGGCCCATAGTATCTACTACTTTACATTTTTATACTATCTAGAAACATTTTACACTATCTTCTCATCATAGTGCAGTGAGCACCACTGTATAGCATGCACACATGTATTTAATGCCATCGGGGAAGACCAACCCGACTCCCACCAACCAAATTAACCCATGTAAAGCTGTAGGTCCTGACAACATACCTGGCTGGGTGCTCAGAGAATGTGCTGATCAGCTTGGGGATGTCCTCATAGATATCTTCAACATTTCCCTGAGCCAAGCAGTTGTCCCTCTGTGCTTCAAGACGACCACCATCATATCATCCCTGTGCCAAAGAAATCATCTGAAAACAATGGTATGTCTAAAACCACTCAAACGAGCTGCTACACCGTATCCTGGATGCCTATATATTATTGATTCTCAACTACCTATTATGGGCTTTCTTTAAAAAAAATTCAATAGATAATAGCCCACGGTTCCTCAAACCTTTTGGCCAAATGACACCAAATGGACATTATGAATTTTCTGCTATCCATGAAGTGACTGTGGATTTTCTGAGCGTGTGCACGCTTTGCATCTCTGATGGACCAGGACAGTTTGGCTCCCACTGTTCTTAGGGCCATCTTGTCACCTGCCCTGAAGGCAGAGTCTCAGGACCTCAGAAGTGCATGCACTTCCGCAGTCATCCATGGTTTCTGGTTGGAGAGTGTGGTTAAACAACATAAAGCACAGAACCTTTTGTATCAGACTACCCAATGTTTAGGTGAGCAAAAGTATAGGAACAGCTTTTACTGCAGCCTCTTTCAGTTGTTGTTTCGGGGGTTTCTCCCTTCAGTCTCCTCTTCAGGAAGTGAAATGCTGCTCAACTGGGATAAGGACTGGTGATTGACTTGGCCTGTCTAAAGCCTTTCACATTTACCCCATGTCCTTTTTTCCCTTTCAAAGGGAACTCCACGTTGCGTTTAGCATAACACTATTGGATCACCCCTCACGCGCACGACCGGCATCTGAAGCTTGTGTAAAATCATGCCTATTTATAGGCCTGCCATGATCAGGTGATGTTGCAATTAAGCACGTTGCGTGATATATATATATATATATATATGGCACCTGTGAACCGTGCCGTCAGTCTTATTATCTTCAGCGAGACTGTATGTTGATTGTTTGTGTAAAGAAACAAAAAGACGTTTCATTTTCTTTTCTCAAAATCTCTGGACTTTTCTATCCCTTTAAAAAAGAGAAGAAAAAAAAGGAATGAGCGAGAGAGAAAAATGAGTGAGAGAATTCAGGAAGTGTGTTACGTACTCCCATTTCATCACGGGGAATAGTGCACACTTTCTGTGTGAAGTGTCTAGGGATGGAACATGCGAGGGCGTAGTGTAACGCCTTACTTTAGGCAGCTCCACTAGCGACTTGCTCTCTTCTCTGAAGCCGACGAGAGTTGGGTTTCAGAGCCTCGCAGATCTGGGCCGGCCGCTGCTGAGGCAGCTAGCCATCTCAGGTCCGGGGGATCTCTTATGGATCCGGAGGAGGAGCTGGAGATGAGCGCTGCTCTATCTCTTGCTCTGTCTTCCGGGTCCGGCTATCCGCTGGATTTTGGAGCTCGCGTCACAACTCCTTCTTCCAGTATGGAAAGCCAAAACGGAAAAAAAAGAAAACACACACACACACAAAAATAATAGTAATAATTCCTCTCTGACTCCGAGGAGCCAGAATGGTGTACTAAAAACTGAGAGCAGCATATAAAGAGCTGCTTGAAGTGATTACTAAGGCTGGATGAGCTTTTTTCTCCCCAGTGAAAGTAAATCCTTCACACTGCAGAAAACTCCCCTTTCTTTCAGAAGTGCATGACAAAATATCAGGCTTCTGGTGGAAAACATTCATAAGCTGTATTTATAACCCCACGATGTTCGATTATTCAGCCATTGTGGGGAATGAATGGCCCCTGAGGGCCACCAGCTCATAGATTCTGGTCTCACAACTGAGGTTGTAGAACACAGAGCACCATCCGTCCCTAGAGCACCATCCACGAGGAAGTTGTATGCGCTCAAGTGGTGGCTTTTTGTCTTGTGTTGTGAGGAACGCCAGCTAGACCCAGTGAACTGTACAATAGCTACAGTCCTGGAGTTCTTACAAGGATGTTTCTCAGCGGGGTGGGCTCCTTTTACAATCAGGGCTTACGTGGCCGCCATTTCGGCCAGCCACGCCCCTGTTGATGGAGCCTCTGTGGGGCAACATCCTCTAACTTTTCCAGTAAATGTTGGAATTCATTCCTATGTTCACATGACAAGTTAATTTTTACCATCTCTTTTACCATCATTTGTAGAGATTAATTTTGGTTCCCGAATGTTTGTGGCTCATCTCTGTATTTCTTTGTGAATTACAATCTGCCTTTCTGATTATTACTGCCAATGAGTGGTTGCATCTTGTGGTATGGCCTCTATATTTCTGCTCTCAGAGTCTTCTTTGAATGTTGGATTGTGATACCTTCACCCCTGCCCTGTGGAGGTTGTTGGAGATGTCACTGACCAGTGTTTTTCATTTTCTCTTCACAGCTCTCAAAATGTTTCTGTTGTCAGCTGTGGTTGTTTTCCTTGGCTGGCCCATTCGGTGTCTTTTTCTCAGTACACCAGTAGTTTCTTTCTTTTTCAGGACATTCCAAATTGCCAAAATGTTTGTGCAGTGCCTCTGATTGATTTTCCCTCTGTTCTCAGCTTCAAAATGGCTTGCTTTTCTCCCATAGACAACCCTCTGATCTTCATGTTGGCTTATCCTTTTTACAACAAATGCAGTCTTCACAGGTAAAACTCAAGGCTAAAACCAAGAGTAGATGTTCACAGCTATTTATTCTTTAAACAATCAACCTAACAGGACACACCTGAGTAACAAGCAACACCTGCATTCACATGTTCCACTATTTCTGCTTGCCTACAAATTGGGTGGTCTGATACAAAATGTGCCATGTTCTATGTCATTTAACATGTCTACATACAAATACCAGGGGGAAAAAGCTGAAATTCTAATATTCCCATATTCATCTTTGATCTCATATGCAAATGGCTTCAGTCTACAGCAAAAACAAATTAACTGGCCTTGCCGTTCTAATAGTTTTGTAAATGTATTTACTAATCTAGAAAATCCAGATGACTAGTACCCAAAACAGATGTTCCTACATTTTAGGCATTTGGCCGATGCCCTTATCCAGACCAACTTACATTTATACAGCTGAGCAGTTGAGTATTTAAGGCTCAAGGGTTAAAGGCCCAGCAGTAATAGCTTGATGGTGTTGGGATTTTAACTCATTGCCTTCCAATCAGAAGTCTTAACTACTGAGCTACCACCACTGCATGTGTTTCTGTAGGTTTTTAAAATTCGAACACTAACAATAATAGAAAAACTGGTCAGTGTAAGTACTCAATAACAGGACATAGAATAGTACATAAGTATGGTAAATGGTCTACACTTACATGGTGCTTTTTTAACCTTAGCAGTTCCAAAACGCTTTACACTGGTTCTCATTCACACACACATGGTAGCAGAGCTGCCATGCAAGGTGCTAGCTTGTGATTGGGAGCAACTTGGCCAAAGAGAGTGTCTTGCCCAAGGACAATTTGGCTTGTCTCCAAATGTCATGTGGATCTGGAATTGAACTGCCAACCCTTAGTGGACAACTTGCTCTATCACCTGAGCCACAGCCGCCCAATGTTAACGATGTATGTGATTTGGGACACAATGCAGTCTGTTTAGGGGAGGTCAGTGGATGGGAAAATTTGTCTATTTGTATTGCTCAAATCGTTGATTACTTTCTTATAACAACATGACATTCCAGACATAACTGCTACACCAAAATGGAGACGATATCACTAAACTTGTGCTAAAGATTAAAATGTTGTGAAAAGTCATTTACTCAAACATTCGTTTGTTTATCTGAGTTTTCTTAAATCAATCGTTTCTTAAATCAAACCTGTGATTTGCAGCTGCATTACCATCAGAGCTGCTGTTACGGAAAATTAATCATCACTTTCGAATCAACCAGTGTCCAGAATTCAACAGCACTCTGGTGTAAGAAAAACGTAATGAACGTGATGATCAGGTCTCACTTTTATGGGTGTGTTGTTTTTTAAAGGCATTTAGTCAATTATAAGGGTTTAGTGACAGTTTTTACAGTTATGTTTGTTGTGCAGATGCTATGCTTTCTATGGCCCTTGTTTTCTACTTTTCTAGTGCATATGATTAATTCTTATGTAGAGTATCTCACAAAAGTAAGTACACCCCTCACATTTTCGTAAATATTTGATTATATCTTTTCATGTGACAACACTGAAGAAATGACACTTTGCTA
>JANDJT010000154.1:2237872-2252475 GCA_024331685.1 Stegophilus panzeri | reverse complement strand
TGCCAGAGGCAGTCAGGTTTTCATTTAATATCTGTTGATATTTGATAGAGTCCATGATGCCATGTATCCTAACAAAAAGTTATTTATGTAGCCTACACTAATTACCTCGATATTATATTCATTATATATTCTTATTTGGATGCTTTGTGCCCATTAGCGTGATTTCAATATTATTATCAATTTAATACTCACTGATTGCACTAACATTCCATTAAACACAATCAATGGCCAACAGCTCAATCTAGTGTTTAATAGAGACAGTGATTTTTGTGCAATAAATTCTACAATGTTAATTTAAAGGTGCCTTAGGCAAGATTTCTCAACATTTGTCAAGATTCGATCTCTAACAGTGATAAAGTGCACTATATAACACTAAAAAAACATGCTAAATTAATTTCTTAATGATTTATGAGAATGGTCACGAGGGTGAGGAGTGAAGGGGTGTGAGGGAGTGTTTATGAAATGGCTGACAGGATAACCATGTAAACACAAACATGCGGACCGTAATGCACTGTTCCCCTGAGGTCACAACTTAAACCGTTGTGCGTGTGTGTGTGTGTAATTCTGTACACACTCACCACTTATATTAACAAATAAACAATTATTACCAAAATATGATCTGTAAGTGTGCAAAAAAACGTCATTTGGTCAAACCTTTGGTCTTAAATCTAAGACATCTGATCTTTCTGTGGAAATGCAACCCTGTTTCCTGAGAAGGGAACGAGACATTGTGTGAGCTTCACGCTGTGGGAAGCGTCCTCGCGCGAGACCAGTATAAGTCTGTGTGAAATCACAGCTATTTATAAACCTGTCGTGGTCAGGTAACAGGCATTTCGCGCGTCTCGTGAATATAAATCGGCACCTGTAACACTAAAGGCTGGGCATTTTAAGAATATAATCCAGCCTGGAATATAGGAAGGCCTTGGCTAATCCAGGGGCAAAATCAAGGCAGGAAGGTGCAACAGAGAGACCTTGTAGATCTCCTACCTGCTTGAGAGATGTCAGGGCCAGTAGAAGAGCTACCTTTCGAGTCAGAAGCTTCTAGAATCCATGGGGGACACTTTTAATAAAACGTAAATTCGTCCCCTGCACTTTTTCACTGGCCATGGCCAATTTGTGTAGCGTTGATTTTTATACGTGTACAATACAATCCATATGTATTTACGTCAGCGTCCGAATTTTTACATTACTGTATATAATTCAATAGAATTATTGATCTAACTTTTTATTGTATAGTCAATAGATTGAAAAAGAAACAGGCTTGGCAAGGCAGGATAGGAACATACCAATCACAACAGAATAGAATAGAATAGAATAAAGTAGTGTGTGAATATACAGTACATGTATATATTATATACTGTGTGCTATATATATTCAATACAATTTGCAATAATTAATACTTTTAGTGTAACTTAGTGTAACTTTTAGTGTAAATAAAAGAGCACTTATTCCCCACATCTGCTTCCCATGTGTCTGTGTTCTTCCCTGCTTTTAACTCTGAGTAGCCACAAAGTATAAATTATATATTGTGTGCTATGTACATGCAATACAATGTACACGAAAAGCTAAAAATTTGTAATATTTAAATAATACAGTCCA
Source organism: Stegophilus panzeri (assembly GCA_024331685.1). Taxonomy (NCBI): domain Eukaryota; kingdom Metazoa; phylum Chordata; class Actinopteri; order Siluriformes; family Trichomycteridae; genus Stegophilus; species Stegophilus panzeri. The sequence goes on along the minus strand of JANDJT010000154.1, from coordinate 2,250,876 downwards.
ATATACAATATAACATGCAATTACAGAATCATAAATTGCATAATAAGCCATTTGGGGCTTATTATTGGCTTATTGCATCCACCCCGCCCATATGAAAGAATGGATATAAGCCCCTATGCATAAGTTTCGGTTTTCCAAGAAACACAGGGGAAACGAGGCTGCGTTATACTGTAGCTCAGACTCTAAACGAGAAAAATAAGATCTAATTGTTAATAATTATTAATAGTTATTTGCCGAGTTTCTCAGCTGTCAGAGATGAGCGCGAGCCTGAGTGAGCAGTATGAGGAGAAGGTGCGCCCGTGCATCGATCTGATCGACTCTCTGCGCGCGCTCGGTGTGGAGAAGGACCTCGCGCTTCCAGCCATCGCCGTGATCGGAGACCAGAGCTCGGGGAAGAGCTCGGTGCTGGAGGCGCTGTCCGGAGTCGCTCTGCCCCGCGGGAGTGGTGAGACACCATGAGTCAAATTATCACTACATACACCCTAAAAACTTAAACTGTGATGTACTAAATTTTTTTGGTGAAACATTTTTACACCTATAAATATTTAGTAAATTTTAAAGCTGTGAAATCATTTAAATATACCTTGTGAATTCAATAATTTACCTCAGATTTACCTGCTGCTTTAGCTGATAGCAATAAATTGCAATATTGTTATAGAAGTTTCAAAATATAAAAAATTACATCTCTAAACTGATGTTTAACATGAAACATGGGAAACACTAGGCTATATTACAGTGACAAACAAAACATACATTTCTGCTGACCTTTACCTCTGCGTGAAGTGGCAGTTTTGCTTTTAAAAAAGTAATCTCAGGTAGAATTAGTTCAGTTTTATAAGGAAATGAGTTTTATTGAGCATCTTGTAGAACCAGCCATGGTTTGTCTGTCGCACTCGCTTCTTATTTTTGCAGCAAAATCCAGCAGCCTTCATTATGTTTTTTATCTGAAAAGTGTCTCTTACCACTTAATATGCTGGTTTCTTTACTGACATACAAACATTTATCTGTTTTAACATTTCATTTTGTGCTGGAAAACAAATGTTTGGGAATCTAAAATGTTTTTGTACTGACTCGATAATGTAGAAGTCATCATATAAAAATCTATAACAAAGTTTGTACTAAAAGAAATAGGGTGTGTAAGACTTTTACACAGTACTGTACATAATCATACACTTCCTGTATTTTTCTTCCTCTTCTTCTTCTTGTTCTCTCTCTCTCTCTCTCTCTCTCTCTCTCTCTCTCTCTCTCTCTCTCTCTCTCTCTGTACAATGTACAAAATATAAAATATGTACAAAATATAAAATATGAATTTGATGAGGATGAGAATAAAAGGCGCCATAACGCTGCCACAGCTATGTCCTGTTTCGAGTGCTCGAGAGAGTTGCCGCTTCTCAGTTGATTCAAAAAGACATTAGAGTTTATATATCAGACAGTCAGGTGCCTCAGCAACAATGTGCACTCATTCAAGGTAAAATGGTGGGCAATTGGTACATCGGTAGCATGTTTTTGCAAGAAAGAGAAACTAGGAGAGAACGACACATTCCTGTGATATGGGTTGTCGAGGTAGAAAGATAGAAAGAACTCACATAAACTCATGAGCTAAAGTAAGAGAGCATGCCATATTAATGTGTATCATGTATACAGTCCCCTCCACTAATATTGGTAAATATGAGCAAATAAGGCTGTGAAAAACTGTCTTTATAGTTTAACCTTTTCATCTTTTTTTTGAAAGACCTTTCTTTGCTCATTTCTAAAGACCTGGGCCACTTGCAAAGGTGACGGGAAGAGCATGGGCAATCCTGAAAGAGGTGAAAAAGAACCCATGGGTAACAGCAAAAGACCTGCAGAAAACTCTACAAACTGTGAAAGTCTTTTTTCATAGGTCCACTATCTGAAAAACACAACAAGAATGGTGTTAATGGAAGAACACCACCAAGTCTTAAAAAAACATTGCGGCACATCTCAAGTTTGCCAAAAACAATGTGGTTATTTCACAATGCTACAGGGAAAATGTTCTGTTGATAGATGAGACAAAAGATTTTGGCAAAAATGTTTGGAGGGAAAAAAAACCACTGCACACCAACACCAAAACCTCATCCTGTTGGATCATTTTTACGTGAATTATCTAGTCTAGGGTAATTTTGTGTAGAAAAGAGTCAAATAACCTCGTCAGGATTAAATACTTTTAATGACAAAAGCTTTTGGACCCAAGTCTCTTCAGTCAGAGTTGGAAGTGACTAAGGGCACACTTCCTCTTTTGAGTCATCCTAATATGAAAGAAAGCTGGTCCTCAAAACATAAATTGTCTCTCTACTCAGCAAAAGTCTGAAAAGCAAATATAAATATAAATTGAATTGTTTTCCCAAACCGCTCCCAAATGTTTGTTTTGGTATGGCTTCATAAGCAAAAGATTTTTTAAAAATAGTGAATTATATCCTATGACATTTCAACACTATCATCATTAAACGTTCGTCGCATTCCAGCATTAGTAAGATCTTGCATGGGAAGATTATAAGTTTCAGTAATGGGTGCGAGAGCAACATAATCATCTTCATCTGTTTCTGGAATTAGGTAATAATAAGAAATCAATTGACGTGTGAGAGAACGAACCAAACTACGGATGATGAGCCCTCTGATGCAGGGAATCAGAGCTAATTCCCTTTTCTATTCGAGTCCCCCTATTACAGGTCTTGGCAGGACATTAAGCGGTCTGTTCATCAGTTTGTGGTGTGAACAATTTGCATCGTGTGTTGTGTATCCAGGTTGTTCTTTCTGTGATCTGCACCACCAAAAAGGGTTGTCAGCAGCACCTGAAATGGCCTGTCCCACCTAGGATCTTTCCACGTTTTGCGGAACGTCTTGACGAGTACCGAATCTCTGGGGGTTCACCTTAGTCTCGTAAGCGAGAGGGTCCTCCTGTTGGGGAAGAGAGTTTCTAATAGCTTTAAGTCGTTTAACAAAATGCCGCTATATAGTCTATCAAGTCATCATGGATATTTTCTCCCTCCTTGGATACCTGTAACACAGTATTTAATAGAAAGGGTCTGCCATGGAGCAATTCATACCGAGAGAGTCCTAGTGAGCCTTTGATGGCTTTAATAGATGTTAAAACTAAAGGCAAACATTGAAACCAGTTTAAACCAGTGTGATTCATGGTCTTTCTCAATTTATCTTTTATAGTGCTGTTAATGCGTTCCACTGGTCCGGCTGATTGAGGATGGAATGCACAGTGTTTTCTGAGATCTATTCCTAGCCATTCACTAATGACGTCTATGACTTTGTTACAGAAATGTGGTCCAATGTGGTCACTGTAGATTTTTACAGGGATTCCCCACCTAGGAATGATTTCATTGACCAATATTTTAGCCAACGTGGTGGCATCGGCTTTCCCAATTGGGAAGGCCTCTACTCATTTTGACCAGCTGTCCACAATCACTAGACAGTATTATTACGCCTGACATGGTGTCAATTCAATTAAATCCATTACTAGGTGTTCGAATGGTCCTTCTGGTTTATGGAAGGTTAAGGTTGGTTGTTTTATGTTCCCCTACGGATTAAATTTAGTACAGGTGAAAATTTAGCAGAATAGGTGGTGAATCCTATAGTATAGAAATGCTTTTGTACCATCCCTCTTCTTGAGACATGAGGTACTCCATGGCTCAATTTCGCAGCATAAGGAACGAGTGCTTTAGGTCGAACAGGTTTTTTTTATTCAGCCCATACCAGACATTATGGTGAAATGTGCAGTTGTGTTTTTTCTTGTGTGGTGGAGTTCATTTGGACTTCCTTAATTTGAAGAATGGTTAATGGTTTCTGTAAAGAGATTGCACATAATGAGGAGGCAGCTTGATTCGCTTCCTCATCAGCAAACGTATTTCCCCTTCAAATGACGTCAGTGTTTTTGGTGCAGATGGCAGAAACACAGCACCTAACAATTGTCAATTTAGGTTCAGTGCGTGATGGGTTTACCTGTTGAAGTAATCATTCCGCTATTCTTTCACTGTTTCGCAAAACAGTGTAGGGTAGAGAAAGCATATTGACTGTCTGTCCAGATAGTGACTCGTTTATTTCGCCCCAACTTACAAGCTTGTGTTAATTCCCAAATTTCAGCAGCTTGTGCAGAGAAGTGCGAGGGTAACTTCCCTGAAAGTGGTACGTTCTGATTAGTTACAATGGCAAAACCCACCAGATTTTCACCTGTTTGCGGATCCTTTTGGCTTGAGCCATCCACAAACATAACTAAATCAGGGTCAATCAGTGGTACATCAAGTAAATCTAGTCTAGCTTTCATTTTCTCATGTACAATAGTTAAGCTGTCATGATGCGGTGCACCAACATCAGGAGCAGGTAAGAGAGTAGCCGGTACGCCCGTATTTAGTATTGTGCACCTCTCAATGTTAAGGTGGGGTTGAGTCAAAAGGACAGCAGTGTAATGCAGTTGTTGATCAGATGATAAGAACTGAGTCTTTTGTTGCAACAAAAGCACTGAAACCTGACATGGAATCAAGAGTTTCAGTTCCTTAAAAAGTACAAAGCAGTGCCAAAGCTTCAACAGTTAAAGCAGATGTGATAATAGCTTGCAAGCGTGATGGCATTAATCGTGCTACTGGGTCTAGCTAGGGTACTATTTGTTGGAAACACCTCTAGCTTATACAGTATTTACACTGACAGGTTACAGCCTATGTAGACACCTGTCGATATTCTACATCATACAGGATTTACACCAACAATGCTTTCTTGGACCGGCAACAACAATAGAAAGACATTTCCCTGCATAGTGTAACTCACACACAAACACACATACACACACATGTTAATGTTTCCTTCCTGCCTGTCTCTCTCCTCCTCAGCTCTTTCTCTTAGGGGCTCTCTGTCTGTCTGTCTGTCTGTCTGTCTGTCTCTCTCCTCCTCTCCTGTCTCTAGATGTTCTTTTGGTCCTCTTCTCCTCGGCTCTCCAGGGGCTGCCTTTCTAGGTCTGTCTCTCCAGCTTTCCCACTATTTTCTCTACTCTCCTCACTCATTTTGAACTATGACGACTACTCCCACAGTCCGCTCGATTCAGTGCTGGGTTATTTGAAGACAGCGCAGGCTTTCCACACTTGCGCTTGACCAATTATATCATTCTGTTTAGGTAAAAAAAATAATAATAATTGTGCTTTTTATCGGTTATACGTGGTGTCATTATCTGAAGGCAGAGGCCATTTACACTAAGTGATAATAAATAGTGATATATTCTGTTTACACTATATAAAAGTAGCAGTTCTTTGCAATAAGGGGAAATAGTTGTTAGATGCTATTTATACTTATAAATAGTGGCAGATACTATTTGCACCTCAGTATTGTTGTACATGTAAATGTAAAAATGTAAATGACTATATTTATTAACATTATTAAATGGATGCCACCTTATTGGGACAAGAAAGCCCTCCACTTTTCAAAACCACTTTTCAAATATTTTCATTTTTATTGAAAATAAATGCCTTTCCAATCTGATATGTGATGGGAAAAGGGAAAAGAGCGAGTCTGAAAAAAAAAAAAAGGCTGATTCGAACTCAGGTCGAACGCGTCAAAAGCTACTTTCAGGCACCTTTTTTAATCTTGTGTGGGCCAACCAGACATTGCCTTCTGTTTTCAGCAATGTAAAAATTGGGCCCGCTTGGGCCCCAAGTGTGCATGGGATCCTGGGCCCATGCCCATAATGCCCATTGGATAATCCTGGGTCTAGCTTGGTGGAATAGTACGCCACTGGGTGTAATTTACCACCGTGTGTTTGCAAAAGGACAGAAGTCATAAGGCCATTATTTATATTAACAGTTTGAACTAAGGTGTAGACATATCAGGTAATCCCAGAGTGGGTGCGGAGGCCAATTGTATTTTTAGGTCCAGAAAGGCTTTTTCAGCCTCTGGAGTACAGATTATTTGATCAGTTAGAGCTAAATTGCAGCCATGTGATATGGAGAGCAATACTGTGGTTCTTTCAGCAAAATGAGGTGTCCAGGCTCTACAATAATTTACCATTCCTAAAAAGAAAAGCATCTGCCTTTTAGTGGATCGTTTAGGAAGAGCAGTGATAGTCTGTACTCTATCTTTCATGAGTTTTCTCCCTTCAGCTGAAATATCATATCCTTTTTAGGTATTTTACATTAGATTTCCAAAGTTGAAGTTATTACGGCTCACTCTGTGGCCATTTTCTGCCAAAAAGTGTAGTAATGCAAGGGTGGCCTTTTGACACTCAGCTACATTATTAGAACATAAAAGAATATCGTCAACATAAAGAAGGACCTTACTGCCGCGAGGCGAATCAAATCTTTCTACATTTTCAGCCATTGCCATAGAAAACACTGCTGGACTCCCGCAATACCCCTGTGGACACCAAGTAAAAGTGTACTTTTTCCTTCAAAAGTGAAGCACCAGTATTAAAGACTTGTGCTCCCAAAGGGATATTATTTAAAATGGTATATGTATCTGGGACAATAGGAGTGCGAGGTATTATTTTACTATTTACAGCTTGTAAATCTAAGACCCGGTGGAGGGGGCTGCTTTTTTAACTGGAAACAGGGGTGTGTTACATGGGGAATCAGGACATGGAACAATTACTCCACTTTTAATTAAGTCTTGAATAAAGTCTTCAATGGCCTCTGCTTTCAGAGGATATTGTCTTTTACAGGGTTGATAAGAAGATTTTGGATTAACTACTAGTGGAGATGCTCCTTTCATGAGTCGCACATCAGTACTTCCCTGTGACCAAAACTTTGATGATATTTGGGCGAGTAAGGGCTCCACAACCCTTTCAGAATTTTGCTATAAAATTAACAGCCTTTTTTGCGACAGTAAACCATTTTAAATCGAGAGAATAAGCTTGTAATGCAGGGCAGAGGTGTCCTTCTTCACTGATCACAATCCCTCTAATCTGGTGAATTCAAACATTTCTTTAGAAATCTCCCACACTCCACCCTAAGGACAGGTGTGGTGGGTTTGTGGTGTGAAAAAGCGTTTTTTTTCTTCTTTACTTAAACCAGCAGAAACTACACAAAACCCTGCTTTAATCAAATATAGGTTGCAAAGGCGAAGTGAACCCATTTCACTTCCCTTAAAAAACTTTTTCCTGTACATGAGATTGGCACCAGAATTAGGTTTAAAATACATAGTACAGTGCATGTCTTCAGGATTTTGAAGGACAGCACTGGGAGAAATTCTATCTTTAGACTTTCGTCTTTTAGGGGAGAGTGACTAACCTTGGCCCTGAATTGAGTAAATCTAAAGTATAGTAATAATGTGGTGCAGAATTACCCAGAACAACACCTTGAAAAGAATTTTGGTCTGTTCTAAAAAATTTCGATTCCCTCACTAGAAGATTTAATCATGATTCCTAATTTGTACATTAGATCTCAACCCATGAGATTAACCGGAGATTAACAATATTCATTTGTTTAGTCAGTTGTTCAATATTTCTTCCCCCATTGGCGGATTGATCTATGACTGTCTCAGAAGACACTGGGAAACCTTTAGTAGCCCCTCACTTGAATCTCAACAGTAGGTGGTGAATGAGCGTTTAACATAGCTAACAAATGACACAAATTAAATTCTGAATTTTAAACTTTCATCTTCAGGATTATAGGTATGAAAAGGTAATGAATTAAAGGTTACATGACCTGATGGTGTGTTTATTTCAAGCTCTGGATCCTGGTCACTCACACCTGCCTCTCATCCGGGTCCTGCCCCTCATCTACCCAATGTACCACCTGTCCACACATGAAAGACATTTCTTCCCCCATGTATGCCTTTTACCCAACCTCATCCTTGGCCCCTTCTCCTCGGGCCAGAACCTTGGAAAAAAGACCTGGTCAGTGTCGCCCTACATTTGGTTGTCCATTTGCTGTATTTGTTTCTGTATCTTCTTCGTGTCCAGGTTTTTGTTCTGCACTTATAAAGTTGCTTTGGAGTCCCGAATAATGTCTTCTCCATGTCGTGGATATTCTAGAACATTGGTAAGTCTACCATGTTTCCAGGTGACACAATGCTTCTTGACTTACTTATTTATTTCTGGCTGCAGACAGTCCACGATTCACTTCTTTTGTTGTTGTTCATACGGAGAATCATTTTGCAGAACTACTCTGGAGTTAGCGTCAAAGATATTGGTCATTCTTTTGACAAATTGGTCCACACTTTTTCCAGTATTTTGTTTACAGCTCTGCATCTTAGTCCAATCTATGCTTTGTCTCTAATGTTCAGTGATTCGTTCATAAAGAGCTGTGAGTCTCACTTGGTGTTGTTTGTTCGTGTCATCGGTATAAGGAATCTCCTGATGATTGTCTCAGTAGGCATTGAAATCGCCTTCAACACAGCCCCAATTGAGGCTCAATTTAAACCCCAACAATCATCTTACTTCACTTAGGGTGGGTCTCCATTGTTGGACGAGTCATCTCATTCTTTCACAGAATTCCGCTCCCCCGCCATCTTGAAGTTTAGGAATGTCTTGTAGGACCTGCTTTATTTCTTGATATATCCATAGATGGAATACCCACACTGTAGCGGGTTGATTGTCCTGTCCTGCATCAGGATTAGGCAGTTCAATCACAGGCATAGTGAGACTGACAAGCAACAGTTGTAGGTGCAACAGATGCAAGCTGTTACGCCATGGCGAACTCATGGCTGCAGTTCCCAGCATGTAGTGCTGTCCATGGACATGGCGGATGAGGACTACACTTCCCAGCCATGCCCGCGCTCGAGTTTGCCAGAGTTCTGATTATGAACACCTGCGCTACATCAGAAGTTATAAAAGGGCCTCGTTAACGTTAGCTTCTTGCGAAGTAAACGCTCAGCAGCCTCGTCTCTGTTCGTGCACCAAGCCTTAGTTCCATATCTGTTTATCTGGTTTCGATATTTGCTTGTCTTTTGACTACGTTTCTGCCTACGCCACATATAACTCGATTGCCCGATTATCTACCTTGATTTCGTTCCGTGGTCCGTCTGTCGTCTGCCCCACGTACTCCAGTTTGCCAGTCCGTGTTTGTCTCTGCCAAGGAAACGTAACACAAGCGAAAAGGGTGTAGGTGTGATAGATGGAATTCGATGTGAATTTGCTAATTCACAACTGAGTGGTGATCTAAAAGAAGGGACTATTCCCTCCGGCCCTAAACAACTGCTGGAGGATGAGGATACCGTCCCCGTGTTTCTTCTTGGTGATCCGGCTAATCCCTTGATGCCATATCTCATGAAAGAATATCCTAATGACGGAGTCACCCTACAGGAGCAGTACTACAGACTACCACTTTGCAAGGCACGTATGGTCATCGAATGCATATTTGGACGTTTTGCGGCTCTGAGGAAAGCCATGGACATAAACATGAAGGACCTTCCTTTTGTTATTTATGCCTGTTTTGTACTTCACAACTATTGTGAAGCGCTCCAGGAACCTATAAACGAACAATGCGTAAATGCTGCTCTCCAGTACGAAAGGGACTTTCAGCCACCCACCAGAGTGGCTGAGAGAGCGGACAATGAAACCAAGGGGAAACGAGTGAGACGCATGGTGACAAGGTTTCTTGACCCATAAGCCAGTTGAGCAGCCCACATTAAGAGCAGCTACATTAAAAAGAAACAATATCCCTTATTCTTTTATTTCATAACGAGTATATGACTGCTTATGTGACCTATGCATCAGTTTTTACCATGATGTATCATTTGTGTTTTCACTGCAATGTGCCAGTGTACTAATGTTACAAATAAAGTGAATCGTTTGAATTTGTATAGAGTTTGATCAAGTACACACTAGCGTACATGTTAGCCTCAATTATCAATATTTATAAAGAAAAAACATGACAAGGAAAATAGAATGAAACCTGATGTTTAAAAAAAGGCATCCTTGCTTTTCCTCGCCATCATGCTCATTGAGGTGCCTGCCGGTGACTAGCAACCAACTTCCTGTTTACACTTGTCTATGCATGCCCAGTGTGCATGAATGGTCATGTGACATGCATTTTCGGTCGTGTAGTGTGGACGGAGATCGTTTCTGAAACACAGCGGAAACGCCAGTATGGACGAGGATGGTTTTCACATGCACTAGTGTAAACAGAGCCTGACTGTCCCTCAGTGGTGGAATGAACTTCCGACCTCAATCAGGACCGCAGAATCTGTCACTATCTTGAAAAAACCCCACCTATTCTGTGAATAATTAACTAACCCCTAACTTAACACCACCACACTGGCTCTTCAACCTCTACTCTGTAAACTCTGCTTCTGCATTAAAAATCTTGCATGGTAGCACTAATGGTAAATGGTCTGCACTTATATAGCACTTTTTCAACCTTAGCAGTTCTAAGGTTGTGTCTCAATCACTGATTCACACACACCAATTGTAGCAGAGCTGCCATGCAAGGTGCTAGCTTGCTATTGGGAGCAACTTGGGGTTCAGATGAAATGTCACTCATGTTCCTTCCTGATTTACTGATTGGCAGCTGGTTAAATAACGGGAGTATTCTTCCTGCACATGTTTATAATATTCATTGTTATATATGCATGCTAATACATTTCAACCTGTGTATACTGTGTATTTTGCTCTGCGTCAGTGTCTCACACTATTGTGTTCTTGATTTGCACTTTACATAGTCTTGTGTACTGTACTGTTATGTGTTGTTAGCTATATAGAGGAATGACAATAAAAACCCACTTGACTTTACTTGAAATAGAAATAAACAAAAAGCTAAATACGAAAAGTTGATGAAAGACTAACAAGTAAACTGTTTCCTCTGCCAACAACCACACAGGTATTGTGACAAGATGTCCGCTCGAGCTCAAGATGAAGAAGAGCAGGAAGACAGACTTCTGGCATGGAAAGATCAAGTATGAGGATTATGAGGAAGAGATTGAAGATCCAGCAGACATGGAGCAAATGATTAGAAAAGGTAGTGAACAGAATCAAGTGGTTAAAATTGAATACAAGCTAACAGAACAGTTAGCATCTTTGCTTTTCCTATTTATTTATTTATTTGTTTATTTATTTATTTTAGCTCAGAATGAAATAGCTGGGACCGGCTTGGGCATCAGTGACAAGCTCATCAGCCTGGAGGTGACATCGACCAACGTTCCTGACCTCACTCTCATCGATCTGCCTGGTATTACCCGTGTAGCAATCAAAGACCAACCGGAGAACATCGGAGAACAAGTAAATTTGGGTCAAATCTTAAATATTTCATGGACATGCTTGGGACAGGCCATGCCTCCCTAACTGACATGTCTTATTAGGAATCAATTAATGAATCATATTAGTAGAGCGGTATTCTTAATAAATATGACACATTTATGACATTGTAAACTCTGATAAAAGATCAAAAATAGACCAATGGTATTGAGCTGTAATATAAGCACATGCCTGACTTGGTTTCAGAGTAAGAGGTTGATCAAAAAGTTCATCACAAAGCAAGAAACCATCAACCTGGTGGTGGTGCCGTGTAACGTGGATATCGCCACTACTGAAGCGCTGAAGATGGCTCAGGAAGTTGATCCAAACGGCGAGAGAACCTTCGGTCTGTGGAGCCTTTTCATCAGTATATCATTTTAATATATAGCGAATGACAAAGTTTGTGGTGCTTCTTCTTCTTCTCTAACTTTATTACGGAAGATATCTTCCATGAGCTTCTGTGTGTGTTGATTATAACAGGCATCCTAACGAAGCCTGACCTGGTGGATAAAGGCTCGGAGGAGACAGTGGTGTCCATCGTCAATAATGAGATAATTTACCTCAATAAAGGCTACATGATCGTCAGGTGCCGAGGACAGCAGGAGATCAAGGACTGCGTCTCTCTGAATGAAGCAATCAAGAAGGAAAGGGACTTCTTTGAAGATCACCCACATTTCAGGTGCGCATTTTATTTCTCTTGTCTTTTGAATGATTATTTTAAAGTCATTTATCTGGAATTTCTCTTTGAAATGTATTTTGTACTTTAAAGGTTCAATATGTAGAAAGTCAATTTTAATACATGAATATTACCCATGTTAGCTAGTACAATGAGTCAAAATGATCATCAATCAGGAAAAAATGAATGCAATGAAAAAAAAACTGAGTCAGTGCAAAATGTGTTCCCTTTCAAAGGGAACTTCGACTATGCGTTTGGCATAACACTAAGGGAGCGCCTCTCGCGCACGACTGGCATCTGAAACTTGAGTAAAATCATGCCTATTTATAGGCCTGCCATGATCAGGTGATGTGGCAATTAAGCACATCGCGTGATATAAATATGGCACCTGTGAACCGCGCCATCAGCCATGTTATCTTCAGCGAAAGACTGCATGTGAGTTGTTTGTGTAAAGAAACAAAAAGACATTTCATTTCCTCTCTATCTTTTCTCAAAATTTCTGGACTTTTCTATCCCTTTAAAAAAAGAGAAGAAAAAAAAGGAATGAGCGAGAGAGAAAAATATGAGTGAGAGAATTCAGGAAGCGCGTTTCATCACAGGAGTAGTGCACACTTTCTGGGTGAAGTGTCTAGGGATAGAGCATGCGATGGCAGCCTCGAGAGTCTGCACATGGTAATGCCTACATTAGGCAGCTCCGCTAGCGACTTGCTCTCTTCTCGGAAGCCGAAGCGAGTTGGGTTTCAGAGCCTCGCGGATCTGGGCCGGCTGCTGCCGAGGCAGCTAGCCATCTTAGGTCTGGGGGATCGCTTATGGACCCGGAAGAGGAGCCGGAGACGAGCGCTGCTCTATCGCTTGCTCTGTCTTCCGGGTCCGGCTCTCTGCCGGATTTTGGAGCTCGCGTCGCAACTGCTCCTTCCACTATGTAAAGCCAAAAGGGGAAAAAAGAGAAAAAAAAATACAAACACAAAAATAATAGTAATAATTCCTCTCTGACTCAAAGGAGCCAGAAGGATGTACTAAAAACTGAGAGCAGCATATAAAGAGCTGCTTGAAGTGATTACTAAGGCTGGACGAGCCTTTTTCTCCCCAGTGAAAGTAAATCCCTCACACTGCAGAAAACTCCCCTTTCTTCCAGAAGTGCATGACAAA
>JANDJT010000154.1:2204855-2219048 GCA_024331685.1 Stegophilus panzeri | reverse complement strand
AGAGTAGCAAGTTAGTTACCAAGCTAGGAAGCATTAAAAAGAGTAGCAAGTTAGTTACCAAGCTAGGAAGCATTAAATAGAGTAGCAAGTTAGTTACCAAGCTAGGAAGCATTAAAAAGAGTAGCAAGTTAGTTGCCAAGCTAGGAAGCATTAAAGAGAGTAGCAAGTTAGTTACCAAGCTAGGAAGCATTAACGCCAGTAGCAAGTTAGTTACCAAGCTAGGAAGCATTAAAAAGAGTAGCAAGTTAGTTACCAAGCTAGGAAGCATTAAAAAGAGTAGCAAGTTAGTTACCAAGCTAGGAAGCATTAAATAGAGTAGCAAGTTAGTTACCAAGCTAGGAAGCATTAAAAAGAGTAGCAAGTTAGTTGCCAAGCTAGGAAGCATTAAAGAGAGTAGCAAGTTAGTTACCAAGCTAGGAAGCATTAACGCCAGTAGCAAGTTAGTTACCAAGCTAGCAAACATGAATACATCATGTACAGTACATCATAATACACCAATAACCTTGTGTTCTCTCAGGAAGAGGCAGCATTTCTGACGTAAAGGCAACTGTCTTGTAATATCCAAAGCACATGGCAACTTGTTTTAAATGGAGAAGGTTGTAGTCTGTATAATACAATACTGCAATACATTTGAATGATTTCACAACTATTTGGCCCACATCTACCAAAGATGCTATCTATCTAAACATGGCTTCTGAATACCAACTGCAGGCCTCCAGTGTACAATCAGTCAATCTATAAGCTGAACAGTCATATTTGAATTACTGACTGCTTGCTCACCGGAGTCTCCGTTATCACCATGCATTTATGTGCTCATGATGACCTCTTTAACATGATTCCTATTTCCTGTCTGTTTTCTCCTTCATTTCCCAAACTAACATATGGCGAGTTTCAGAACAACAATACACACATGGATTTTAGTGGAGCTGTCCTAAATTCTCTTAAAGGAAAGCAAAATTCAGAGATATGGCCTCTGTGGCTGTCAGTCCCAGTAAAAGAGGTGCGGCCTCTATGCCTGTCAGTCTCAGTAAAGTAGGTGTGGCCTTTGTGCCTGTCAGTCTCAGTGAAGGAGGCATGACCTCTGTATCTGTTAGTCCCACAGAAAGAGTCATGGCCTCTGTGCCTGCCAGTCCCAGTAAAGTAGGTGTGGCCTCTATGCCTGTCAGTCTCAGTAAAGTAGGTGTGGCCTTTGTACCTGTCAGTCCCAGTAGAGGAAGTGTGCCCTCCATGCCCGTTGGCCCCAGTAAAGGGGGTGTGGTCTTTGTGCCTGTCAGTCCCATTAAATGAGGTGTGGCCTTTGTGCCTGTCAGTCCCATTAAAGGAGGTGTGACCTCTGTGCTTGTCAGTTCTAGTGAAAGTGACTTGCCCTCTCTGTCAGTATCAAGTGAAGGAGGTGTGGCCTTTCACTTCTCAAAGCTAACCACTGGATCTCTATCTACAAACCACAACACTTTGAATCGTCCCGTAAATAACCTGCCAGATGTACAACCCCAATTCCGAAAAAAACAAACAAACAAAAAGAGTCATTTGAAAATTCAGTTCACCCTGTACTATATTAACACATTATTTGGTGTTTTACTTTGTGAATTTAATTTATTTTTGGAAAATATACACTAATTTCAAATCTGACTGCAACACACTCCAAAAAAGTTGGGACAGTCAACTGTTTACCACTGTATAACATCACCTTTTCTTTTAATAACACTTATTAAGCGTTTGGGTGCTGAGTGAAGACACCAGTTGGTTAAGTTTAATTAAGTGTAATTTTACCCCATTCATCCATTATGCATTTCTTCAGCTGCGCAAAAGTACAGGGCCTTCGTCGCCTTATTTTTCACTTCATAATGCGCCACACGTTCTCAATCGGAGACAGGTCAGGACTGCAGCAGGCCATGCTAGCACCTGCACTCTCTGCTTACGCAACCATGCGCTTGTGATCCGGGCAGAAAGTGGTTTGGTGTTGTCCTGCTCTGGATGGCAGCATATGTTGCTCCAAACTGTGTACATATCTTTCTGCATTAATGCTGCCCTCACAGATGTGCAAGTTACCCTTACCATGACAGACGCTGGCTTTTGGACTTGACGCTGATAACAGCTTGGACGGTTCTTTTCCTCTTCGGCCCGGAGAACACAACATCTGTTTTGTCCAGAAACTATTTGAAATGTCGACTCGTCGGACCACAAAACACGATTCCACTGTGCTACTGTCCATCTCAGATGAAACCAAGCCCAGAGAAGTGGGCGGAGCTTCTGGACAGTGTTGATGTATGACTTCTGCTTTGCATAGTAAAGCCTTAACTTGCATCTGTGGATGCAGCGGCGAATGGTGTTGACTACCAAAGGTTTACCAAAGTATTACTGAGCCCATATCAGGATCTCCATTACAGACTCATGACGGTTTTTAAGACAGTGACGTCTGAGGGATCGGAGATCACGTGCATTCAGAAGTGGTTTTCGGCCTCACCCTGTACGCGCCGAGATTTGACTGGATTCTTTGAATCTTTTAATTATGTTGTGAACTGTAGAAGGTGAAATGCCCAAAATCCTACCATTTATCTTTGGGGAATGTTCTTCTCAAAGTGTTGGATTATTCGCTGACACATTTGCTGGCAGATTGGCGAGCCTCGAGCCATCCTTGCTCCTGAAACACTAGGCCCATTTTTGGAGGCTCCTTTTATACTATATTTTTGGTCGAACCCTTCCTTTAATTTGTGGATGTTGCACAATGAACCCCTGGACATTTCATCTGCCTTCATAGATAATTCAACAATGTTTAACTCGTAACATGAGGAAAACTAGGCATTGCTTTTGGAAATAATCTGATACATTACGGTACAGTAGTACATTTTGTTTGTAAGGGTGAGCAGAGGCAATATACATATTAGGCACCATTCTGACAAGGTTCTGGTACTTTTTTGAGAAACTGAATGATGTTTTTGACATCTTAGCATGCAGCAAGTACAGCAAGTCTCGAAGATTCTGGGACTGGGAATAAAAACAGTTCCAGGAGCTAAAAACAATGGAATTTCATGTTCCTGATGATGTTCTTGGGTTCCACCGCCCGAATAATACCTACCCAACAGTGCTTCTGGGTAGATGGAATGTGGACATTATAAATTCTCAATGTATAGAGCACTTCTTGTATATCTGTGGTCCCGTTTGTATATTTAGTAAGCAGTCTTTTCCTGCATGGCTTATGTGGCTTTTTCGAGATGTTTCCCCTCATAGGTGTCCTAACAGGAATACTAATTAAACAAAGCTGCAGGATGCTTGACTTGTTCCAATCCACATTTAAAAATAGCCATTAAAGTAAAGCCATTAAGACTCCACAAGAACCTTGTACACTTGTCTAAAATGCAACCCTTCTTTCTTTACGTCTTACCCACCTCCTCTGCGAAATCTATCTTTAGTTCCTCTCGGTCCAGAGGTGTCGATTTCTTTCACTCCGAGACTTCCCAAGGGTCCTACATGTCTTACACCCTACCCAAGTTCCAGGCCACAGATCACAGAGATGCCTTACAGCAGCTCGGGCTACTCCTTGCGCTTAGAACTGATCCAGGATCAGCTTCATCAGACGGCTGACAGGCTTTTACGCTCTTATAGCGGTACAGCAAGGCTGAGCTCAGACCGTGGTTTAAAAAAAGCCATAGCGAGAGCGCTGTATTGTACATAGTAGAGGAGGGAGCAGCCTTATTTGGATTTTGCAGCCTTGAAGGAGTTTTTACTCCTGGTCCCAGCCTCATGTAATGTTTGTGTATTTTTTTTCTCTCGTTTTGTTTACATGTAATTAGATTTAAAAAAATTAATTAGCATCTCAATATTTATTTGTTAACAGTTTGAAAACTTAAAGAAACCTAGGTGTGTACAACAATAATATATTAGTCATTACATTATAATAGTTTAATTAAATCATTTACTATAAAAATATTATTTAAAAAATGGCCTTTTTTTTTCAATTTAATGCCAATTTGCTTTTAAGTGTAGTAAATGTTATGTAATTTTAACAAACTTTTATCATGCACCGATCAGCCATAACATTAAAACTACCTGCCCAACATTGTGTAGGTCCCCCTTGTGGCGCCAAAACAGCTCTGACCCATCGAGGCATGGACTCCACAGGACCTCTACAGATCAGATTCATCAGATCTTTTTTCACGTCAGGTGTCAATGGTTTTAATGTAATGGCTAATTGGTTTAAATCTCCATCCATCCATTTTATGTACTGCTTGCCCTACACAGGGTCGCGGGGAGCCTGGAGCCTATCCCAGGGGACTCGGAGCACGAGGGTGGGACACCCTGGACACACACACACGGACACAACGGACAATTTGGAAATGTCAATCATACATGTCTTTGAACCGGATGAGGAAACCGAGGCGAGGAAGCATGGTGCGAACACGCAAGCTCCGCATACACAGGGCACGGCGGAGGTGGGAACCGAACCCCCAACTCTGGAGTTGCGAGGCAAACGTGCTAACCACCAAGTATATCTCCATTAAGCATATTTTACATGAACATAAATATAAATAAAGAACACATCATGTTCATCTTCCTTTAGCTTTTATTAATATAATGAGCAGATGCAAATGAACACAAAAAAAAACAACAACAGTAGTAGTGCTGCTTCCTAAAAAAACAAAACAAAAAAAACAACGAAATCTCTAAAATGATCAGTTACTATTAAGACTCGCAGAGTACGCCTGCAGAAATACCAGAAATAATGGCGAATTTAGTTTAAAGCGCTAATTAAGCAAGTATCTTCAAGTGACTTACACTATAATTGTTGAACAGCTCGCTGTTATCTGAAAAGCAAATGCCGAGACGAGATACAAATACAAAAATTTTCACATTCCCATTTCTTGTCTAATTATTGAGAACAATTCACCAAGGCAACTCTCTAATACAAAGATTTCTAAATACAGTGCACAGATTCCGCTCGCCACTTCCTGTTTTTAGTTTTTCGATGGTAATTTTTCAATTGGAGACAAACTGGAAGCATGGACATGAAAAGTGAATAGGACACGGCAAAGGCATGCACAATTTCCCTACAGAATGGGGAGCAACAAGAACACGGCTGTGTGTGTGTGTGTGTGTGTGTGTGTGTGTGTGTGTGTGTGTGTCTCCTGTCCTGGAGGACACTAAAGCTCCAGGCTGAGGTTTTGCACTTCAAGCGCTGATTAGCGTGCGACGTTGTGTAGCAGTGAACCTGTGATGCAACACAGCAGACCAAAACACATCAAGTTCAGTATCTTCATTTGAATATACACGGTTTCCGTTATGGTAATGTTTAATTACGGCAAAACACTTTCCAGATGTTTGGACAGACTGCATCAAAAACGTCATATATACACACATATATATTTTATTGTCTTATGCTGTAGAAATAAAATGTCAAAATTCAATAGCAATTTGTTTATTTAAGTGTTTTTGTCCATTATTCATGTCATGCCATATATAAAGTCAATTTGTGTGTCATTATGGCATTTGCTTCATACACTAAATCGAAACATCTCAATTTCTACATGACCTGCATTCCCTCCTATCCCTATTTTGAAACAATACAGTGGAAACTCCCAAAATGTTGATGATCGCTGGATTCATATTAGATTAAATTTATTTTTTTTTAACCACCTTTACACCTCGAACGCTGGGAACTTGGCTCTTGACGGCTGCAGGAGATCGGCGAGGAAGTAAATAGTTCCGGCCATTCCTGCAACGAAGAGGAAGGAAAGAGTTCGATACGTCTGACGCGACAAATTTGGTGAAATGTATAACCCCCCACAGTTTTGAATAAAAGATAAAACTTAATGATAATATGCAACATGCAAATATATGCTGAACAAAAAAATAAAAATCAATCACAAATTGAAACTTTCTCAGTAATACTGAATTAGTGTAAAATGTCTGGGGTTATAAAGAATTAAAATATGAATATTTATCAAGAATACTGTCCAAATAGATCGTTTTTTTTGTTTTTTTTTAAACATAAAAGGCATAACCCCCAATCCTGTTAGGATAACAAATGATGACTAGCGATAAACCACACTTCATCATCATCATCATCATCATCATTATATATTAAATAAGAAGTACCTTCAAAGAGAGAAAAAGGTGTGTCTGGAGTGCGGCAGCCATGTTTCCCATAGTTCATGCACCAATCTGCAAACTAACAACAGACACGTACACGTCCCGTCCATTATCACAATCGGATATTATATTTCCCGTCTTGCCTTGACATTTTAAACAACGATACAGCTTTGGCTAAGTGAGAAAATAACCGCCAATAGTTTAATTGCTTTATGCAAAATATTGTCATATCAATTTATTTACAATACTTATACTATACTTTTTTTTTTTTTTTTTTTTAAATCGGCTCTTCTGATTGAGACAGTAATATGCCGACTGCGTCCAGAATGCTAATTTATATCAAAACGTTAAATAGTAATCTAAATACCAGTTTCGATGTACTTGTTATATTAAAACACTGCGCGCATAATTATTAGGGAAGTCGGCATTATGATCCGATCGTTATTTCTATGCAGCTCTTAATAATATAAACCTGAATGCTAACGGGGTATAATTTATTTTCAAGTAAAGTTGAATGGTTTAATGAGAGGAGGGTGTGGCTTAAAAGTGATTAACACCCTAAATAAGGTGTGCATAATTATTAGGCAGCTTCTCTACCTCAGGCAACTACGTATTATTATTAATGAATTACTTCATTTTGTAAACAAATTTTCCTGGGTGATTGATAAGTAGGTAAGTAAGTACACAAAGTAGTATTATTATTTTTTACTAATTTAAAAAAAAAACATGTTCATATCCAGAAAAGGGTGTTACCACGCAGGCCCTGTAGAGGTGTCTGGGCTCCTGGGTGAGTTTGTAGAGAGCCAGAAAGGCGTAGGCGTTTCCTGCTGCGCCGTGACACAATCCGTAACCTTTCTTTAAAAGACCTCTGTGCCAGATCACCTCGCCGCACTGCATGGCATCATGCAGATACTGCTGCTCACCAAACACCTTTCGGTTAGGAAAGAAAGCGATAAACGTACTGCATATAAACATATACTTATCCTCCAAGCGCTTCAACGTTGTTTGGATTATCAAAAATCGATTAACACAAACTGGACATGAACTAAGACAAGGTATAGTCTCTTACAGAACTCCTACAAGGTGTATAATAAAGTGGTCAATTAGTCAGGGCTGGTCTTAAACCGATCAGTTCTCTACGGTTTTGATTCTTTCGTTCGTACCTTGTAGGCCTGCAGAAGCATGTAGATGATTCCGGGAGAGCCGTGGCACCAGTGCACCAGGAGATCACGATTGTCGCCAATACATGGAGGGAAATTACCTGACGGTAACTTCAGCTGGCACACGTAATCCACGCTGGGCTTCACGAGGGCTGGCAGGATGCTGTGGTTAGAGATGAAACCGGGCTACAGGGATACAAAGAGAACTGCTTTCATTCCATTATATAGTATTCATACATTATATCAAAAACAAATACTGCTTGTTGTCAGATGATATGCCTGATGGTAGATTTTACCTGCATGAGATAGTAGTAGATGCCTGAAAGGCCATGAGCGGCGCCTACATAATGCTCCTGGTACCACTCGTACAGAAGCGGAGACTGTTGCTCCACCCTCATCCTCTGAGCCAGGTTCTGACCCGATATCAACACGGCATCACAGATCTACACACACACAGAACACAAGTCAACTATGTCAACTATCAATAACTATTTTTTATTTCATCATTCAATAACAACTATCTACAAGCTAGAATACCTCCTAATGTGTTGTGTGATAAAGCAGGTCACTGTTGTTAAAAAATGACCATTGATGATGTAAAAACATTCCTAGAATTATTTGAGGTGTATTACACTAAGAGAGACTGAGGACTGGGATAAGGAAGACAAGTCGTTCAATGGGTGGCCATGAAGCCATAAGGAGACAGCATTTCAAGAGCATTCAGACCTGATTGAAGGCACTCAAACTTCTGGGGAGGCCAAAATGTAGGATCGCAAATGCAACAGATTCCATTCCCTATAGGAGGACAACTATGATTGTCAACTATAGTGTACATGGAGTTAAGGAGTGGGTGAGCCTGACAAGTACCCTACAGATTACTGGACTGCAATACACCAGGACCCAAGAATCAAGGCCTGTGTAGTGGGAAATTCTATCAAAATTACCAGTTCATACCCTTCTAGAAGGCAACTACCTGGGCTTTTCCTGGGCTCCTGATGGGGACTCTGAACCTGGGACACCACCCTTGGAGGACCTCAAGCCTGTTGTGACCACGGAGTGCACTCTTGGCTGAGGATAATGAACCTCGGCAGATCCATCACTCTAGTTCATCCCATGGTGGACTATAGGGAATCAATATACCAGGATCCACGAATCAAGGCCTGTGGTGGTAGGAAGTCACCTTGAAATTATCAGTTCCTACCCTTCTACAATGCAATTTCCTGGGCTCCTGATGGGGACTCTGACCCCGGGACATCACACTTGGAGAACCTCAAGCCTGTTGTGACCACAGAGTGCACTCTTGGATAATGAAGGACATGCAGCTGATCCCAGAGATCAGCAGGTCATTAACCCTGCATCCAGTTTGTTTGGGTTCCATCCTCATGCAGAATGCCACCTGGCAAGGATGATATACCATTATGTAAAAAACGAAGGCCAGTGGAAAACAAACTTTTATAATTGTAAACACAGCAAGCTTTCCCAAGCAAGATGGATTGAAAAGAGTTCACTTTTCACCCTTTATCCTGGTGGCTCGGGAGTCTATCTCAGGAACACTGGGCGTGAGGCGGGAATACACCCCGGAAGGGACACCAGTTTATCACTGGGGACCGAACGCCATTAAATCAATTTTTAAAAAAAAACCGGAATGCCTACACTCGCCGTTTTGATAACTCTGCAAGTCACCCAACAAAGAGTGGAACTGGGATAAAATTTTCTGCTAATTCAAGAAAGTTCTATCAAAGCCTGGTTAAGGCACAGTATCTGGGTTACTGGATCGTCCACTTCCTCATAAAGCCACCAAAAGGTAGCAGCAGTACAAAGCACTCATGGCGAGACAGCACCAAGAGGACGTCGACTTCAACCGATAATTCTACGTTTGCTACTGATATCACCGCTCACGCAAAGAAAACACATCAACACCAAGAATCATGCTAGTACATACTGTTAGCTCACGTCTCCTGTTCTTACTCTTCATGATAAGCATGTCAAATAATACATGTGTGTCTGAACAGACTGTCACTACAGATTATTTTTAGCAGTAAGGTAAATTCTCAAGTCTGACTATGTTTTATTTAGTAATACAGTCCCCTCCAAAAGTATTCTTACAGCAAGGCCAATTCTATTGTTTTCACTAGAATACTGAAGACATGTGGGTTTGAGACCAAAGGATGAATATGAGGCTATAGATCAGTATTTCAGCTTTAGTTTCCTGATATTTACATCAAGATGTGTTAAACGACTTAGAACGTGGCACCTTTTGTGGCAGACCACCCAATATTTAGGTGAGCAAAAGTAATGGAACAGACCAATATGAAGTAAATAACACTTAATATTTGGTTGCATATCCCTTGCTTGTGACATCACCAGACTGTTGCGTTTTCCTTTTGTGTTGCTTTTCCAGGATTTTACTGGAGCTTCTTTCAGTTGTTGGTTTGTTTTGGGGGTGGGGGTTCTCCCTTCGGTCTCCTCATCAGGAGGTGAAATGCATTATCAACTGGGTTAAGGTCTGGTGATTGACTTGGCCAGTCTAAAACCGTCCTTTGTTGAGTCGGCTCAGTGTGTTTTGGATCATTGTCTTGCTGCATGAAGAAGTTCCTCCCGATTAATTTGGATGCACTTCTCTGTAAATTGGCAGACATTGGCAATGTTCTTGTAACCTTCTGAATTAATTCTGATGCTACCATCACGAGTTCCATCATCAATAAAGATTAGTGAGCCTGCTCCAGAAGCAGCCATGCAAGCCCAAGCCATGATGCTACCTCCATCATGCTTGACTGAGGAGAGTCTATGTTTTGGATCATGAACAGATCCTTTCTTTCTCCATACTTTGGTAGAGGTTCATCTTTGTTCCAGAACATCTGTGGGTCATCTCTGTAATTCCTTACGAAGTCCAATCTGGCTTTCTGATTCTTACTGCTGATGAGTGGTTTGGATCTTGTAGTATGGCCACTATATTTCTTCACTTGAAGTCTTCTTCAAACAGTGGATTGTGAGAACTTCGGTGAGGTCACAGACTGTTGTTTTCGGGTTTTTCCTTCACAGCTCTCACAACGTTTCCGTCATCGGCTGCTGTTGTTTTCCTTGGCTGACCTGTTCCAAGTCTGGCTGTTATGTACACCAGTGGTTTGTTTCTTTTTCAGGACGTTCTAAATTGTTATATCGGCAATGCCCGATGTTTGTGCAATGGCTCAGAAAGATTTTCCCTCTTTTCTCAGCTTTAAAATGGCTGGCTTTTCTCCCATAGACAGCTCTCTGGTCTTCCTGGTGGTTTATCCTTTTTAACAACAAATACAGTCTTCACAGGCGAAACCCAGGGCTCAGACCAAGAGTAGGCATTCAGAGCTATTAATCCTTTAAACAATCAACCTAACAGGACATACCTGGACAGCAAGAAACAGTCACATGTTCCAATATTTTTAATCACTTGAAAAAAATGGGTGGAAAAAAGTTGTTTAACACATTTAAATGTAAATATGAGTTATAATAATGCTGAAAGCTGAAATTCTGATCTGTCGTCTCATTCAACTTTTGATCTCAGACCAAAATGTCTTCAATGTATAGCGAAAACAGCAGAATCGGTCTTGCCGTTCCCAATCCTTTCAGACGGGACCGTATAAGAACAGATTTTGATGTATAAAAAGTGTCAGAGTTTTAAATGTGTGGACGGTTGATGAAACAGAATAACAGGGCTAATTTTGCATAACTACACAGTATTTAGAAAGGAGTGACAGGCCTAGAGACCTGCTGAATGTACGGTGCTGGGATCTTTTCCTGCTGGAACTGCTGGTTGATGAAGATGAGGGAGAAGAGGTAGCCCACACGGCCATACAGCAGCTCGTTTGGGAGGCTGCCTGAACCTTTTACTACTGATTTGTAATACTGCATCAACCTGGGAATGTGCAATACAACAACACAAAAATGAAGCCAAATGACTCTGGAACTTTCTGGAACAAACAGAAGGGATCATGATCTTAACCTGTTGATGCACTCTTCTGACTCCTGGGTTCTCTGTAAGCGGTGATAAATTACAGCGGCCACGGCAAGCGGCCCCGCGTCTCCACATAGGAACGTCACCCATCGCTGGGTTAAACTCCTCAGACTGCGGTCCACGTGCTCCAGCGCCCTCTGCAGGAACGCAGGGTCGCCGTAGACCGAGTGAAGGTGCAGGTAGAGCATGGCGATGCCTAAACGCAGTAACAAAAAATTTTTTTTTAAAAATCAATGATGATGTGACTACCGGCTTCAAATGGTATAAATCTACACATGGGGTCTAGAAGTATTGGCACCCTTGGTAAAGATCTCGGTGGCTAATAAGCGTAACTTTCCATCGACGCCAATTTCTTCTTATAATAAAAATACGTTCTTTCCAACTGATTCGTATAATAAAATCTTTTATTTATTTAACAATTTAACAAATAAAAACGCCATTATTTATTTTTGTTTGTTTATTCACTTATTTATTTATTTCTACAACAAAATAATGTATTCAATTAATTCCAACGTATTCTTATAATCCAACAATACTAAATAAAAGT
This sequence comes from Stegophilus panzeri, assembly GCA_024331685.1. NCBI lineage: Eukaryota > Metazoa > Chordata > Actinopteri > Siluriformes > Trichomycteridae > Stegophilus > Stegophilus panzeri. The sequence continues at coordinate 2,207,266 of JANDJT010000154.1, read as the reverse complement.
AAATTTTTTTTTTTTTTTTTTTCCTTTTCCGGTCATTCTTTTCATGCTGGTGTATAAACTCATGAATTCTATAACACTAATAACTGCTTACAGTGAGTAACTTTAAAAACAGAAAAAGGAAATAAAACGATGACGTTAACTGATTATTTTGTAAACTTTGATGACAATCATTTTGATACGCAAGTTACTAATTGTCCAATCAACCGGTCTCGCTGCGATTTTTCTCGAACCTGCCCAGCCTGTGTATCCGGTTCCATCGCTCGGGTCGGCCGTCTTCAGCCCGTTCTCCATCACGGCCAGCAGCTCTTTAATCTTACCGCTGATACGACCTGCGAAAGCAGGTGTGAGCTGCGTACAGAAAGGGTTCACAATTTAGAAACGCAATTAAACCTCCAACGTTCATACGGTTATCGACCGAGGCGCGCGCAACTCACTTTGCCTTGAGAGTCAAACAGGTCCTGTGTGCTCTCGGGCCCATTATAATCCAGGTAGGGGTTCTTCAGAGCTCGCTGGTCCACCATCTTCCACCTCGCTGAACAGGATTGCAGTACAAGACATGATCGCAGGTTAGCTTTTAAGCCGAACAATGATCTGGCACTGTTATTTTTTGCAGAAACATGACTAGTTATAATACAAGATTTCATCAAATCCAAATTAACTGCTAAAACCAGCAGTGTGTGGTGGTGCTGTTTTAGAAGAACAATGAATTTATTAAAAAATACATCGTATAGGAACCAGAACCTCATCTGTCCTGCTTGACCCCTAACACTGGAGACTCCTTCTGGAAAAATGTCACCGTTTCGACGATGCCACACGTTTTAAATTGCGTTATTTCGAGACTGTGACTGTAGAAACGATTCATCTCGAGTGCACCTATTATGGTTTTTTCTTCAAAATTACCTTTCATACAATGTGTTATATCGCTGTTTGCGAATGTAAAAAGTCTGCAAAGTTTCCAAAATTAAAGCGCACGACAAAACGGAGTAATTGACTCCCAAAAGAAGGAACCGATTCTGACCACCTGAAACGAGTCGTTAGTACTTTACTTCCTGTACTAAACCTACGTAGGTTTAGAACAAAAAGCCCCGCCTCTCGGAGATGAAACTCGTTTCGGTAGAGGGCGTTTCCTTTTTCAAACAGGCCAACAACGGTAGACCAATCACGACAAACCGCGACATCTGACCAATCAGAGTAGAGTATGCTCTCTGAAAGGTGTTTAGAATGAATCATTTAGAACGAATCATTTAACGAGTCGTTTGTGACACCGGGGGAATTTTTTTTTTTTGGTTAATGCTGCAATTTAAATTATGAGCACGTTTAAAATGTTTTTTGACCTTGGAAGCATGTAAATCGATTGTATGAGACCTTAAACAAAATTTAGGCACGTTTTAAAACCATAATAGGTGCATTTTAATGAAGAAGGCGGAACTCCTACGCGGCGCTGTGTTGTAACGGGACACGTTTTACAGATGTGACGCGCGCATGCTTTTTTTTTTTTTTTTTCCTTCAAAAAAAGCTTCTCCGAGATGCCATTTTGGATCTGTGTGACGTATCAGAAAATAACTCCGGCCTAAAACAATGTGCGTTTCGATTTAACGAACGGCTAGTCTCCGTCTAGTCGAGAATAAAGTGCGGAAAAAACCAAACAAGAGCATATGTTGGAGACGCGTATGCGTTAGCGTTAAAGCTAAGCTAAAGGGATATTAACTCTTTTCTTATTAAAACAACGGTCATTTTTAGCTACGGCGCGCAGCAGGAACAAGGCATGGCGTTTATATAAAAAAGTAGTTTACTCAACGACGTCTAAATATGTTCGTCCAAGCTAGGAAGATTCACCAAAGGTTTTAGTTATGAATGTAAAACGACATTTTCGATGTAAAAGGCAAATGATTTAACCGAGCAACGACGCAGCGAAAACGTACCGTACAAGTTCGTGCTGAATCCCAAATAACGCTACGTTCATTATGTGCGTGCACTAGCTAGGGTATGACATAACGGATCCTACGGGCTCCGTAGTGCACTTATCTATCCAATCATTCTGCGTTTGGGACGCGGCCCCGGTTGTTTGCGTCTTCTTCGTGTCGCTCTGTTTGACGCGCTGCAGGCCGACATTTGTGATCACTGCCACCTGGTGGACACGTGGCGCAACTTCACAATCACTGCACCGATTTAAGATAAGATCAACTTTATTGATCCCACACTGGGGAAATTCCCTCGTTACAGCAGCTCAATTACACAAAACACAGATAAGAAAGAATACACATTAGATAGGAATGGAATAGAAAATCTCTCTCTCTCTCTCTCTCTCTATATATATATATATATATATATATAGCCCTGCGATGGATTGGCACCCTGTCCAGGGTGTACCCCGCCTTGTGCCCGATGCTCCCTGGGATAGGCTCCAGGTT
>JANDJT010000154.1:2171976-2197565 GCA_024331685.1 Stegophilus panzeri | reverse complement strand
TCTGTAACGCACGTCGATAATGCGACTAAAACAGGAATACTCCACACGTCTTAATTCCATTTGTGTTTACTTCGAGTTTGACTTTAATCAGATTAAGGTCATCAATAATCGCTGTTTACATGCTAGTTTCTTGAGCAGAGTATCGTGTTAATCGGGTTAATATCGGAATTTCGTTGTCCACGTAAACGTACTGAGTGACACGCCCTGTGTAGTGCACCATATGTTCCTTATATACAACAGAATAAACTCTTTAAGGCAAGACACTACGTGTAGCATTTTAAAACAATGAGCCAATATTATTTATTTTTTTTATTTATGCAAAGAAGGCTTAACATAAATATATGTATGTTGGGATCATGTGAGACCCAAAATAAAACCTGTAATCTTTGGATGGTTTTACAGAGGTTTTTGGATCATAATTTCTTTGTTTAACAAAATACCATACACTGTTTATGGAAATGTTTTTTTTATATATATATATATCTCTCTTATGATGGATTTTTTTTGTCTGAAACGTCCTAATACAAATCCAGCTGTGATCAGCATCTAGATAACTTCCTCTATAATATCCTGACTGCAGGATTGTTTTTTTAAATTTCTTTTAGATTCTTGGGTGTGGTTTATAAAGCTTTTATGAAGGAAGTTGACACGTTTCAAAATGGCGTGTGTATAAATATATAGCAAGACACACATCAGTCGATCAAAATGAGATTACTACAGCGTAAAGAAAAGTCATTTATGTCGTCTCTGTAGTGTCTTGCCTTAAACTTGGTTACGTGATAATCTACCTATGCGTGCGCAAATAATGAACTTCTTGAAGATGGGTAATTGATATAAATCTGAACACACAGAAATCACTTTAAACATGAACGATGAACTACTTTAACAGGTATGAGTTAATCTACTGGAATATGGATAAAATCGTATATGATAAACGTCCTGAATAAGATGAGTGAACTACTTGAGCTCCTATATCCTACTTGAATAAATATTAAAGACTCGGAAGAAGGTTACACGGTAACTTAACTTACTGGAACACATGAAGAACCCGCCTGTACACAAAGCACGTTTGTCGCGTTCTCTCCTTCCAGACTGCGAGGTTTGCAAATGCTTTTTCGTCAACAAATGCGAGGTTCACGGTCCCGCTCTGTTCGTTCCCGACGCGCCGGTTCCCATGGGGGTGGCGGAGCGGGCCAGGCGAACCCTTCCGCCTGGACTAGAGATTCGGAAGTCTGACGTTCCCGATGCCGGCCTGGGGGTGTTTAATAAGGGAGAGACGGTTCCGGTTGGAGCACACTTCGGACCCTACCAGGGAGATCCGGTAGACCGAGAGGAAGCGATGAACAGTGGTTATTCATGGGTGGTGAGTAAATATGATCAATTAAATCAATCAATGATCGGTAAAAAAACTAACTACGCTAATGTGTCGAATGTAACTATTGCGATAATTTTTTTTGCAGATATACAAGGACAGGCAGCGTGAGGAATACGTGGACGCTACGAATGAGATTCATGCTAACTGGATGAGGTGAGGAATACACTGATGATGGCTGTTGAGTTATTTGGATTTCCCCTGCCACATGCTTTGCTACTCCATGTCTTTATTCTGTCTTTTTGCTCGTGCTTGATATCCGTTTCTCATTCTTTTTCAGGTACGTGAATTGCGCTTGTACTGATGAGGATCAGAATCTCATGGCATTTCAGTACCAAGGAGGGATTTTCTACCGCTGCTGTCGACCCATCAAACCAGGACAGGAGCTTCTAGTGGGCTACGAAGAGGAATACGCCAAAGATCTCAGTCCTGCATTCGAATACCTTTGGAACAAAAAGTGTTCCACAAATGGTTATGTACCAATGTTTTAATTTCATTATGCTTATTTAGACTATGATTTTTAAAAAAAAGTGTACTTGATGCGCACTACATACTGTGTATGCTCCTGCAGACAGATTGAGGTAATAAGACCTGACCTGGTAATAAGACTTGTGAAGTGGGTAGTATTGCAAATGCCTTTTATACACAGAAAGCATTTTTTTTTTTTTAACGGATATACATATTAGCAATTTTGTTGACCCTGTCCGTTCTAGGGCAACTCACTTGCTTATGATTCTCCTACCCAAGTAGAACTACAATAGTGCTTGAAAGTTTGTGAACCCTTTAGAATGTTCTATATTTCTGCATAAATACGACCTTAAACATCATCAGAAGTCCTAAAAGTAGATCAAGAGAACCCAATTGAATAAATAAGGCAAAAAATATTATACATGTTCATTTATTTATTGCAGAAAATGATCCAATATTACATATTTGTGAGTGGCAAAAGTATGTGAAGCTTTGCTTTCAGTATCTGGTGTGACCCCCTTGTGCAGCAATAAGTGCAACTAAACATTTGCGGAAACTGGTGATCAGTCCTACGCATCGGCTTGGAGGAATTTTAGCCTGTTCCTCAGTACAGAACAGCTTCAGCTCTGGGATGTTGGTGTGTTTCCTCACATGAACTGCTTGCTTTAGGTTCTTCCACAACATTTCTATTGGATTAAGGTCAGGACTTTGACTTGACCATTCCAAAACATTAACCCTCTTCTTCTTTGACCATTCTTTGGTAGAACAAATTGTGTGCTTAGGGTCGTTGTCTTGCTGCGTGACCCACTTTCTCTTCAGTTTCAGTAAATGGACAGATGTCCTGACATTTTACTTTAGTATTCGCTGGTATCATTCAGAATTCATTGTTCCACCAATGATGGCAAGCCGTCCTGGCCCAGATGCAGCAAAACAGGCCAAAACCATGACGTTTCCACCACCATGTTTTACAGATTGGATAAGGTTCTTATGCTGGAATGCAGTGTTTTCCTTTCTCCAAACATAACGCTTCTCATTTAAACCAAAAATTCTATTTTGATCTCATCCATCCACAAAACATTTTTTCCAATAGCCTTCTAGCTTGTCCATGTGATCTTTGAACTGTAGGACGGCAGCAATGTTCTTTTTGGAGAGCAGTGGCTTTCTCCTTACAACCCTGCCATGTACACCATTGTTCAGTGTTCTCCTCATAGTGGACTCATGAACATTAATATTAGCCAATGTGAGAGAGACCTTTTTAAAAGTTTAAATGTGAGAGAGACCTCTTTAAAAGATTAAAAGTTACCCTGGTGACTTATGACCTCACAGACTGTTACACGTCTTGCTCTTAGTGATCTTTGTTGGTGTCCACTCCTGGGGAGAGTAACAATGGTCATGAATTTCCTCCATTTGTACACAATCTCTGTGACTGCATTGGTGGAGTCCAAACTCTTTAGAGATGATTTTGTACCTTTTCCAGCCAGATGAGCATCAACAGCTCTTTTTCTGAGGTCCTCAGAAATCTCAATTCCACAAGCATGTGTTGTGAAGATCAGGCTCTGATAGATCCCTGTTCTTTTAAATAAAGCAGGGTGCTCACTCACTCACACCTGATCATCATATTCATCCCAGTGATTGAAAACACCTGACTCTAATCTCACCTTCAAATGAACTGATGGTCTTAGAGGTTCACATACTTTTGCCACTCACAGATATGTAATATTGGATCATTTTCCTCAATAAATACATGACCAAGTATTATATTTTTGTCTCATTTCTTTAACTAGGAACTCTTGGTCTACTTTTAGGACTTGTGTGAAAATCCGATGATGTTTTGGGTCATATTTATTCAGATATATGGAAAATTTTAAACTTTCAAGCACCACTGTATGTCATAGGTTAAACCAGGGTGTTCCCTTGTTGGTGGGAACACAATCTAACCATTATTTGTGCTAGAACTAGTGGTACTAGATATGTATTGACAAACTGGACCCATTCAGAGCTGTTATTCTTGAGCTAGCTGCTGCTCTTCAGGGCTTAAACTGGAAGTGCTTGCTATCCCTGGGCTGGAAGTAACCTCTGCTTCATGTTGTGCTAGAATGGATGTCCCCCATGGCCTTTGTTACCAATCAGATCAGCCTCTCTTTGAGGGCTTGATTGGTGGCCATGAGGGGATTAGGTACATGAGGAGACGTTTGGGTTGACTTGGGTCCCTGAAGGTCAAAGTAAAACGTTTTTAGTTCTGTTCCACCCCTCCGAACTGCTAGGGGTGGTGTTTTAACACCTGGATACCTTGTTGTGCACATGCATACATATGTAGAGACCTTTAACACAAAGTTATGTGGTGACCATGTGGCATCATAAAATGCCATCAGTAATGGCTGGTGACCTTTTAAATTCTTTTTGCCTTCTACACATCAGGCATATCCTATCTGTGTAATAGCTTGTAACTACAGTTAGAGCTGGCGATAGTTTCTCAGGTGTTCATTCGGCTACAGGTTAATGGATTAATCTACGCTGCACGCACTTTGCAATTATGATTGGGGGCAGCGTCCATTGGTGTACTGGGCCCTTGAGGTACCATGGCATGTGAGAAGGCCATGAGTATGGTGTAGTGGGATTGTCTTTGTAATTACGCTATTATAACACGGAGTCAGGTGTGTGGTGGGATGAATTTGGTCTTCACGAACTTGCCTATATGGGCTGGAGGGGTAGTCCTCCATCTTCCTGTGTAATCGGTGAGCAGGGTTTGCCTTGGCCTCTCTCACCAAAGCCTTCTGGGCAACTTCCAGGGCTTCAGTCACTAACAGTTAACCCACGTCTCCAAAAGATCTTCAAGTTTGGGGTTAAGTCTCCACTGAGAAGTTAATACTCTGGTTTGCTCAGCGATTTATCCTTTCACAGCAGTCTGCCCTATAGTAAAGTAGCAACCCGTTGGCTTCCTTCTGATATCGCTGAGCAGTTTGTCCTCGGATTAGTGCTCTTGCGCAGATAGATTCCAACTACTGTGATGGCTGTCAGGTTTTAAATGTCTGTCGGAAAACGTGGCGTCCGCAGCTTTAATATTGACAAAAAAAAAAACAGTGTGTTGTATTCCATAATGTGTTTTTTTCCTTTTTGCCTTTTTTTGTAGTCCTATATGAACCTTAATAGCCTGCTATCTTGACCTTGGAGCAGAACAATGAAAACATCTTTCTTTGTTGCATCTTAGCTTCCCTTTATATTTATATATACTGCCAAACAGATAAATCCGCAGATGTCTCCACTCTCAAACATGACAAGTGAGACTTAAAGAAACCAAGTGAAGTGAAGCAACGTGTTTGTAATCAGGGCTACTTTGCTATATAAGAATTCAATAAGCATCTTCACTGCTGTTTACCACAGAGCACATGCATGCATAGTTGATATAATTTCATTCAAATTTTATAATGAGCTTAGTCACAGCTAATAGCTCATTACATTTATTTACAGTCGTGACTTCAATTTCGCAAGCATTCTTGAACTTTTATATGGGCAATTAAGCCCAAAAATTGGATTAAATGCTCAGGCTAGCGATTATAGCTACAGCTGAGTCATAACCAGTTTCTGGTATTTTTTCCACTATAGTGACATAACGTGTACATGACATGTGTTCATCTGGCCCTACCATCTTCTCTCCAGCATTTCTGGAGACTGGGAGCAGACACCAGCATCCTGTCAGCTGTCACAGCACTGACCATGGCAGAGCAACGGTCTTCAGTAGGGAGATTCCCTGTGCTAATTATGCGGTTATGCTTAGCCAATAAAATGGTCAAAGGCTCTCATGCCATGTTGATAGCTGTGTTTGGGGAATATTTCCCAGCTGACTGTGAACCGCCAAGCTTCAGCAGTATCTGGCAGCCTTTACCAGCCACAGAGGCTGCTGGTAGTCTCCAAACTGTCTGGATCTTGAGCCTTAAAAGTACAAACATCACTCTGACTTCTTGCCCACGCTATTGACTTACTTTTAATTGTGGATACCCCCCCACCACATGGAGCCACAAGTGCTGCCGATGGGACATTTGGGACATCAAAAACCAAATCTTTTAGCTGTGTCTGCATCAGACAGGGATTTTGATTACTTAGTTTCGTGTGTGTAAGCATAATTTCTGCCAATGACCTACTATTTTCCTCAGAAGCACAATGGACTGCTTGGACAAACACTTTTGCATTTTATTTACCACAATTCCTGTTTTTCTTGTTTCGAAACTACATCCGTATTTGCAGCTCGTCTGTTAGACTCGTATCAGTGGGGCTGTGGGATGTGCTTTTTGTGCTGTTATCGCTCTGGAACACCGTTCCCTTTCAAGTTGCCTTTTGAGAACACGACCGATATTTCAAGTAAATGTCCAACCATCCATCTTCTCTGTAGAGCCGTGTGTGTAGGCAAACTGCCTCATCACATCTGGGAATGGCCCTATTGCCTCTGGGAGCCAGAGGCATAAACGTGCCACCATATACATAAGATGGGTTCTGATGGGCCTCTATCAAGGAACAGGCCATCTGGAATGTGTACACCATCCTCATGTAGATCTCACGGTGATGATGCGGACAGTTTCATGGTGAACAGGGGAGATAGCTAGTACTGGAGTAGACCATACAGCTCATCATGGTGAAATCCAGGCCTTGCTGCCATGTTTGGACTGTGAGCCGCACCTACAGCAGTAGGCCCTGCATGGGTGACTGCAAATAAAGTGATTTTAGAAGTCCATAGAGCCTGCACCTAATCCCAAGTACCACAGACAGGAACATATCCTTGTCCTAATTAGAAGGGCATGAGCTCCTTCTCTCAGGAAGCAGGGTTTGCTTTCAGAAAGAGAGAACCTCAAGTCCTTCCTAACTGTATTTGAGCTGTCAAGTTTTCTTTAAAAAATAGTTTGTCAATTAGCTTCTTTCAGAAACACTTACAAGACAATTGTGTGTTGCCGTGATTGTGATTAGCGTGGTGGGAGAATATGCCATCCCTCCCACTAATAGAGCCACAGATGGTTGTGGTATTGGTGGGATTCAGACTTGTTCGACCAGTTGGAAATTGTTGGACCTAATGGCTAATGGTTAACCTCTGTAGAATGACTTAGCCACCAGGGTAGCACAATGGGGTACTTTACAAGACACGAGTGCCTTCTGTGCTGGGAGCTTTTAAGCCTAAAGGAGTGTTTCTGAAAAACGTTAGGTGTCCATCAATTACCATGCTCCCCAAGAGTCAGATGCGGGATCTCCCCCATGTGTTGGAATCTCTTAATCCCACAACTCAGACAGCATGCTCATGTAGTATTATCATAGTCAGCATTTTTTTTTTGGCCAACATTCACCTTGACAGTGGACTGGGGGGACTGCTTGCCTTGGCAGTAAGCCTGCCGTGCATGCTCTGACAACCAGATGGTTTCAGAGTGACCTTGTGGCAAAACTCAGGGTTCATGTTTAAGGTTATGTGCCTCAAGTATCTAGGGATTGACTTTGCAGTGTACAACAAGTGTCAATCTGTAGAATGTTCCCTATTCTACAGTACTATTGTGATGGGAAACACCCAAAGCTGTGTTTCATCCTCATGGACTCTGAGAAGCATGCCATTCCAGGAGATTTGCATTGTTCATCGGCATGCACCTTATTCTAAGATAATGTAAGAGGAACATTGCTGCCCTTCCATTTAGAGGGTGACTCAGTTCTATAGGTTGTCTTGCTGTTGAAACACCGCCCTGGGAGTGTTAGGAGGGGTAAAATGGAACGCTCGGTTATGTATATAACCGTGTTCTATGAACTCCAGATAGCCACAAGGGTTCCCAGTCACTTAGAACCTAAGCCAAGCTCAGCGAGAAGGTTCCACTGGGGATGCCGGCCATTACTGATGGAGTTTTATTGCGTCTTATCTTAGCCATGTGACTTTGTATTAACGACCTTGACATGTACGCATGCACACTATAAGGTATCAAGGTGTTGAAACTCCTCTCAAGGTTCTCCAGAGTGTATCCACATAAACTGTGGCTACACATGTAAGCAAATTGTTTCATTAGTCTTTGAAACGTAGCAGGTGCATTTGTTAAGGCCAGATATTTTCCTCCGATACTTTGAGTGAATCTGGAGTGAAACTCGGAGCCTCTAGGGGTAGGCAGATTTTATTAATACAGTTTTAAACGATCTAGCTTAGTCATGTAGTGAGCAGATCTGATCGTCATTGCAGTCATCAAGCTGCTATAATGGAAATAAGTCTTCCCCAATCCCTCCCCCCCTCCCCACACACCTTCATTGGCCGGCTCCCTAAAGTTCTCTAAAGTTTTCCAGCACTATGGCACGTGCAAAAAAAAAAATGGTCTAGGCTGTTGGAACACATCTAACTGTCAGAAAAAGGTTGGTAATCTCTTTTCAGCTTTGTCACCTATAGATATACAGATGGGTGACCATGTTAAAGGAAAAAAAACTCAGTGTGCATAGTAAGGTTTTGGGACACCATGAGTCACGAGAACACGTTCAAGTTGCTTTGAAGTCTCTGTACTGTTACTGTACTGTTATTAAAGAGATGGAATGGTTCTTCCTAAAGACCGTTCTCTCAGTTGGTGTTCAACTGGGTATTCCTCCATGGCATAAAAGGGGCACCTATATTTATTGTTTTGTTTTTTTGTCACTTATGTTGGTATTGTCTTGTTTTGTCTTTTATTGCTCTGCTTACTTGCATCCAGGGACAAGCAGTCAGGTGGGAGATGCCCTGTCAATGTAGGGATTTTCTTCAGGTGAGGGAACTGCACCCACAGGTAAGTCAGGCTTTTGACTTGACACACTGCCTGCTGTGGTTTTAACCATCAGTTCCACCTGATATTCTGGGCTGAGCCCCCTTGGCAAACAGATGGAGAGGTCAGCAGCGTGACTTTAATGTCTATGCTGAAGATTCTTCTGAAGCTACCACTTAGGGTCTGGTACATTCTGAGTGGTGGATGGCTAATGAGTTTGTATCATTGATGATGATTCTTATCGCTCCTGGGACCTTTACCCCTCCTGCCATGGAAATTGGTGTTGCACTTTCTTTGAACCACAAGTAGGCCTCTCTATTGGTGATTTCTTTAGCCCATGATTTGGTTCGAATTTCTGCACTGTTGATAAGCCTGCGGTGCTTGCCATCGACCGTGGCTGTTTCGTGGGTCCCGCTTCCCAAACCAGCGTTTCGTCCTAAGGTCTCATTTACACAGTATGCAAATTGTAACCTTTCTTTCATAGTCCAAATGGCAGCTAATGCGCACTTTTCTTCAGCGCAATGGATTTGAGTTTTGGTGGTGCTGTGAACGTACTAACGCGAACATCCGTCGTTGAAATGATATTTTGCTCCATGTGGTAAGTACAGGAACTAATCCGCTGATAACAGGTGTCAATGACTTGTCAGCCTAGCTAGAGCATTTCTATGGGGGAATTAAATCTGGTCTAAAGCTGTGAAGCTGCTGCCTCACTTCCGTGTCAGAGCAGCCCGTTTTCTAGCGTGTTTGTGCTCATTATTTAGCAAGTGTCTTACCGCCTCTAGTGGTCACTACGTTGTGTCTCGGACGTGAAGGTTTTTTTGTTATTGGTTGTGTTAAACTACATGGCTTGGTTGGTTACTGCTACTGATATTAGTAATAAACATTATTGTTTTTGAAGCAGTTCTTAAAAAAAATATTTTTCTAAATTAAAACAATGCATTGCATTTTGAAGTTGTCTGTTTTTTTTTTTTTTTTTTTTTGTTTTGTTTTGTTTTGTTTTTTTGTCCTGCTCCAGAAATGAATGGCATCCTGTTGCAAGCCCTCTCCTGCTCCTTGTGTGCACTTTCCTATACATCTTTATTTCACTTCCACAAACATATCAAGAGATGCCACTATGAGGAGTATGTGAGACTGGCGAATTCAGGAGAGATTACCTATGAGAAATTAAATCTGATGCCTACCGACAGCTCCAGTAGTCATCAGTCTGGAGCTGACTCCTCTAGTACGTTGGGCGTTACGACCTCTAGCAGTCAAACGCAGATAAAAACTCACCGCTGCTCAGAATGTGGCGAGAGTTTTGTTCAAGAGAGCGATCTCGAACTGCACCGGCACGTTCACGCGGGAAAGAAGACCAAGTCGTACGAGTGCTCGCATTGCGGCAGGAGTTTCACTCAAGTGAGCCATCTCCGAGCACACAAGCGCATTCACACAGGAGAGAGGCCGTACCGCTGCTCGGAGTGCGGAAAGAGTTTTATTCAGAGGAGTAACCTCCGAACACACCTGCGCATCCACACAGGAGAGAAGCCGTATCGCTGCTCAGAGTGTGGGCGGGGTTTTACCCACCAGAGCAATCTTAACACGCACCAGCGCATTCACACGGGAGAGAGACCGTTTCACTGTTTGCTGTGTGGAAAGACCTTTGCGCAGCAGAGCGCTCTCCGGCTACACCAGCGTGTCCACACGGGAGAGAAGCCGTATCGCTGCTCAGAGTGTGGGAAGAGATTTGTCCAACTGGCGGGTTTGCAGAAACACCAGTCTATTCACAAAAGAGAGCGGCCTTATCACTGCTTACAGTGCGGGATCAGTTTCACTCACCGGACCCATCTCCAAGAACACGAGCGCATTCACATCGGAGAGCGGCCGTACCACTGCGCACAGTGCGGGAAGAGTTTCTCTCACCAGCGGAATTTGCACCAGCACCAGCTCATCCACACAAAAGAGAAGCTGTACCACTGCTCACAGTGCGGGAAGAGTTTCTCTTTCCAGCACAGGTTGCAGCGGCACCTTCGCATTCACACGGGAGAGCGGCCGTACCAGTGCTTGCAGTGCGGGAAGAGTTTTTCTTCCCAGCACAAGTTGCAAGTACACCAGCGCGTTCACACGGGAGAGAAGCCGTATTCCTGTTCACAGTGCGAGAAGAATTTCACGAGTGCCAGCAGCCTCAAGATACACCAGCGCATCCACACGGGAGAGAAGCCGTATCATTGCTCCCAGTGTGGGAAGAGTTTTACTTGCCGGACCAACCTCCGACAGCACCAGCGCATTCACACGGGAGAGAAGCCGTACGACTGCTCGAAGTGCGCGAAGAGTTTTACTTGCAAGTCCAATCTCCGACAACACCAGCGCGTTCACGCGAAAGAGAGAAGCCGGACGTTGAAGACGCAAGAGCAAGAAACCTGATTTGTCACGATCGCTGATTTTTAGGTTGACTCGCGTTACGGTCGGGGCAGCACGGCGACACGGCAGGTAGTGTTGGTACCTCACAGCTCCAGGGTCCAGTAGTGTTAGAGTTTGTTTCTGCAAGGACTTCCTCCCACCTTCCAGACATGCCAGTAGATGGATACTCTAAACTTCCGTATGTGTGAATAAATGCATGTGTGATTTTTAAATCCTGTCCCGTTTTAGGGTATGCTCCCAGTGTTCCTGGGATCGGCCTTGGGATACACCCCAATTGGATACACCCCAATATTTCCTATGAGGAAATAGCCGTTACTTAAGACTGAGATGGAAAATGAAAATGTTCTGCATTTTATGTAGCTAAATGGTCTTGTATACTCGTCAAGAGCATGTGTTGAATGTTATATTGCATTCATGTTTTCTTTGTCTTAGATAGTAGCTTAAATAGTGTTGCTAAAATATATAAAGAACATTTTCATTGTAAATCATGTTCCACGAAATGGATTTCAGACTTTTTACCCCCTCCAACATCCTGTATCGTCTCCGCTTATTTTAATACTAACGTGAATAGCATTTTTTATATATATATATATAATGTTTATTTTATAATTGAATTAAAAATCAAGCTCTAGAAAAAACACGTCCTTACTGAGGGACAGATGTAGTACCCAACATCAGTATTTCTTTTAATAGCACTTAAGAGGTGGACGCTTCTGTTCATGTGTTTTTTTTTTTTTTTTTTTTTGTTTTTTTTTCTCGATATATCTTCCGTAGCTGTGTTTGGAAATTACAAGAAGGCAGAAATGTAGCAGGCCAAACCTTGTGGGACACCATATTTAACTTTTTTTTTTAAATTTTTTTTTTTTAGGCACTGAATAATTCCAATTGATTAAAAACAATGGTAATCTGTCTAATCAAGCATGTTTTCAAACCTGTCTATTAAAATAATCATGATTTAAAATGGTGTCAAATGCTGTACTCAAGTCCAGTACATATACTCAACATGCCCGAGACGTGCGGTTGGTAATTTGCCACATTAGCTAGCACTGATTCTGTATTAGGACGCTTCCAGAAACCAGAAAAAAAAAAAAAACATCTCTGGAATTTCCATGTAGAAAAAAAGGTGTGTTGGAGATATTATGGGGGAGAATCTAAAGGTATCAAGAATCTACTTATCTTGAGGAGAGGCCTAGCAGCTAGCTGGTGTGGGGAATATGGTAAGAGCTGAGTTAGTCACTGATTAAAGTCATGTATACAGATGGTTGGTCTACAGGAGGTGAGAGTCAAGCTATAGAGCTAATTATACACAACGGGACTGCAGACAACTGTTGGGCATTATCCGTTTTTCAGGGAAGCTCTACTGCGATGTGTCGGACTAAATCACATCCAGTCCGGTTAAATAACATATACATGAGTTAAAATGAGCATTTAAAATAAAATAAAATAAACCTACTATGGGTCATAAAATCCAGAGCAATGTCAGGTAGAAAAAAATTTGTAAGATCAAGATTTTGTAAGAGACTACAAAAATGGAAAGCAATGGAAAAACACTAATCTTAAGCTGTTAAATTAATACTAGATGGTGAGGTTTTTATTTTTTCTGTTTGTCATCTCACTGAACAGTGGTGGTAATAATAATAATAATAATAATAATAATAATTGAGATTTCATTTCTCATATTTTGTATGATGGAACCTGAAGGATCATGCTGGCAATTGATAGTTGGATTAAAAAAAAAAAAGTGTGTAATTGGTATAGCCACAAACCGCTTTCTAACAATTGAGAGTCTAACTGATCTGCACCCAGGCAGTATTTCACCCCTCCTAACGTACAGGGGTGGTCAGAATCGCCCAGAAACCATTTTGGCGTATGGCACAGTGTATACAGTAAATATGGCTGTCATACAGCCATCTTTTTCCTCTCTTCTTGCCTTGTATACACCAGACTACACATGCACCATATGGAGCTGTCCTCTTAGCAGCTTGGGACCATTGATGGAGCTACAGGTATCCAGTTCTCCAAAGCTGGTGACTCTTATCATCTCGTATCTTCTCTTCTGCCGCAGTGAGTGTATATTTAATTTTTCTAGTTTTTTTTTTTTTTTTTTTTTTTTTTTTTTCTTTTTTCCCCTTCTAGATTTGAATTGGTTTCCTTTATTGCCCTTGCTTGTCTTAATAGCATCACTCACTGCGCAGTTCACAAGTCAGTTTTACAAACTGCTTTGTACCATTGCTCAGTAGTGGCACGTACTTCACTTTCTCCCACCGGGTTGGGTTCTCGGCTCCGTCTCCTCTGAACATTTGGCTGTCCGGTGGGCCGCTGGGGTAGTTGAGTGGGGTGCTCTTGTCATCCCACACACATTCGCCCTGAGCCTACTAGATGGAGCATACTGGAGTGATGTCAGGTTCACCTCATTCTCAGAGTGATGTCAGGTTCACCTCATTTTCAGCCTTATCCGCTCAGAGTATTTTCCCCACTGTCTGACTGATGAACTTGGATAATCACTGCCAACGTGTTCGATGAGGTTCCCCTGCCTTTACTGCATACTGTTCATGGCGGAGTCTGCTATGTTTTCCCCTAATGCATGATTCAGGGGTTCTCCCCCATGAGTCAGTCTGTTTTGCAGGGCACGGATATATTACCCTGGTAATATCTGCCCTTTGTGGTTGGGCTGCTCTTTGGACCAGCTTCCAAGCACAGCTTTCAGAATCATGAAACCACCAAACAGACTGGTCACATGGTACTATTAGGTCATGGCGATGCCGTTCCATGTTTCAGCACCCACAAAGGTTCCATCAACCTTGTGCGGGCCCTAGGTGGGAAAGGGCCATGCCCCCAACCTCAGCCACACTCGGATGTGGTATGGCAGTTGCTCGTTGTGCAGTGACTGCATCAGCCCAGTTGACAGTGTTGCATGGCTACAAACTCCAGTTCCGGAGTTTGTACAGTTTGGAATAAAGGGTTTTACGCGATGTTGTTTCTTGTTCATAAGAAGCACAGCGATTTCTACCAAATTGTAGAGTTGAGCCAGGATAAACCAAACACAATAGGAGATTCTGTACACAGAAACAGATTTTCTCTGTATGCAGGTGTAGCACAGCAACGTACCACTGATTTCCTGTCCAGTTCTTGTACATGAATGGAGTCGTTTAAAGGTTGCACTACAATCTCCGAATACTTAAGTTTCTGGCTGCCTATCGAATGAGCACTGCAAGACGAATGTAGGTTTCTGACTGCTGTACTGTGACAGATTATGTAAACTATGAAAAATGATTGAGCGTCCTTGTTACTGGGTCGGACTACTGGACCTTGTGCGACGTCTTGGGCGGTCTCGCCGCAGTAGAAGCCAGTAGACAACGTTTCTCCAGACAGGACTGACGTTCTTTGACGGTTAGCTTGGTATGAGCAGTTTTCTTACTGTTCTGGAGCTCGATGAATACTGTAGATGCTGGCAAGAGAAGAATGAGTATGTCTGCTTCTAAATGTCCCTTCTAAAAGTCTGACAGAATGCAGTGATTTGCTTCCAGCAGCCGTGAGAAACTTTACAGAGAATGACTGGTCATAGGACTGTAGAGTGTAGTCAGAATACTAAAAAAAAAAAAAAAAAAATCCATAAAGGCTGAATATGCCTGTCACAAAGCCTGGCTGGCAGTCTGGTTTACTAGGGCAGTGAGAGTGAATAGTCTTTTTTTTATTATTGTTGTTGAAGCAGTCCATAACAAATATTGTTTCCTAAATCTTTTTGCACTGCATTTCAAGTTGTTTTTTTTTTTGTTGTTGTTTTTTTTTTTTTTTTTTTGTCTTGCTCCAGAGATGAATGGCATCCTGTCGCAACCCTTCTCCTGCTCCTTGTGTGCACTTTCCTATACATCTCTATTTCACTTCCACAAACACATCAAGAGGTGCCACTGTGAGGAGTATGTGAGACTGATGAATTCAGGGGCATTTACATACGAGATATTAAATCTGATGCCTACCGACAGCTCCAATAGTCATCAAATTGGCGCTGAGTCCTCTGGTACTTTGTGCATTACAGCCTCTAACAGTCAAATGCAGATAGAAACGTACCACTGCTCAGACTGTGGAGAGACTTTTATCCGTCAGAGTGATCTCAAACTGCACCAGCTCGTTCACACGGGAAAGAAGATCAAGTTGTATCAGTGCTCATACTGCGGGAAAAACTTTACTCAGGCGAGTTATCTCCGACGACACCAGCGCATGCACACGGGAGAGCGGCCGTACCATTGCTCGCACTGCGGGAAGAGTTTTGCTCAACAAGGTAACTTCCGAACACACCTGCGCATTCACACAGGAGAGAAGCCGTATCACTGCTCGGAGTGCGGTCGGGGTTTTACTCGCCAAAACGCTCTCCAGCTCCACCAGCGTATTCACACCGGAGAGAGACCATACCAGTGCTCAGAATGCGGGAAAACGTTTATTCAAAAGATCAATCTCCAAATACACCAGCGCATTCACACCGGAGAGAAGCCGTACCACTGCTCGGAGTGCGGAAGGGGTTTTACTCACCCAACATCTCTCCAGGACCACCAGCGCATTCACACGGGAGAGAAGCCGTATCAGTGTTCGCAGTGTGGGAAGAGGTTTTCGCAACAGAGTACCCTCCACATACACCAGCACGTTCACACACGAGACAAACCGTATAAGTGTTCACATTGTAAGAAGAGCTTTACTCACCAGAGTCTTCTTCAACAACACCAGAGCTTTCACACGGGCGAGAAGCTATATCACTGCTCCCAGTGCGGCAAGAGTTTCGCTTACCAGCGTACGTTCCGACGGCACCAGCGTGTTCACACCGGACAGAAGCCATACTGCTGCTCGCAGTGTGGGAAGAGTTTTTCAGAAATGGGGAATTTCCAAAAACACCAGCGCATTCACACCGGTGAGAAGCCGTACCACTGCTCAGAGTGCGGGAAGAAGTTTGCCCAACTGGGAGGTTTCCAACGACACCAGCGAATTCACACGGGAGAGAAGCCGTATCGTTGCTCCGAATGCGGGATGAGTTTCGCCTATCAGAGTACCTTGCAGCGACACCAGAGTGTTCACACGGGAGAGAAGCTGTATTCCTGCTCGCAGTGTGGGAAGAGTTTCAATTACCTAGAAGGCTTCCAGATTCATCAGCGCATCCACACGGGAGAGAAGCCGTACCAGTGCTCCCAGTGCGGGAAGAGTTTTACTTGCAAGTCTAATCTCAGACAACACCAGCGCATCCACACGGGAGAGAAGCCATACCAGTGCTCCCAGTGCGGGAAGAGTTTTACCTGCAGGTCTAACCTTCGACAACACCAGCGCGTTCACACAAAAGAGGGAAGCCACACAGCAACTTAGTATATTACAGATAAATTGTTTAGAAAAAGAAAAAAGAACCCGGATTACTTGCTTCATAGTCGGGTAGCATGGTGACACGGCAGGTAGCGTTGATGCCTGAGCTGCAGGGGCAGAGTAGTGTAGAGTTTGATGTGTTCTCTCTGTCCTCCCATCTACCGAAGACATGCCAGTAGACAGATACTCTAGGATCAATCGCTCTAGGTATGAAGATGTATGAGAGTATGATGCCCTGTGTCGGACTGATGTCACATTTATGGTGTGTTCCCATCTTGATCCCACGTGTTCTCGGAATAGACCCCCTGTTTTTGGATAAAGCTGTTAATGAAGAATGAGATAAAAATGAATAATGTTTTGCATGTTATGTAGCAAATGTGATATTGTATCCTTGTCGAACGCATGAATTGAATGGTATATTGCATTCATATGATGTTTTTTAAAATTTGTTTTTAAACTAAAATAGTGGCTTAAATTGTGTGCTGTGGAAAAAAAAAAAAACAACCACCACCAAACAATCTATACAGAATATTTCATTAGCAAGTCCATATTTCATGCAGTGGTAATTCCAGCTTTAAATCATTCTGCTTCTTGTCCCTTTATTTTAATTCTCACATGAACAGCATTATAATATCATGTTTATTACTTAAATAAAATTTAAAAAAAAGGCACCAGACTCTAGAGTGAACCTTAGAGTTGCCACTTAATACACAAGATCAGTATTTCTTTCTTTCTTTTTTTTTTTTTGTTTTTTTTGTTTTTGTTTTAATTCAGTAGAAATGTATTTGTATAGTGCTGCTGGTAATAGATACTGGGCATGGGGTTGTTGTGAATAGAAGGTCCTGGGATGCAGCAGTTCATAGTAGGTAAGTTTCTAGGGTATCTGTGTAAAATTTTCCACAGCAAAAGGAGGGTAGACATATGTATTGATGGGCTTTACAATCAAGAAACAGGATGAACAGAAGTAGAGCGTTTGGATAGATAGTCTAAAGGGTGAGAGATGAGTCACAGTAGGAAAAGTGTCAGGATGTGGAAGTGGCATTACACTGTGTACTAAGTGCGAGGGGCAGACATGGCATGAAGCCACCTTTGTACATTGTCACCCTGCCAACCCAACATCAACCAACCCAAGTGATGATGTGACCGAGAGAAGCCAACAGCATCAGACTGGAACCATGAGCAATGATAACATAAAAAATAATGGACAGGAACCAGTCCTATGACTTCACAGCACGAACCACATCTGTCGTCCATAGCATGCAAAAAAAGAAAACACTTTTTTTGATGAAGAAAATTTTGTTGAAGCACCTCTCTCCAATAGAGAATGAACTTCTTGTGACAAGAGTTGACCCTCTTACCAACAAGCTATTATTTTCAGTTGTTAAACACCACATTACCAGTCCCTTCAGAAGTGTGCTTTGTGAGAATGAGTCGGGTGGGGACTGTGTAGGTAGATTAGGATACTTTAAATGCTTCCCCTAAAGGTATTAGACGGGTTCCCTGCAGGTGCTGAAAGACAAAACCAGAGTGTGGTTTTAAAGGCGCCACAGGAGTGGTCCTTTTGGTCACCCTCCTAAAAAAACAAGATAACTTCAGTAGGGTTTATTTGCACATATTAGGCAGAGCAGATCAGATGCACTGTTCCAATGCTAGCAGCAGAATATCCAACATAACCACAGTCTACATTGTTTTGCTGTATAGTACGTTTTCGTTAGAGAGCCAGTGCGTGTGCACTCAGGACATCTGGCTATAGCAGTTCATCTGGTGAGACCATCAGCAATACAAGACAAGCATTTGTGGCAGGCATGTGCCGCAGGGCCCAAACATGGGTCCTGCTTGAATCCCAAACGAAAGCTGCCAAGTACATGTACTGTGGCAAAGCACACACTCTGCTATCACAGGAAAACCTTCCTGCTGTCTCACATCGTTGGTGCATGCAAGCTGGCAGGGGCAGAACCAGACCCCTTCTCAGACACTGCTGAGATTGTAGTTTAAAGGTCATTAACAGCCTGCAAGAACTTCTTGAACCAGCATTAAACGTCTGTACGTGTGTGTCATCTCAATGCAAGTGCAGCTCATGTGTTTTCCTGTTATCTAGATTTTATCTAGATTTGGGGCGGCTGTGGTTCACGTGGTAGAGCGGGTTGTCCGCTAATCGTAGAGTTGGCGGTTCGATTCCTGGCCCACATGCCGAAGTGTCCTTGGGCAAGACACTGAACCCCATGTTGCTCCCAATGGCAGGCTAGTGCTTTGCATGGCATCTATGCTGCAATTGGTGTGTGTGAATGGGTGAACGAGAAACAGTGTAAAGCGCTTCGTAGAACCGCTAAGGTTCAAAAAGCGCACCATTTAGTGCACACCATTTACCATTTAGACTGACTAGAAAACCTGGGTTCAGTTTACCAGGACTTGAAAAAAGTAATACTTGTGGGAGGTCTGTCTTTAAGCTTGAGGGAAAGCACTTGTTACAAGAGCACTCGGGCTTAAATTTTATGCTGGTTGGATCGGGAGTTCCAAATTCATCCAGCACCGGACCCAGGATTTGTGTGATCAGGTGCACTTCAGACAGGCACAATCATGCTGAGTGCCAAGCTGGTAAGTGCCATGCGGGACTTGTCCAGAGACACACACTTCTCAATTTTATACACAGGTGTTAGATCCATTGCCCCTCAGTCTTGGAGTCTGTGTGGCCAAAATCCTTCTCGCTCAGCCATTTTACATTATCACACGCTATGGATTGTAAAGGTGTGCCATATAAAAGCCAGGGTTTCAGGCACTGCAATTTTCTGTCAGACTGTCACAGCCTGACTATGACTACATCGTTTTGTGGAAGTCCTTGTATCATTCTGACGGGGTTTTGCTTCAAGGCCTTGGCAGAGCACCACGAATTGAAATGTGACCCTCTTAAGGAAATAGACATCAGGATAAAGGACTTTTATCATACAAAGAAACTGCCAGATCAACTGTTATTAAAATTTGATCCCTTCACCGTCTCGACAAAAAGCCTCGCCGTCCACAAGAGTACGAAAGGATGGATGAAATGCAGGACGAATACTAATGTACAATCGGATATTCTTCATTCTGTGGTCAAGTTCAGCTGTGTGTGTACCATGACCTACAGTGAACGGTTTTATGCATCGTGTTAGCAAAATCCATCTAGACATTTAGCTGAATGCCACATGGGACAAGGACAAAAGGGGTTTGTCTCCCACAAGCTAAAATGTACAGTTCGTAAACATTGGTATAGTGCCACATAGCTGTTTTAATCAGAGGCATCGTTTGGATAATGGCTATGAATCAAATATATCCTAATTCTAGCTATTTGTGTGTTTTATCTGAATAAATAACCATAACATGTATGAATGTATTCACTGTATTCATATTACAGCTAAACGATTAACCTTATGCTGTAAAATAGCTTTTAATGAGCGCTCCATGGTCATGAATGAGAATTGGGAACACATGCCGTGATGTCGGCGTCATCAACCTTTAATTGGCACGACCATTTTAATGAGTAATAAGAGTGCGTAATATGATCACTTGTAGATCAATTATGCATTCAGCTTAAAAAAAAATATCACTTGTTGACGAAGAATGCAATGCATGTGTGGTACCAAAGAAACCTTGCCAGACAATAAGTTAATAGACCCACACTATACCCACCAGAGACCATGGACCATGATTATGTGCATGTTTTGCTCATAAAAAACCTTTATTACTTGATAGCAAGCTACGGTGGGAAACATTATGAGACATATTTTTCTCATTAGTCATTTTTAAAACACTAATTTTAGTGTGTGTGTGTCTCTCTCTCTCCCTCCTGCATGCTTTCTTTTTAAACAAAATGCTGAAAACCTTGTGGGGTACACCATTTTCTTTAGAAAATGTGTTTCTAGGTGTACAGATATAATCCAGCAGTTACGGATTAACGTGCAGCGTTTTCAAGAAGGTCTGCTTGTACAAAGCATATGAATAAATAAAGCTAGGTTACTTAACAACTAATACGTTTGATTACATTCAAGGGCCAGAGCAAGACGTGGCGCGGCTCTGTCTCTCCACCAGTTCGTCAAGCGGCTGTGGCGTTAGTCTGGAGGAGGCACAAATAATTGACTACTGTTTGTATTATGCTGGAACTGAATCAGGTTGAATATTGAGTGTAGGGAAGGGCATTTTTTGGTCTGCCAAGTGAAAACACTTAGTGTGCCCTCTTAAGCAAAAACCTAATGTAAGACAACTCTCAATTAATGAATGAATGATTGAAGTCTCTTAATTAATCAACTCATGATCTACTCACGAATCATATTTAAAATCACTGTACTTCTTTTTTTTGTGTGTTTTTAAATGTATCTGTATTAATAGTGAGTTTAAGTTTTATACTCGGCAAAAAAAAAGAAAAGAAAAGAAACGTACCTTTTTCAGGACGTAAAATCCGAATAATCTTTACAGATCTTTATCGGAAAGGGTTTAGACGATGTTTTTCATGCTTGTTCAATGAACCATAAACAATTATTGCACATGCAGCTGTGGAACAGTTTTTAAGACACGAACAGTTTACAGGCGCTAGGCGATTAATGTCTCAGTTACAATAACTTAGGACACCTGAAAAGAGACCTTTCTCTAGGGACCCTAGGGTTCTTGCTCACCTGCGTGAACATGCCATAGATCTGCTGCAGGGAGACATGAGGACTGCAGATGGGGCCAGGGTGATAAACTGTAATGTCTATAATGTAAGACGTTTAAGACTGTGCTACAGGGAGATGGGAAGGACAGCTGATCATCCGTGCAGTGGAAAACCATGTGATGTGTAAGCATGTGTGTCCACCCCCCCCCAGATGTGATCGAGAACTTGCCTTGGTGGAAGAGTGGAGGAACATCTCACAGCAAGAACTGACCAATCTGGTGCAGTCCATGAGGATGAGATGCACTGTAGAACTTAAAGAAGCTGGAGGTCACCAGATACTGACTGTTCCTTCTGATATCCACCTCCACTTTGTTCAGGGACTTATCATTCCATTTCTGTTCCTCAAACGTCTGTGAAACTTCTTCAGTTTATATCTCAGTTGTTGAATGTTTTTTATGCTAATACAAATATTTACACACGTTAAGAAATTAGCTGGAAATAAAAGCAGTTGGATGTGAGTGGACATTTCTTTTTTTCATTTTTTTTTCTCTTTTTGCTGAGTATATATGGTGCCTTTCTTGATTTCAAGGTCACTTTACAAAGCACAGAACTGCAGAAAATTGTGCACTTTATGTGCTATTACATACCTGGTCCTCTAGGTGACAGCGTTGTCTCAAACCAGAGCCTGAAAGGCCAAATTCAGCCTCGAGTGAACACTTCTAATATCATTGTACAACTCTAAAACTGTTGTTCTATTTGATGCATGAAAAAATGGAACTGCAGTAATTGAAATACAAGGTGACATCTCGTACCAAACTATGCACCGAGGAAGAAAGTTGTTTGTAATCAAAGATGGAGCTAATACTATTACTGTAAAGCTCTGTGATGTCCTTTTGTCCAACTGGTCAAGATACCACCCTGAATGAAGCATGTTACAGTGAGTGTGATTATTCAACGTGGTAAGACTCATTCTTTACTAAATAAACTATTGTAAAAAATATTTTTTTAAAAATATATTGCTGCAGTATGAGAGGAATACAACACTTTGGGGATGTCGATCACTGGTCAGTATTTTTTAAAAAAAAATAAGCGTAACATAAGAAATTTTTGGTTTTTTTCCCCTCATACAGCTTATCTACTAGCAAGACTCTTTCCTAATCAGAACAATTGCTAACAGAAATTCCCAGAATGGACTTAACAGACAAGCTCCTTATTAAAAATGAGAGCTCGGCGTAATTGAAAAGGGGGCCGAACCTCTCACGGGAGGGTTCCTAATCGCACCAGAGTCATTGTTCCATACAATAACACCTGAAGCTGAGCCCTGCTGAGTAAAGCATAAAGCAAACAAAGGACGTGCTTGCTCGCAGCGACTTATTTATGAAAAAATTCATACGAATTAGACCTTGTCCAGAAGAACGTCCTTCTTCCCCCATCACTGCCTGATATCAGTGCTGGGGTTCAAATCTTTTAGAAGCCTTGGTAGTAGCAAATACCTGTTATTTCTCCTCATGGCACAGCAGTTTAACAGGTCACAAACACTTTTTGGCATTTTTTGAAAGAAGCATGGAGGGCAGTAATAAATGCTAGCATACTGCGAAACTCTGAGGACCTGCTAATTCTGCCGTGTTTTAAACTCTTCTCTTCTTAGCACAGAAACATCAAGTGTGCCAAGCAGTAACCTGCCACACTGTTAGCTAGCTTAGGAAAAGACAGGAAGAGCTAAAATGATTTGCTAACATGGCAAACACAGGGTAGTATACTCTTATCATAATTATATCTGGGCCATTACCATTATTAGCAAGGCTCAGATTAGCATGATATGCCTGTTTACATCATATTTGTTATTTTCACTGCTTAAATGCTTAACATCTCAGTCATAATGCAATAAAAGTTATTATATATCAGGTCTTATTACATTTTTGCCTTCTGGGCCGAATCCATTTTGTAATAACTCGACCGTAATCTCATAAAAGTTATTATACTACAATAGTGTTTGATTGGTCAGAAGGTATTGATTGAGCACAGGTTTATATTCTAATATGTTGCAGTTTCTATAGTAACAATGTACACAGAGACCGAATGGTGGATGCTCCACATAAAAGGATTTTTTCATCTTTAATACGGTGACGTTTTCTGTGATTTATTTAGCAATTTTTTGGAAGGAGTCTCCAGAGCACGTGCTTTTCAATTTTACCAATTTTCAACATTTTCAAGACGGAAGAGTTTACACTTACTGTTTTTTTTTTTTTCCTCCAAGAGAGAGAGAAAATAGGGGCTGACGAGGGAGCGACTGTTTATAGCTGCTATAACATAAGCAAGAACAGGAGCTAACTTGTTTCACTGCTGTTCTACAACCCTAAATGTGACTATAAATTAAAAATATCTAATTGGTGGTAAGTTGCTGTGGTATAAGAGGAACACAACAGTTCAGGAGGTGTTTTGAGGAAAATAATCAACTTTCAGATGGTAACAGTAACTACAACCCCAATTTCAAAAATGTTGGGGTGCTGTGTAAAATGTAAATAAAACCAGAATGCAATGATTTGCAAATCTCAGAAACCCATGACTCTGCCTCTCTAAGATACTCTTTATATACTCAATCATCTTACTGACCCGTTCCCAATCAACCTCCAGCTGTTTCTTTTTACCAGCACTTACTTTTGCAGCCTTTTGTTGCCCCGTCCCAAATTTTTTGAGACGTATTGCGGCCATCAAATTCAAAATTATATATATATTTTTCTTAAAATGGTACATTTCCTCAGTTTAAATGTTTGATACGTTTTCTAAGTTCTATTGTGAATAACATACGGGTTTATGAGATTTGCAAATCATTGCATTCTGTTTTCATTTACATTTTACACAGTGTCCCGACTTTTTTGGAATCGGGGTTGTACTCCGTCATTGATTATTTTCTTATAACAGCACATCCAGTCCTGTTTTATTTTTTTTTGCAATTTGCGTTTTAATGCATTTCTATATAAAAACCAGACCCTAATATCAACATAGTATCATATTTAGAAATGAAAAAAGATGACTCATGGTATAAGTTCAGAACGGTTGAGGTTACTTTGAGGAAAGGATTTAGTGTTCATAGGCTTTTTTTATGATGACTTCAGGTTGTAAATATTGTAATTTATTGCCTTGTTTTCCTCCCAAGATTCTCTCTACATGAGCAGCTTTTGTCCGCTTGACAAATACATCTCATTTTCAATTTACTGCTACCGTGCATATCTATATTTTTCTGGTACATTTACCATAAATCTATGCAAGTGAGAGTTGCTTACATCCCTTGTTTTGACTGGAGGTACTTTACACTGTGTTAAGTTCCCATTTGCAAGTGCCGTGAGCTTGACTAATGACTCCAGATCACTGCCATTATACAGTAGTTTATTAGTCTGATTGCTTAGGTCTAACCAGTGACAAATTAAATAAAATCCCATACCTCACTCTGAGGACACGATCGATCTGTAAATCTCCAGAATCCTGTTACCCTCCTCATCATCTTGTAATGTTGGGTTCATGATAATGTGTGTGGGTTTGTAACTGTTTAGCTCCTGCATCAAATAAAGAAAAATAATAAACCTTGACCCAATGGTTCGCGGTTGTTCCAGTAGCAATACGATCAAGCTATATAATGTGATGTCAAATAACATATCACGCTGATCAATCTATTCTTGCTGAGTTGAAAGCAGAAATGATAACTAAGCTAAGTCTAAATCACGTTAACATTAAATCACAAACATTAACAGTTCCAAAAATGCTAAACATATGGCATCGTGATGATTTGAAAAAAAAAAAACAACAACTAAAAGGTATGTGATGGAACAAAACTATCCCGCAAGTTTAAAAACTTCAAAGGATAAACAATATTCGTATATATATTTTGTCGATTTGTATGGCGATACATAAAACGAGGGTTCCAAGCGCTTAGTGCTTGGCCCCCTAAATATACAGTGTTCAAATTGTACTGAAACGCTCTGAAGTTTACCACCAGGGGGCAGTGCGAGATCACAAATTAATGACATGAACGTACTCTAGGCTGTCTTAGAATTTGAGTTGGATCTTTAAGTGCCATCAATTTAGGAAATCACTGCTAAACTGGTTAATCTGAATCAGTCAGTTATTAGGTGTTCGACTATTTGAAGCTGTGAGCTATGTGAATAAAGAATGGGCTAAATAGAAGTGTGGATTGTGACTGGGATCCCACAGGACCCTATAAAAATTTTTTTAAAAAGTCTGGAGCAGGAGGTCTGATATGAAACTCGTGGACCATGTTTATTAACATTGGCAGGTTGCTTGCACGTGTTCACCAAGTTCATTCGCTCATCTTTAATAAATGTTCCATCCTGATCAGGGTCTCTTTAGTTTAAATGACTAACTTAAATTTATGCTGTATTTGGGAAACAGAACCAACCGGGTAAGTCCATACAAAAATAACTCCAGCGGCAGGCGGGTTTGATCAGAATTTCTTCAAGAGCAGATTGGTGTGTGATGAGTGGATTTGGATGGCTGGAATATGGAATATTTATGAGTATCTTTTCCACTTTCCAAGCAAGAGAAACTCTTTTTAAAAAAAAAAAAGCGCATCTGACCCCAGGTCTGCTGTTATTACATCATCTGAAAATTTACAGCCTCATGAATCTCTGCAGCATGT